>CM023200.3:47736239-47824360 GCA_004115045.4 Sinella curviseta
TTTCATAATAGTAATTGATAATTTATTTTTTTTCATTAGCCATGGCCCAACAACTCTTACGGACACGGAAAGATTGACCTCAAGCTTGCCGCCGATGCTGCTCCAGGATCCGCTTAAATTATTAGAGAATTCTAATAACAATTTGCTTTTCTAATTGATTAAATAAAATAAAAAATTGGGAATCAAAAATAAATATTTTTCATTCAACATCATTTTATTTTTCTATTTTCATATACGCTGTGGTTGCGGTTTAATAGTTTGCCACAATGTTATTCTTGGAAATGTGGTTTCATAAGCGAATGCTAAGTTTCCTGCAGTCAAACTGATCATTTGTAGTTAATCAGTCTTATCATGCATAATAGTGCAGCAGTAAATATGCTTTCAGGAATTTTATTTCTGTTTGCTGTCACTAGTATTACTGCTCAGGGTGTAAAGAATGACTCTGCAGTAAAAACTTTTCTACAAAAATGCCCAGACTTTAACGATTACCGGAACTCTACGAGTGACGACATTCTGCTGACCATACCTGGAAATTTGACCAATTCAAATGAAACGGTTGATTTTCAGATTGACACAACACAAGAATATGAACTGCCGTGTTCAAAAAGTTTTCTCAAAACTGTAAAATGGGAACATGGGGAGGATTTGAAACGTGTCAAGTCTAAAATCAAAGGTGAACGCTTGAGGTACAGTGGAAAGTCTTCGAGTCATTTTACCTATGATGGATACTTTCACGAGGACACTCATTACTACAGCCCCAAAGATTATTGCGTCAAATCGTAAGAAAAATATCAATTTAATTGGTTTTATACCTAAATTTGGTATGGTCTAAAAAAATCTGTTTCATTATGAATAGCATTTCAGAAACGGAAATTGAGTTGAGAATATGCAACGTGAATTGCACCGGGGATTCGTCCAAAATATGCATCCCAAAATGCTGCGGCGTAGATGAAATTTTGATTTACTGGAACTTTACCTGTAGGAAAATTACAGCACAGGAGAGAAAGTGGAAGTCAAAGATACATCACACTTCCTATCCCCACATGGAAATTATGGATGAAAATGACTTGGACAAAATTCACATTTATCGGCAAAAGTTAAACTGCGACTTTTTTGAGCAGTGGCCCTTGTCAAACACTTTGCGAGCAAAAATTAAAGATGAAATGGACTTTGAAATTCCGTAAATATTATTTCAAACTTTCTTTTTCAAGGGAAAATCATGATGCTTATTTCAAGGTATATTTTTTGCTCCCCGCTAGATGGAAGTTGTTACCGAATAAACGACCAGTTTTCCTCGCTCCCGATCGAAAATGGAAGCATATTCCAGAAGGACAATACTGCATAGATGGATACGCCAACTGGGGATATGGAGGAAACGGGACATACTTGGGGAATGAAGATGAGCACAGTGTTTTGTTAATTTGCCCAACTTCCAGTTCTACCTCGGATTTTGTAAGATTACATACGTTGGCTAATGAAATTGAATGACATGTTTATTGAAATGTGCCCCTGAATTTTCTCTTAGAGTATTGCAAAAGCTTGGACTTATTCAGTAATACTGGTAGTATCTTCCATCTTTCTTGTCCTGACTGCCACCGTTCATCTTTTGCTACTTGATCGGCAGCATCTTCACGGACTCACCGTACTATGCCATTCAATTAGCATGTTCTTTTTGTACATTTTCTGTGCAATTGCCCACATTGTTTCCATTTATCCGTCATTGAAAGGAAGACGCCCACGACGTCCGTTTTGCCTAAGCATAGGTAAATTGCAAAAGCCAATGACGCTATTATCTATAATAACTTCATACTATGTTTGGACTTTATTTATTATCTAGCCATTTTGTCTCATTACTTCTTCATGACGAGTTTCACCTGGCTTTCCATCATGAATTTTGATTTATGGCTCACATTTCGGTATAAACTCAAATTTTCTCCACTGCTCATTGTCAAATCAATGTCAACTAATTAACGGCATTTTATCATAGATCGATGAGACCTGTTTCTAAACTTTCAAAGAGGATTAGAAGATTCCGTTTGTATTCTTTAATTGGATGGGGATTTCCGTTAATACTAAGTGGCATATTTTATGCGATTGATGAGGTTTATAGGTAAGACATTTTAGGGGGTCGTGCATTTTGGAATTTTTAGATTTTTTGCTCAACGATATTTACATTGTAGGGATCGGAAAACTGAAGTTGTGGTTCCTGACTATGCGGATAGAAATTGTTTTGTAGCGATTTGGTCGAGAGGATATTACATGTACTCTCTCGTGGTAATCGCACTTTCCTTTAATACGGTGCTTGTACTGTGGACGTTTCACATTTTCTACGAGTTTCGCAAACAAAATGCAAACACGTTCATCACAAAAAGGACAAAGTCAGATAAATATTCGTAAGTGAAACGGAAATGAGCAAAGTACATTTCATTTAACAAACAGAATTGTATTTACTGATTAAATTTTATTTCCAGAGTACGGCTTTTCATAAAATTATTCTGCGTTATGGGTGTGGTGTGGTTTGTGGAACTGTTCAGTTGGTATTACAACGGAGAAGCAAAGCCTTGGCCTGTGGTTATTCTCGATTGCTTCATGTTTTTGCAGGCATTTGCTATTTTCTTTATATTTTGCATTAACCGCAGAACACTGAAGCAACTGGAGGAAAAGTATCCCTGCTTGAAACGTTAGTATGATAACTGGTAAAACCAGTATATGTATACATGTATTTCTATACGACCACTGAACGTGATATTTTTCTCTCCAGCACTAATTGGTCCCATTAGGACATACAAATGGTTCAAGTATTCAGAGGCAGAAGGTGTAGAAATGACAACGCCGGGATCCACACCGCGAAAACTATCCCTCAGTGTGACCAACAACACCAAATTTGACTCTACCTTGCCAAGAAAAATGTCTACAAGCAGTATTCGTTCAGTTTCATCAGTCAGTAATAAATACGTTGTTAATGGAAAAGTGGATAGGATGGAGAGCGTTAGCCTGGATTCAGAATGCGAATCTAACGTAACACTGGAATCTCAAAACGATAGGGTTCAGCATGCACCCGATCTGATCACCAATACATGTTGATGATGGAAATATTATGAAACAATAAAAGTGTACATTTGTATATTATATTAAAATGCAGGTAGTTTATGATGCAACTGCTGCAAGCAATAAAACAGCTTTATGATTTTACCGACCTTGTCATTCAGCCTGATTTTTAGAACATTTCAAAACTCACAATCAGTATAGACTAGTAAACATGCTTTCAATCATTTTACGTAAATACTGACGGACTATTAATCGCAAAACCACTTTTTGCAATGTTTTTGTCCACTTTCCTGCATATTTTCATCAACCAAAAGATAAATTTTCAATCTTCAACTCAGGCTTTATGATCAATCTTTTTAAAAATGCAAATGAATTTTTTACAGTCATCCTCTGTTCGGCCCTTGATGGCTTTGAAAATTCAACATTTTGCGTGCAAACTCTTAATAATATCAGCGCCACCGAATCCAGGTCCAGAACCAAAGTCAAATGAATATAATCAGAGAATTCAGGGGTACAAAAATCATACATACAATCTTACACCAGCAGCGCATGTCTTTGTTTCTTAATAATAGTTGTAATTTGCATTTAATTTCGGTGTGTGTATAAATTCATGCAAAGATTTGCTTACTTTGTTCACTTCAATACACAAAGGGGTGTATACTGTGCCGTTTGCAAATGGGAACAAAATCTCCTTGCAAAAACCTTGAGATTGATACTAAAGCCACAAACATCCTAAACACTAAATATTATTAATATTATCTGCTTTTAATGACCAGTCAGAGTGACTGCCAGTCCTCATGAATTTCATACGAAAGAAAACCAAATCAAAATCTGGAACCACTGGTTTTTTGCTATGTGTGTATAAGCACTAATTCTCCTGGTACCTATTTACAATTGAAAAATATGCAAGCAAAAACAAGACGACCATCTTCTTCTCCCAGTTTCTTCGTAAGACGAAAGGGCAACGATATCTTGTTGTAAAATAGTTGTAAATCAACTTTTAACATTGCATTATCAAATAAAACTCGGAACTTGGTTGATATTGGCTGCTGCAAAGTCACACTTGATTTTTAAGAATCTTCCTGATGTCAAATATCACATGCACAAAGACATTTGAACAACATTTGCAGTTATGTAAAATTCTTCTTTTTCAATAAGTCTCGTGAGCGTGGGGATTGCCCTTTCATTGTCGTTGGTCAAGTGAAAGTGTAATTAATAAACAACACAATGAAGTTTCCCAACATTACCCTCTCCATTTCATCAATTTTCCTTCTATGTAGTTGTATTGTTCTAGTTGTTGAAACACAAGTTTCCAGCGCACATGCAATTCCAGAAAAGGGCAATTTGTTGTCAATCAAAGAGCTGAAAGCATTCAATAATTTTCAAAACATTCAAAATCTGAAGGTTGAAAACATACTACAAAATCCTCAGCCCAAGTCTGGAGGGACAAGGAGAAAACGATGGGCTTATCCTGCTGTACGTAAAATTACTAATAATTACTTTTGGAATTTGTAAAAAGCAATTTATAGAGTTTTTAATAATAATAAAATAATAATATGTTTTGCATGCAGGATGTTCAGGATGCACGCTGTCTGGACGGCTACGTCCGAAGAGCAGACGGAACGTGTCAACTGGGAGGGGAAGATAACTATGATACATCAGAACCCTAATTAAACACGATAACATTTTAAGTATCTTCAAAAAAAACTTTCTTTTGAAAGATCTCTGTGAATAAAGCATTTAATATTTTATAGTTTTACTGGTCATGTTTGCTTGTGTAGTTTTTACGAAATCGCCAGTATTTTAATATTTATAGGTCTCATCTTTCTCATAAGAGAAACAAAATCAGTTCTTCAGTATTGTTTTGTATTCTAATTACCTACATGTATGTAAATAAAAGTGCCATTAAACAGAAAAATATTTTATACCTTGTTTACTATTTGCGAAATACCATGATGCTATACACTTATTGATTGTACGTTCTACTCTGTGACCCCATTCTCTCATTGCCCCAAATGGGAGACATTTTCCTGGCTCGTTATACTTCTTTAAGTACATTGGAAGGATAGGCTTCAAGCAATTTTTGTAGTTTATGATAGGTTTGTAGGTGTAATTATTACAATTATAGGATATGGCAACATTTGGTTGGATTTTTCCGTTTAGACAGGAAAATCATGATACAGGGTTATTGAGTCTATGCAGAGTCTATACAGGGTTATTCGGCACGTATACCTATTAAATATATCATGATCCATTCCTTGCAAAACAGCGTTTGTCGTGCAAGGTCAAGTACATACGTACAAGACTGAAATGGCGAAATAAGCTATTGTTCTAGCTTTGACAATACAATTTAATATTTATAACAGACCTCCAAAACAAAGAGAAATGACCGACTATGTGTTTAAATAAAATTAAAATGCTCATACCATTGGTTTTTCATTTCATATTTTACTATTGAACGAAATAAATCAATACTTTTGCTAGTCGAAAGCAGTGACAAAGTACGCAAGTTTGATAGCCTTTCCTTGAGCCAACGTGTACATGGTGAGTAGGAGTATATAGACATTTTAAATTTAAATACTCACAGCCCAGTAACATTCACTTCATTTTCTAGACAAGTAGTTCTTAAGGTAAATAAGGTGGAATGATAAGACGTGTTCACAATCTAGTTAGTCAATTTTCCATGTCGAAGAAACATTAAGGCAATCGAACATCTTACATAACTTGTTTTTGTTACGTGTCGGCTCTCAAGTAAAGCTTCTACACGTTTCTAACCCCATAGACATGACAAAATTCACAACGATGAAAAGTTTTCGAGAATTCCGACGGAAGTTGGAAGAAATTGCGTTCATGTCGGTGATATAGAGGTAAAAATTTATTTCTTATTACGCGATTATTGCATTGTGAATAGCTTCCTCTCTCCTCGATTTGCCTTTGCTAACGGCTTCTCTTTTGCATGCTTGACTTAAACCTTTATCCGTTGTGACTGTCTTTGCTGTTCGGTAGGTTCGCAAAACAGGTTGGGTATATAAAATATGAACATGCAAAAAATTGCAACAAACAGTATGGAAACATTAATAAGTGATTCATAAACATATCATGTGTTAATTCATAACCATTTCATCTAATGGAAATATAAAATGCTTGTTTTCAAAATGTAATCCACATTTGAAAATATGGTAGATATCATTTTTACATAGGAAATAATAAACTCATGAAAGTAAGTACGAGAAATGTTTCATAGACATATGTATCTTCTTGCATGTCGTCTCCAATTTAATCACATCTTTTCTCCTATCTCTCCAAAGGAAATTATCACTTTTACAATTTTTATCAGGGTAAACACTCCCTAGCAAAAAATTTGCACCCTCCAGAACAATATGAAAATGACCACACGTACAATGAGATCCATGGACTATATAAGGAAGTTAGCCTACGCTTTATAAATCTCTTAGCACACAATTTACGAGGCAATACACAATACCATGGCACGTAGGCTACACTTTACACTAGATAGCACAAAATCTAATCAAGCTAACAATACCCTAACATTAACTTAACCTAACTTTAACCTAACCTAACTTTAACCTAACCTAACTTTAACCTAACCTAACTTTAACCTAACCTAACTTTAACCTAACCTAACTTTAATCTAACCTAACTTTAACATACCAAATATCAGTCTTATGTTTGGCTACTTTGTGCTAGGGAGTGCAGACTATGTGCCAGAGAATGTAATTGTGTGCCAGGGAGTTTTACCTTTCATCAGACAGACAGAGGTCTGTAATAGCTCACAATATGGTAGATTGGCTATAAGGCTGTTTTGCTGTTTCTATCTGCGACGTTTATTGCCACTTTTTACTTTTTAAAATCATTACGTTTCATTATTACATTTTTGCCTTGACTCATCATTTCGCGTCATTTCTCCGTACTCATTTTATGCGTTCAACAGATCCTCACCACTGTCGTCATTCTCTGCTTAATGATGATAAACAAGTTTGACCCAACAAAAAAAAACCACTATTACTGCCGTGGTGTGTGCATTTTTGAAAATTCTCTTCTTTTCAGCTTGTCTTAATGTGCAAATGTGATTTTATGTCCATTAACAGCTTCATGTTTTAGCACACTACATATTCTCGTACTGAATATTTACAATTTGTGTTAGTTTTAAACAAATAAAACTGTTATTGAATTTTAAGTGGCAGTAATATTATTGTGTTGTTAAACATTGAACTGAGCTGAAATGTAAGAACTCAAGGAGCAGTTCATTCACAACTACAATAGCGGTGCACAGTGACGATAATATTCAATTTGTATAATTATGCAACCATTCTTTCTTGCATCGTTATCGTTCTAACTAACCACAAACTATGTTTTTACAGCAGCAAAATGTATCCAACAAAAACAAACAAAATACTCGTATACTGCGTCGTGTGGTTTTTAGTATTTTAATTTTAACCTGAATTACTGGATACAATGTTATTTTTGATGAATAGAATAAATATAGGAAATGGTCATTATCGAATTTTCATAATTTTAGTTGGTGCGTGAGGCGGTAGGTAAATTCCATAATTGTTATATAACCCGGATACTTTTGGATGTAATTCATAACGTCAGGGTACATAACTGCTCAAGATAGGTAGGCGTTACATTTTGTTTGGATAAAGTTACATGTGGATTTTATAACGTTGGATTAACTTGTTGGTTAGCTAACATACATTATTTAACATTTCCCGATAGGAACTGAGCCATATAACGGGCTCATGTAATTTATAATTACAGTGACAGTCCACAGAAGCGTCCTACATGACATGATAATTTTAATTCTGTTGTCACTGCAAATTAAGTGCTTTAATGGAAACATAAAAATGCTATAGTATTTCTACTAGGAAGCAATTCACTGCATCCTAAAATATGCATAATATTAGTATAGTCTTGACTTGAAAAGCAAATTATGAGCAAGTCTTTATTATTATTTTAATATGAATGCTTGAACTTGATACCAATGATTGCCTTTTACAAGAAGAATACTTTATAATACATGCATGTTCGTAATACATTATCAAATTCATTCTTTGTTTGCTTCTCCGTTCAGCCAACAACAACGAATCGATGAATGTCCTACACAGACTACGGTAGTAATCTTTTTTGCTAAGCTTGCCATAGGTTACATTCATAAAATAGAGCTGGAGAAGCATGAATTGGAAGCACCTTACCCACACCACCATGCTCAAAAAGTGAACTGAGCCAAAATGTGGAGAGATGGTCTTTTCATACATACATATATACTATAAGTATATTGATGGTATGGTCGGTAAAAACCTATAACGACGACGATAATCTCTACTAGACCAGCATAGCAGCAGCAGAGTCACCGTCTCCTCCGACATTCGCATAGTAGACTTGCAGACACACGCCAACACCAATAATGTAATGTATTTTACGGAAAACTGACAAAGTAGCAATGCTTGGCACTATGGAAAGAGAAACTTACCTAGATATATTACTCAGCTTTTCTACTACCCCTATTACACTCACCGTACTACCAAACCGACACTCTTTGCATAGAATGAAAGTATTGGAGAGCCGTCCCGGTTGAAATAACTATCTGCTGCTGCTACTAGAGAACATTTTTATGGTTATACTTGTTCGACCATGCATACTCGTCGCCGTGTGCTTTGGTATACAATCCGCATCTTTTCTTTATTCGTCTTATATGTGCCTTATAAATAACTTGTTTTCAACGGAATATATTATTTTCCATTCCTGTTCCATTACTGGGACAGATATTATACTTGGGTTTTTTAGTAAAGTTGTAGGAGTTTGTAGGAGGAAAAAATGAAAAGGGAAGAAGTTGAAGATTATTATGGTGGTGGTGGTGGTGTGTCGTCGTTGTATATTCATTCCATTATTTCGCTAAGAAGCCCAGGAGCGGTTATACACAGATATTATCTTTTTCATCATCACGATATGCATGCCTTCTTTTGGAGTCCACATCCTGTTCGTTTTTATTAAACAAACTGGGTAGGTTTGCATGATATGCCTATTTTTTCGCCATTCCTTCCATTCCATTTCATTCTGAAAGAAAGGAGCGTTGGTAGTTCCCTCAAGCATGATGATGAGATGATGTTATGCTCAAGAACGTTTACAAGTCCATATTTTTAAAATAACAGAGACACATGCAATCCTTTATGTAATTTTCAACTCATTCATTTAGAGTTCTCTGTGGTAGTACCTGTTTCATTAACAAGTACCTTGTAGATATATTTTCTCGAGAAATTATCCCCGTTTCAAATTTTCATCTCTACGTACAATCTATATTGTTATTCGAATGAATGAAATGATTCATCCTCACATATTTCTACACTCCATTTTACCATTTTATTATTAATTATTATCATACGACAAAGGCATAGATAGGTATACAACGCCAGCAATTTTACTGCTTATTATGGCCTTCTTTTAATGCTGAATGTTAAATGACAAAATGGCTGTTATTGCCAAAAGTCATAATATTCACACTGTCGACAACGAAAATCAACCGCAGCAGCAGCACCCAGCCAGCGTTTCGCTCGATACGAATAGGCAGGTATACATACATTACATGAACCTACTTACTACTTACCCAGGTAGACAACACGGATGTTGCCTAACCTAATATTATTATATGTACGCAGCACAAGAAAAAACGACCGTTCATTTTATTTACTTTCCTCCTTATTGCACGGTTTTTCGTGAGCTTACATGTCATTTGATATAGGAATGATAACGTGTAATAAAATTGTTTAGCGAGAGAGGGCTTTTTATGACGGTTCATATATCTATTATATGTATGATGAGTCGTTGTTCTCTGTTATTCGCATTTATTTATACAAGTACTCAGAGATTTTTAATGAGAACTCGTACGCGCAAGAGAGCATACACAAAATCGAAGAAGCCATCCTCTGTTTTCATCATTTTCATTGATACTACAAGTCTTGTAAATACACCTGAGAGAGCAGCAGGTCTACTTGGTTTTTGCAAATCCTGAAACTAACTAACCGGGGAGCATCAATCAACCAAATAGAATATTATATCCCATTGGTCCCCTCAACCGTACGTTCATATATAAATTAGGCTTCTTGCAAGTAGAAAGAGAGTGACTCAACTCGACTCGCTGCTGCTGCTGGGACAGGATTTTTTGTTTGCTTCTCTTTCCTCAGGTAGGATCAAAACGGTTTGCTTTTACTACATACATCACTTCTATCTACTAATGGTGATGCAGTGAATAGCAAAAGAGGATCAGAAAAGATGATGATTTTACTGTAGGATCCAGTACTATCAACAATATGCATGCGCTCCTACAACTTTAAAAATCTAATATTCATACTAAAATTGTACAGGTTTACCATTTGAAAACCTGTACTATTCTGTGAAGGTTATATAAATCTATACGAACTCAAAGTTTAAGCACATATGACGGTTACGCTCATTTCATCTATATCTTCATTCCACATGCCCACTTTTCCCGTTCCACCGTTCCATTCTTTTCCCCATTCACATTTTCACATATCCGTTTCTTCGCCCTTGTAGTCTCTGGCAGAGTGAGCAGGAAACGAGAAGAAAGGACTAGGCAATAATACTACTCACCACCAGTCAGCAGCAGCAGTCGCATGTGTAGGAGAATTTTCATGTGCTCCTTTCTTTCCCTTTTCAGTAATTCATACTACTTTCATGGCTTAGCATACCACCATTCAGCAGCAGTACGATAGGGTTTCTTCTGGCAATGGCATATCATAATACCACCGCCGCCACCAACAACCAAGCAGCAGCGCAGGCAGGAGGACACCTCATAAGATACGACGAAGCAACGGAGAAAGGAAAGAGCAACAACTAAAAAAGCAAACAAAACAGCTCGCTCTCTTTCTTTCACAAACCAAACGTACACATGACACGAGCAGGAGCAACAGCGAGCAAAAAAGCTGCAGAGAAAGAGGATAAAGCACTATAATATTACGTACAGTTTTAGTTCTACTAAAAAGAACGACGCTGCTTCTGCTGCTGTAGCCAGAGCAGAGAGAGCCAGCCAGTTTTCTGTGTTGTTGTTGTTGTGAGTGAACAGAAGAAGGGAGAGAGGAGAAGAAAAAAACGTGTTTCCTTTCACAAAATATCGACATTTTTACAGTCGAATCTTGACTTAGTTTTCGTCGGTCTCCCACATTCCCGTATGCAAAACTATACTATATTTGTATTCATGCATGTATATTATAAGTGACATTATAGCTGGTACTACTACACCAAAGCATTTTTATTAACATTTTACCAACAGTCGTCCCGTCACCAGTGTGGAAAAGGAAAGAGAAACAAAAACAACATAAAAATCCAGCAATACCAGAAGCTCATACTTTTAGGTATGTTGTTGGTGATGGCAATGAATGTACACTTAAAATATCCTTTTCAACGACACACGAGAACTTAAAAAATATATATATTCGGGTTTTCTGTCTGTGTGCTCTGCATAACTTGAGTGAACGTGTATTACCTACCTACTATTCTTCTCCGTGTAACTTGCACATGGACCTGCAAAAAAAAAGCGTAAGTATTTTTATGTACATACCTATAATATTATATGTTTTGTGTAGTAGCTATAATATAGCTTGTACGTAAAAAGAACATCATCATGTGTAATGAGAAAAGATTATTACGTGTATACCTAAGTTTGAAGTAAACTGCTGCATAGGTAATAATATTTTCATCTACATCTCCATCCATATATACCCATCCATACCCTTTTTCTGATCATCATTATTATTCTCATTCCCAAATAGTGTGTGTTAGTGTGTTGTTGAATATGAGTACAGTAATGTGTAGTACGCTCTTGTTTTTATACTTGGTTGCTTTTCGTTCATGTTTTCCATGATAATCTTCCATCTTCATCATCATCACCATCGCACGGAAAAGAGTACACATTCACAAACACACATACACACCACAAACATGAGGCATGAGGTACGCTGGTGTGCTTGATCTTCATCTTCATCATCGCCATTCATATACATAATGCACTTGTGGGTGAATGTGTAAACTTTTTTTTCTTAAAAAAAGAACTTATAATAGTTCTTTTAGTTATTATAAAAGTCGTGTTTGTGTATTGAGCATGATGAGGAGGATGTGAGCTCTAGTGTGTGTGCGCTCTTGTGCTCATCTTCTTTATGTTTTATTATTACTACAAATCCCATTATTAATACACATTTTTTTTGTTAAGTTCAGTTCAATTTTTTAAAGGGAAATTGTTACGTTTAAATAGCATAACAGCAAAGGATGGAGTAATAATCGTTAAACACTTTTCTTGAGGTAATTGCTGATATTATGTAAATATAAAAAGGAAATGATGATCTTCAAGAATGATTATCATCAAGATATACTATTATAGAAACAGCAAAAATGCTTAATTATTGTTGTTGTTGTTGTGTTGTGTGAAGCAATTACAAGAACATGCAGAATATCTTTTATCAGTTATTGCCGAGTGTTTCTTTTTCAGCTTTCACGCTTATGAAAATAATGATAATGGTGATCGTATTCTCGGTAAGGGAATCAAAGGAGCAGAGAAAATCTGGTTGCATTTAAAAAATTCATTCAAATCTCCTCCTTTACTGCCACGGTTTGTTTGTTTGAAGCTACAAAAATGCTCTAGTAAATGCAAAGAATCTTGTTTTAACAGTTTTTCCTTATATTTTCATTGATAGGATCTTTTCGTCTCTGATCCGTGATCCATGATTCCTATTTTCATTGCAGTTTTCCCGAAAATAATAGCAATTGCAAAATGCAACAATGCAAAAAATCACAAGACATGAAATTAATGATGAAAAAGAACAATGGCATGTTGTTATCTGTGTACTTTCCCCTTTAAATTTAATGATTTAAAAAATGATCAATGTACGTGAAGGTACGTTTCCCGTTCCATCATCATTTTATATAAATGTAATTTATTTCAATTTTGTTACAGAGAGGACTACTGCCACGTTACAAATTTAAGATTTCAAGCCGTTCTTTGCCCAACTAATAATTAGCAATGTTTACAACTGTAATCTACATCGTGGCAGACTTGTAATGGTTATAGCCACACCGTAAAAAACTGTAAAAAAGTTCATGTACTTGCAGTGAATGTGACGAGCAATTCAAACAATGTGAACATTTACATGATACACTTACTTTCAAGGTGCTCCAAAGAAAAATTGTGTACAATCAGTTAGCGTACTAATCAATCACGGCTACCAAAGTTTGGAATGTGCAAGTGTGTTGATGACATTAATCAGAATCACGTGCAGTTTCATACACGACCCAGTGCAATGTTTGTGCAGTACCTGACAATCAATCACAGATGATAACGTAAACAATCGCCGTGTGGTGCAAGCTCCGCCCTATTAACTTGTTTCAGCTCTGGTCCCGTACCAGTTACTCCAATTGCCATTTTCCATTTTTTTGTGCAAACTTGCTTATCATTATGAAATATCCAATGTTGTGTCGTAGCCTTTGTTAATGAACCGATCAATTGTTAATATTGAAGAAACACATCTTCAGCGTATCAATTTTTAAAATATCGACTTTTCAACAGTCAGTCTTGGCATCATTTCACTCACTGCATTAAAGTTTCCAACTGATCTATTGATCACATCCGTGGAAATGCAAGACATTTATCCAGATGTAGTGACGCCTGACCGACTGGTCAATGAAATTCTGCGTGGGCTACCATGTGAAGCAGCGCTAAGCGCGAAAGCGAAAAGCGTTGCGGCCGGAAGTAAAAAGATTTGTCATACAAAGTCTTCTTCTTCCTCTGGCATTGGAGATGACCTGGATGTTGCCGAGGAGGATGAAGATATTGACATGGGTAAAAGCTCTTCCATTTCCTCCTCAAGGGCAATGTCCATTGAAGAGGCGGATGATGACGACGTCACCAGCACCGGCAGCAATTTGGCTCAACAAGGGTACAATGAAGTTGTAATCCTCGACTGTCAAAATCCATCAGAGTATCATGACTGTCACATTCGTGGCGCTATTAACGTTACCTTCCCAGCCATTCTCATTCGACGGATTGCTGCAGGTACGTAAACTTATATTGCTAATTGCATACCAGGCATCCATTGCAAATTATTTGCACAAACGCAATAGACCATTAAGTGGTGGTATTAACAGCTCAAGTAACCACGTTTTCATTATTCATTGTCCATCAGGAAAAATTGACCTTTTTGAAAGGTCGAAGGAACTGAAGGCCAAAGTCTCCAATGCCAAAATTATTTTCGTGGTATATGACTCATACTGGAAAGCTGGGGGAGCTGCGCCTCCGCCAGAATCATCAAATGTTTCCGCACCTGATGACACTGCCAAAACGGGAACCTTCAGTGATGGAGGTAGTCAACCATCTGCTCCAGTAGCACCTGGAACAGGGAACGCTGAGCTTTCAGATCTCGTTAGTGTAGTATCAAAGAAATTAGCTCAGAATGGATGTCGCGTGGCCACTCTGAAAGGTGTGTACACTGATAGTCAAAGTTGAAAACATTTATGCAAATTAGGCTACGCATTGGCTTCATTGGCATTATCAATCTTATATTCTAGGTGGACTAGCTGCATTCAAGCAACTCTATCCAGAGTGGATAGTAACAACAGAAGCCAAATCTACATGTGCAAGCGGTAATTCAACTTCCAAGGAGGAGCGCTCTTTGGAACCCGGGGAAGTACCATTGTTAGGTTTAGGAAGTCTCGCATCTTTACGGATCCAGGATGATCCTGACACTTGTGATTCTTCAATTGGGCTGGACCTTGATGATGTAAGTTGTGTTAATTTTAATTTCTGCCACTCAATAGTTACACGAATCGTCTTCATATTATTGACCTTTCGTCTTGCCCCCATTTCCTGTTTATACGCAAAATGACAGCATAACTAGAAATACATACAATATGCACATCATTTCTCCTGCACTCTGGTTTTCATTAAATGAATACAGTAGCATTAACTACTCATTGAAATAACAACACTCTTGACTATCGCAAAACGTAATACAGAGTGTAGATAAAAAACAGGATATCTGTATGAGGTTTTATGATAGCCGATATACTTTTTATGATTTTCGACGTTTGCTCTGACATCAAAGCACGTCATCATCACACTCCTTTAATTTTTACAAGAGCAAAGAAATGATTTTGCCGATTTTGGCTCTTCCAATTACTTGAACTCGCTAAATGCTTGTATGCTATTAGCCAAATGAAGATATTGTTTGTTCCTGTTTCCTGTCTAATCTTTATTCCAGGAAAATGGTGAACGGGTCAGGGCAAAATTTCACCGTGTTGTGTTCATTTGTATTCAAGGTTGAGAAATATACATAGCTGCTGAATTGGCTAAAATTGAAATGATCTGGCCATTCATAAACATGTAAACACCCACGCACATAACATATTATGGCACCCATATCTTATAGCCAGCTTACCTCACTTTAAAATGCATAATAATATTGTTGAATTTATATTACATATATACAAAAGTTTGACGCAAATCACCATTATGCCATTATGCTTTTAAGTCAATTCAAGATTCATCGCATTATCCGTATTCCATCAGGTAAGGATCACTACACCCATACACTCGTTTGCCGATGAATTGATTATACGAGCTGTGCTCATACTTTACCAAATCAGACTGCTCATAAGAACTTTAGTTCATGCCATGCCAAAATTTCATCCTTTTCTCAGAACTGTGGAAATATTCGTTAATGTCAATGCATAAATCATAAATCTCTGATTGTAATCAGTTTTGAGCTCTTGATTTGTTGTGTATTCTGCTTAAACTTTCAAGTCATGGTTAAAAAGCTTTTCTATAATACTTTAAGCATCTTCACCACAGCTCCTTCATCCACTCATAGAAACTCTGAAATTCATACAATTCTATTGTAAAATGAAATCGACAAAACACTCTAGAGTAACAAGTCTTACGGAAATAAATGATCCGGTACAAATCCCCATCCTGAATTCTCACAAACAATGTGCACTTCTTTTTTCCCAGTTTGTTCTACTTTGATCTCATTCATGAATGAAAGATCCAAATCGGTGTATGGAAATGTATGAATGAAATTGACCCATACATGAAATATGTAATGCTTAATATTTGTACACATGCATACAAAGGTATTCATACCCAGTGCCCATACAAATTACACATGTAACGTTGCCATTGTATGTATGCCGTATTTAAAAAAGAGTTAGTTTTTCCATTCAATAATGGTCTGTTTTTTCTTGTTGACCATGTATTTCATACCACACTCACAACTCAACATGGTATGTAGTTAACCCAACACAGCTTGGCATGCACTTCATAAAATATTATGGTGTGTGTGGTAGTGCGGCATATGGATTTTTATATGGAATTCCCCTTTCATTGATCGTGTTGACTCAAGTTAGTCATGGACAGAGTGGAAAAATATTACCTTCAGAATATTGTTAGGTATTCCAATATTCATTCATCCATTTTTTTCGTTCATTTTTCGTTCCCGGTAAGCTCGCTGGCTAAATGTCCAAAACAAGGACGAGAAATTTGCCAAAGTATTCCTATAATTTGGTTAGCAGCTATGCTACTGCATATGCTATCCAGTTCATTCTCTCATAAGCATTTACATCCAAAGAAAATGTTGAGAAAAAACAGATGGGAAAGTATAATATGTGACTCCACTAAAACTTCTTTTACAATATTAAAAACACTCTCGTAAACAATTTATTTGCAACATAGCATTCATGGGTTTCAGTTTCACTCATCAAAAATTAATTTGCCCATAATTCATAATTCAGTTCCAATCTCTTGAGGAGGGATACATATGCACACTTCGCTTGGGGTACAAAAATTTGACATATAGATTTGCGGAATGTATGCAGTATTTTTTAAAAACCTTGCTCCCGTTCATTCAACAGGAAATATGAATGAATTAAACAAAATTTGATATTCAAATGCTCCTCAATCTTGGAATACAGTAGCTGCCTATAATATTACGAATATAGTGAAACAAGTATCGTTTTCGTTCAGTTGCAAAATCATACCAACTTGGTTATGTAGCATCCGCCGCATTATTTTATCAAGATAAACTCTTGAAGCAGGATATATTATTATACTCAGGTTCATGTATCTGTTGCGTAATCATGTCCGTGATATAAAATGTTTTAAATGTGCTTCCATATGTCAAGTAATACATTTATTTATTCATGAATTCAGTGTTAAATCTCAAGTTTTTCCTTCCTGTTTATCTTTCATTCAGGCATTTCCTGTGGAAATCATCCCAAACTTATACCTCGGAAACGCTGCCATTAGCGCAGAGCTCTCAATTCTTGAGAGGCACAACATCAAACATATACTTAATGTCACTCCTGACCTTCCCAATGTATTTGAAAGTAGTAATATACGCTATCTTCAAATCCCCATCTCGGACCATTGGACACAGTCGATGCTTAGCTACTTCCCTTCTGCCATTCAATTTATAGGTAAGTTCTAAAAAACATTTCCTATTTTAGTAATAGCTACAACAGACTCATTATACAAAGGTTTTCCACGAAGCAAACTTTTTTCCCAATTGAAAATAACTGTTGCCTCATAATAAAATTTAATTAGCTCTCCACTCCAGACCCCCACTATCGCTGTGTGAGTACATACATTTTTTTAGAACGAAAGCATGTTGCTACATATACTTGGTTGTTCACCAACGGGAAAAGTGCAAACAGTTGCTCTTCTTTGAAGATGACTGACAATGCGACACCGACACCTACTCCTGGCCTTTGACTTCTAGTGGTGTTGTTGAAAACGTCACTGACAGCAATCCCGCCACCGTCGTTTCATTAACTTTCAAAGCTGTTTATGTAAAACGCTTTCCTGTTACGTCATTGAACGGAAAATACATGCGTATGCCTACCTTTTAATACCTACTATTATTACAGTGTATCCCATCTTGATAGTTGCTTTCGCCAGCTTTACCCCTATGCAATGCGACTACTACACTACATGCGCCTTCATAATAATATTCAGTTTCGTCAGTACGAAGGACTTTTCTGCTAGCACTTGTTTGATGTGCCTGAAGAAACTGACGTAAATAAAATCGTTCGTTGTACAAACATGCTGTTGTGTGACTTTTAAATTGAAATATCAAGCAGGACTTTCCTCAATATACGATATAGGTAGGCGATGATGTTTTTGTGATGATGTTATCAGCAGGATGGTGGTGGTGAATGACGAAATGCCTAGGCTTGGAGGTAGACAGACATGAATTTCCTCCAACTTCCTCACTTTTGTTTTGAATCTATTCTCTAAACACTTGTATGGAAATGGCATTTAAAAGGGATTGGATGCTACAACTTTTACAAAAAATCGTGTCCACATGAAGGTAGTGAGGTTAGTGTAAATTTGTGCGAGGGAAAGGTCGATCAAAATTAATTGAATTCTTATTATTTCTAGCGCTCATGAGCTCATCTTACTGTTGGGTTTGGGTTGTTTGCAATGAGAAACACTCATGCTTTCACCTGGGAAAATTTGTATTGCTGTTGAAACTGCGAATAATAGAGGTAGATACATTTAAATAAATAAAGTGGTTGGCCTATAAATCAAAGATATAGTTTACTTTCCCTGAAACTCATGCTTATATAGTGTACCTTGAAATCCTAGCCTCTTCCTCTCTTCATTAAATTGTTGTTTTTCTTTATACGCGGTGCTGAATTTTAGGACGTGTTAGAAGAAAGGTATTCCGAGCAAAGTTATGACAGAATAAAACCAAACTTTACCATCTTTTCAACAATTGTCGTGTGGGCAGATAATCTAGCATGTAGAGGCTAGGGACAAGTACAAAGTTTTTGTAAGTACATACGCGAATTGTGTGTTCCTCGCAGCATCACATCATGAAAATAAGTATTTTCTTTTACATATTCTCGGAACGTAAATACCTGAGTAGGCGTGCTATGTGGAAGTATGTAATGTAATATAGCATGGAAAAGTGTCCATTATGCTAGATGATGATGAAAATGAGTGATGACTAATGTAACCTTGAACCAACTTTTTGAGTATGGATGAAGATGAAAAGCATGCATATGAAGGCAATAACAAATCCAATGTAAGCGTAGTATGTACGTAGCTGAAAATTCAGCATTGATGATTTTCACCATCGTCGTGTGATCTGTCTGAAGTTTGCTCCCTGGGGGAATGTGCAACCCACAAACAAATTTAATTGCCAAGTATATTATTTCCTTCCAGTGCTTTTTAGTAAGTAATATGGCATGTTGACACAAGATATGCACTCGACGATCCAAGTGGATTTATCTGTGCTTTAAAATGGTGCTAAAAATAAATGCGTAAACCTTCTTGTCCGTACAGACAGATGTGATGTTGCAATAATCGTTTTCAGCCACATTAGAAATATTTGCTGGATTTGGTTCCGAATTTAGACAACCACTGCGCTGCTGTTGTCGTTAGTGCGTAGTAAAAAAAGTCCAAATACATCTTTTTCCAATGGTTTCATGAATACTTTTACTGCACGTCTTTTGGCATCATTAAATTATAATAAGAAACTACTTACAATGTATGTATGTGAGGTACTCGGAAAGCTTTTACTTTCCGTAGACTGCATTATTTATTATTGTAACAAGTTAAGGATTCCTGATCCCTGTATGTTCAAGAATTCTATTTCCAAGAAGCAGTTGGAAATTTTAAAGCTCAAATCTACCATTATTGTTTTAAAATAATTCGTAGAGGATTTTTTCAAGTGTCATCTTCCATTACATGCGATGTGAAAAGTGTTTTTGTGTACTTTTGCCCAATTATGGGTTCTCACACTAGCTCTCAGCAGCGGTGAAAACATGATTTAGTACATTTTATCGATGAGTGCTATTACTATTACCATTATTAGCGCGGCGCACTTGGTCTAGAAATTTTAGATATGAATTAATGTGAATCTGTTTCACAACAAGCATCACCGCTCTAGTTTCTGTATAGAGCCTTTAAAAGTTCAAGCACTGATTTTTATCACAAGACTTTCCCATTACTCGCCATATTTTTCCAATGAAGAGTACGTAAGAGTATTCATCACTTTCAGATTTTATGTTTGTGGTGATACAAATTATGAAGGGAATTCAAAACCAGTTCCATCTTTGCTCAATTACCTAATTACTAAAGGCAGGTTCCAATTTAATCCATTGTCATATTGCAGATTCATTTTTCATTAATAAAACAAAGAGGCTTCCAGCGTCTGGTGTATTCTTAGAAGCGACCACTTAATTTTTAACATCTTTATTTAACTCTAAATATACATCCCGCCGCGTTTCTTGCCCTATTTGCTCAGTTCATTTTTAATGGGAAATGTGAATAAACCATGTACTACACTTTTACACTTTCATTTAAACAAAGTCTCGCTACATGATGACAGGAGTGATTCTGAAAATATGAAATATTGCATATACAACACCACCCAGTCCCTTAACCACGATGATACAAGGGATTTTTATTCCGCTTCGAAACTGCAAGGATGGTTTTGCCGCAGGTGAAAGATATGCTCTCCTTTATTCTAGAGAAAGCCGCTTAGCTTGGTTGGTAACTTTCACCAACCATTTTAAAATTTATGCAATGATGAACTTGTGGGTTATGTTCTGAACTTCCAAGTTCTTCACATATATCGTACACAATTATTTATTTACCATCTCTCAACTGTACATGGCATGGAGAGGGTGCGGAAGTATGCTAAAGCAAAATTCATGAAGAATCTTTTAAAAAGTCACACGATTTCCTGACTGTATCTTTTCTATAGTCAACATTATTGCAGCATGTACTGTGCATGTGCTTCAAAAGTACACTTTTATCCAGGATGCTAGAAACAGCGTAGTTATTTTTTCCATCTTAATTAAAAATGTATGATTCCTCAGCTACGTCCATGTATCTAGGCAGGTCCATCATCGGTTTCACATCCTCATGGGTTTAGGAATTACAGTGTATTTTTAGGTATCCTTCTAAAAAGTACCCTCGCTTTAAAAAGTTTCCCATGATTTCATCATTAAATTTTATATATATAACTCGACTCAATGAGCAAGTTGTGTTATATATGGAGCCAAGGAAGATGGCCTTGTAGCGTTTTATGGGGCTATTAGGCAACAACGTGAAAGTTGATGCAACATGTGTGGGTAATCTCTTTAGATGCTGCCTCCGCCTTCCTAAACAAATTCTTCTCCTCTGAGAAAATAATAAGTTGCTCATTTCATTTGTTTAATGCATCTAAATGGGTAAACAAGTTCAAAAGGCCAACATGTAACCAAGCCTTGTGCGAATGATAAATGTGTAATGTCACAATGCACAAACCTACGGAAGTAACTGCAATTATCTCAGGACACGAAAAGTTAAGAATAGTTCAGCTCAGCTAACTAACCACCCACACAAATTCAACTATCACGGAAATGCCACGTGCAAAGTCGTCGACGGCGACTTGTCATTTTTCGACACATTCAAAGATCAACAAATTCAGATGAAACTAGAGTTCAATCTTGGGATTAAACACGTACGTCAGATGGGAGATTCCTAGAAATGGAGGGAACGTGTGGGCCGCTCGGAGTTCTCGGAACATCCTACACTACATGCGTTTAGTTTTTATCATTCAGATTATTAGGGACATGAAAGTTTTGGGGGCTGTCGATAGTTGCGGTGATATGATTATTAGGGAAATGAAAGTGATGGAGTACCGTCCATATTTATAACACATTGCACCTATATGTACGATCCATACTTTTGATGTGGTGAAAAAGTAAATCATCAGCAAAATACAGAGTATGATCTGGACAGAACCCACTTCAAAAGGTTTAATTTCACAGAAAATAACCACAACACAACGATATGGAAAGGTACTACATACATTGAATATGGTTTGTAACCTTTACATTGGACTTTAAGCTCGAGCGTAGTGCCAACATTAGAATCATGTTTGACGTTGATTGGTTGAGTGAAAGTTGAACAAGTGAAAGTACATGTACTGGTTGTTGTTTCTAGTAATTTTGATTATTTATTTCGAATTTGTTGGCCAACTTTTTTCCCTTATTTTCCATTCACCATTTGGGATTTCCGCGTACCGCTTACCACTGCACAGATGAGACAAAAGTCTTTCATACCAGGAAGCGGAAAATGTTTAGGATGTGCGCAAGTTGGCGTAATCCCATTAAGTTGGCGCGTCGGCTGCTTATAATTTGCAGATAAATCCTAAAGTATATGTGAACAATGAAAATGCAATAATGCAATAACATGCGTCCTTGTTCCAATTTGAATTACTTATCTTTCATGGCATGGTGGTATTTTCATTTATCGATCCCGTCAGTTGTATTCATTCAATCTGGAATCCTGCATTTCTGGCAATGAAATGCGTCGTAATCCCAGTATCGTCATTATATACTCCGCGTAGTAGACGCAGTAATAATTACGTGCATACCTAAATGTTTTTGTACATAATTCCACGTAGCACTTTATTACACTATTGAATAATAGTCTGTGACATTTATGCGAGGTCTTTTGTGTGTCAGCATGATTCTCTTTTGAGGTCATCCCCGATGTTATAGGTTCCGTTCGCGCATAATACACAATAGCACAATACCTTTGCCTTGAGTTACAATAAGCAATAAAAGCCTCCTGCTGTGTACCCTAATTCACGAACCTGGCGGGATTTCAAGAAAAATCTCCTTGTACATAGATACATTACTGTGTGCTCTCTATTGGACAGTGCAGCCGAAAAGAAAATTTTCTTTGGTGGTGTGATAGCAAAGTTGTAAAAGAAAGTTATAAGCGAGTCATCTTATCGTTAGTTTTGCTGGATTACCGTACATGCATGTGGGATGAAGATGAAACGCGGTCAGAAAAAGAAGAAAGGTAGCATTACGGTGTGATGTAGGTTGGTCTCATTGTTCGTCTTATGATTATGATATATTATATTCCATTGCTTTGGGAAAGAAATGGATGAGAAAGTAATTCCAGAGCTGTACTTTTGATGGAATACAAGGCGCTAAACATAATTTGAAAGAAAAAAAGGTAAAGAATAGCAAACGACAAAAAAGTAATTTAATTATTAGGCCTCATTCTTAGCTTATTGTCATGTCGAAAGGTTGGTAAAATGAGTTTTCTTGTTGTCTACATTGATCATCAGCATCATTATCTTCATGAAGAAATGTCATGTGTGTGTTTGTAATGAAATGAAGTTGTTTGATTGGTATTTGATCTTCTATAAGCCCACAAGCCCAGTGAATTCGCAGAATTGAATTAAGGGTTTACATTTATACGAATTCCATTCAATCCACAACCCAATGAATGATAATATCCTTTAAACGGGTTGCTATAGGCTAGTGGTGCTCATCAGTAAGAAAGCAGGTATATAAAACATTATGCTTAGTTTGGTTGTCTGAATTTCTCTGCCTGCTGCAACAAATTGGCGAATCAAATTAAAGAGAAACGCTAGTTATTCATAAAGTATAAAATCCTCTTCACATGTCACGATTGTGTGGGTGGATGGGGTAGATTATACATGTTTCTCTTGATTGCCAAAAGAATATATTCTATTAACTAAAGTAGCTGAGAGAGGGTATATAAACATATGTGTCAGCAAATGCCTGGTAATAAAATGGTGCACTCAGGAATAACAGAGGCAATAATACCGAAAGTAAATATACATATGAACGTATAATAATGATTGTCGTTCAAACTGTTGGAAGCGTGTGGCCCAGTCGAGCTATTTCTTTACTTCCCAGCTTACAAGATAAAAGTCTGTTGTGTATTTGTTTAGCTTAAATACTGTAAACAGAGATAGAGGCATAGAAAGTTATCTATGCTGTATGTATATCACCATTTTGCATACATTTCTCTTCCCTTAGACTGGGGAGTTGAAGTGAAGTACAAGAAAGAAGATGGATATTTGTTGGCTGAGGAAAAGTATTAGAGGCACACGGGATAAAAGTAGTATAGCGCCAGTAGCGGCAATAGTAGTTGAAAGTTTTCTATTGATTACTTTCTCCCTTTCATATTCCATATCCCCTCCTCCGCTTTCTCTCTGCAAACACATTCCTCCCACTCACTTCTCACTTTCCTTTCCCTGCGCTCAGTTTTAGCTAGCAGTAAAAGACCTTCATCCATAGTATATATATATACCGTTGAACTACAGTCCTCTGGTATCATCGTGTAAGTTCATTCAGCTATGCAAAGATAGCCTTATCAGCTGCCTTGCCTTCCTTCAACCTTGTTCTATACTACTACTTTCATTCATTCTTTATACATACTTATATATACTACACATTGCCATACATTCCTTTCTTTGAAGCACCGCTCGTTGCTTGTTTATCAAAAAGGGGAAAACCTTGAAGCCCGGATGGTTAAAGGAAATAAGTTTTCGCTTTCTCCCTTGTTTTAATGGAAATCGGGAAAAGGATACAGTTATGGTCATATGAAATACGTACTCCTAAAAGTATAAGCACGTATACATTCATTTTTTGTGAAAGAATCCTGCTGTGCCAGCTAGAGGTAGCGGATTTTGTTATTTTTTAAATAAGCCTTTCCTCTAAAGGTACTGTAGCACACTGCATGGATTTTTGTGTAAAGTCATTGAGAGTATATGTTCATGTGGATGTTAAAGGCTGATGATATGAATGGTATAATATGGCAAGTACACAAGAAGAATGCATTTTCATTGAGAAACATGATTTTTTTCGGTCTTGACAGCAGCACTTTTACTGGTTGGCTGGGGCTTGTCCTTCGAATGCGTGGGTGGGTGGTGGCGGTCGTATAGCATATCCTGTGGTGATAAAGGAAAAGTGGTGCGATGGGAATTGGGAATAGTAGCGTGTCTGAATGAAATGTACACATCTGTTTTGTATATAGGTACATATATGTGCTAGTTGTTTTAACTTGCAACTAAATTATATACTACACTACTACTACTATCTGTACATTCTGCTTTTTTATTTCATATTTACATACCAAGATAACCCTGTTGTGTAGGGTAAAAATAATAGCAGTGAAACTGAAGCGAAAGGCATTTGCTCTTGCTTGTGTGCCCAGAAAGTTGCAAATGTATCAGAATAGAAAATCATGAAAGAAGGAAACTATGAATGGATTTATGCTTGATAGGATAGGATATCCTGTAAGAGAAATGAAAATGTACAGGTGTCTGTTCACTTTACTGCTCTCATTCAATTATGGATTGATGGCTCTTTTGTAGTTTTTCATTGATATTATGTTGCAGCTCTGTGAGTGCATATTCATGTACGTATAAATTATCAGTGAACGTCGTATCAATTTTTTGCGTTGGTTGAAATGGATTGTAATGCATGAGAATTCGTTTTGACTATATAGCTTCAAAAATATGATGACAATAATAATAACGGTAATAATTTTTATTTTTCTAGCAACTAAAATTGACACATCGTTTTATCGGTTATCTGAATATGTTGGAATTTCTAGAAGACAGATAGATAATAAATGTGTATTGGAATTGACTGAGAGAGAATGTGCAGATACATGCTTTCATAAATATATCAAGTTTTGAAATAAAGTTTATTTCCATGTTGTTCTCTACTCTTCCACATTTCCCGCCCACGCCATCACTGTCAATCCAATTAAACTTTCTTTTTTTCGTGTTTTATTACCATCATCTCAGTTAACCATATTCCATCTTTTTCTAGTACAAGTAGTACGTAAGTATTAAAAGGCAAACACTTTGCTCCTTTCATTCATGTTGACACTTGTACTCGAATGTTTCAAAAATAGAAATTGTATGAAGCACAATACATCTTGGTTTTGTTTTTCATGGCAGTTTTACATTTGAAGAATGAGTGCTCGTCAAATCTTTGTTTTTTCCTAATAATGTTGCATGTAGCGAATTGTAAATGGCAGCCTTTTAACTGTCTTTCTTTACTTACTTTGAAAATATGCCCTTTTTCCAGCGATGAGTCATCCAGTTGAAAATGAAAAAAGATAACAAGACCTTGGCTCACATGAGCCCACTCCTACTTTTTCCCTTTTTCTGTCTAGTGGCAAAATGGAACATGCACTAGCAATGCATAGAAATATGCTTGAATGGATACTATTAAAGTGTGGAGAACGGTCGATACTACATTCTTACTGGCTTTTATAGTGGCATGCACAACACCCACGCATTTTCACCAGCTTAATCTTGACAGTGAGCAAGGTTCTTCTCTTTCATGAATGGGTAGCAGACTTTGTATACTTACTATTAGAAGGGAAAGCTGTGGGATCATTACACGTAGTGAGGTAGGACACAGATGCACACGTCTACTTGCTCTACTCTACTACCACATGCAAAGTGGATATATTCGAGTGAAAACAATTATACTTTACATTTTGTATATTATAGACCATACAGTAATGCTTTCACTCACGTGTACCGGAATAATGAGATTTCTAATGAATTTGATGATAATTCATTTTTCTGGTGGAATTACGGTGGAAAATTGTCGTGGGCGGCACGGTATCAGGCACATGACACGTTTTAGAGATACGTATTTTATGCAATATTTTTCACTCTTTCCTCATCATCGTCAACCCAATCATCAAAACTCATCACATTTATAATGTATTATTGTTCAAGGCCGTATTTCCAGCGAAAGGCAATTTGTGAAACGGATGGTAAAAACAGAGACTGTGGGTGAATTCTCTCACTTGTGCCTACTGTGAGAATATGTGGCAACTATTGGATAGATGGGATGGTGATGAAGACAGAAGAGAAAATTGAAAAGGAAGCATGATGAAATCAGTTTTGGATTTTTGTACTTCTCATCATTCGTACGGCCCTTGCATTCATCCTTCGACCCCCAAAGTTGGAAGAGCCTATACGTGCACGATACAATGTCATTCTATATTTTTATTATTGTATGATATTCCAATGTGACTTTTCCCTCTTGCAATGAATGAATGGCATCATTTATGATGGGATACATTTTCTCCCCTTGTTTTAGAGATACTCGTTATCAACAAGGAGAAAGAATGGAAAATTCTCTTTCGAAATAATGAATAAGATGGGAAAAGTAACATTTCTTGCAGACTTAAATGACACGTTGTTCATACTTTGTATTCGTTCATTCTCCAATAGTGTATGATGCACTCCATGCATACTACACATTTGCAGGTACATATAGATCCTTTCATATCAACCTATCAACTCATTCGCTTTTTAAGGAAAGACACTCGGTTTGTTGTAGGAGTAGAATCGGGTGAATCCGGAAAACCAATTTCTTTCGCGAGCAGTGGAGGAGGGGAACTGAGTGGCTGTTGAGTTGAGAGTTCTTTTCTCATTTTTCTTCTGCGAATCTTTCTGTGACTGCGGAATCAGTCTTTGAGATACATGAGCATGCATTCAATTTTTTCATATACCTTTACTGTACATTCTTGAGTGCTCAGGAACGAAAGAAATGAATGAATGAGCACACAACTACTCTACTACTAAATACTAGTTGAAGATCCACTACTCAACTTTGAAATTCTTCCAAACTGCTACTGAAGAAACTCGGCTTTCGTAAAAGAACACAGCGAAACACTCAAAAAGCTTTTTTTGAACAACAGAAAAGTAGCATTGCAGATGCCACGAGATGTGTTGAGATTACTTTCCTCGTATTTGTTATGTTTTTGTCCTCTATAACGATACCAGAGCGGCAACGAAACGAGAAGCACTGTAAAACAGACACGAAGGCAAATAAACGAGATTGCTTTTTATCTTCCAGTTTTCCTTGTTTTATCATTCATTCATGTATACTAAACAAATGGCAATAATATGATGGCAATGATTTCCAAGGATGAAATGATGAAGAATATGCATTTTATTATTAAATAAAATATGTGAATAAAATATCCCGTGACTGCTTGATACTTGATACATACATATGTGATATGGTATATATTGTATGATTGTTATTGACAAAGGCAGATCCAACGGACGTGAAGCCTATTCTTTTCTTTCTTTTTTCATTTACTAGGGATTTATTGGTGGGGTTGTGTCTGCCTGCATTATGGTGTTAGCGTGGGTGGATCATCAAAGGATAAGACATTATTTACATTAGCATGAACAAAAGTACTTTTTGCATGGAATGAAAGAATATATTGTTATCGTTATGCATGTATTCTCCCTATAACGGGCAACTGTGTTACTTACTCCACCGTGTTTTTCATTGAGAGAAATCCCCTTCTACACAGACAGGCTACCTATATAATAGCTAGCACACACTTCCCTCCTCCTTCCATTCATTCAACTTTTCCGTTTTGTCGTCGTTGTGTCTATTTTGTAGCGTGGCTGAGTAAGTTGGCACTTGGCACTGCTTGCTCTGTAAGTAAACGATGAAAGGGATGATGAGGTTGATTCAACTTTCTTGTATTGGTTGAAAGTGGAAACTTTTTCCTTTAGCTCCGACGAAAGTCACTGTATTTGATATCTTTATTGCCACATTGTCTACAGTAAATATACAATAGTTTCTTGGCGCGTTCTATATACAGTATATGTATATATAATGTTGTACTGCTATTAAATAGATTGAGATGCTTGTAAGCTCTGCCAGAACAAGTGTCGGATTACGGATAAGTAAAAATGTCTCAAATGGTTGAGGGGAATGTATCCAACGAGCGCATAGCTTTTCTCTTTACAGCCCACCCGCGTTCCATTTCATTCATCCTTTTAACATTTTACTAGAGAGTAAAAAGTCTCTCTCTCGAATGGAATGCTTGGTGTAAATGCTTTAGGCCTTTGTGGTTCTTTCCACTTTCGCCCACGCAAAAAGAAAATTTAAGTCCATACCAAATTGTGTAGCTTTGGTTGCTTCCATCTATTCTCAGGGCGATGATGCCTTCTTTTAACAAACTTTTAAGTGCATTTTATTATTTCATGAATGTACGACACGTAGAATCAAGATGTGGGCTATTATTATTATGACCTATATCCCATTGCATGCCATACATTCTCTCAAGTTCCGGAGAGAGTTTTGAGGTGACTGGTTAATGGACAGGATAAAGGCTGAAAGGGAGATATGGTGATACTATTCCAGATAATTTGTATTCCTCCTACCTGTTTTCTATTTTAAACTAGTCTCAAGACGTACTCAAGATATTTTCGACTTGCTACAACCTTTACTTATATTTTATAAAGGTCATCGTTTTATCAAAACGTGTGTATGTATACGAATGTTGATCCTCTGATTCAATTCATTTATTTTTTGTACTACATTTTCCTACACAAAATTAACAACGTCCATCGTCTCAAATAAATACATACCCTGTAAGCAGATGAATGAATGAAAAAACGTGTGGTATGGCATTGCGTGGGATTGAGTACCCATAAGAGAAAATAAATGTGAAAAGCAGGTCGAACATGAATGTAATTATTGACAAAGATTTGATGAATTTCTATTTTACTGAAATGTACACGAGCCAAGCATTCCAACTGGGGTGGCATTACGACATTTTTGATTCCATGAGTTCGTGCTACCGCATATCCTTATCCTCTACTACATATGTGCAGACGTGAAGGTCTTGGAAAAACCTACGTGGCAAATCCTGGGGGGCAATTATTTGTTCTCTCCGTGTATGTATTCTTTTTCGCTCTTCACAACAACAGAGGTATACAATTATTCCATCAAGCACGTATAGCTGTACTTAATAACTGCCCACGATCTGTGTCGTAAAAAGGCTAAGCCCAGCTGAAAGACTGTAATGCTTGCTCGCACTGTCACGGTAGTTATTATTCTGATCTTTGTGAATTGTGTTGTACTTAGTTGAGTACAACCTAATTCCTGGAATTAATGTAATTTTTACGGATCAAGAATGAGCACGGGTGAGCTCCTTCTCTGGAGGCACAAAAAGTTTGTTTTTTTACTCAACTTATTAAAAACCTACGCATGTTGGCATTAGTATTACAGCCTTAGTTAGTGTTCCTCCTACTTCCTCGTATTTGTAGGTTCTTTCTCTACAAAAAAATCTGGGATGTTGGCTGTTTGAGTCCAGGGTTGCTTTCAAAATCCAAACACGTACTGAAGGAAGCAATGAAAATATGCAATGAACGGTTGTGCAATGAAGAACTGTTGAACAAAAAATGTGATGCAATATATGTAACTTTGTTATGATATGATGATTCTTTGGCAGGCAGGATGCTTCATGTAAATAAACAATTTTTGTACGTTGATTATCACATTGTTGACTTATTATTATTTCCCAAGCAGTATTAAAAATAAAATCGTTGAGAAACAACTTTTTTATGAGAAGAATAAATAGTACATACACAAAGTGTGAATTACATGGACAATGACGTATGGACTTTTATGCGTCCTACTAAGATGACGTTTTCGGTGACATTCTCGGGTGTTGATGGCATCCCATTAAATTATCTTTCCGAAATAGATGGGCTTCGATGAGGAAAGTGATAAATTCCTTGGTGTAGACACAAATGTCCTGGAGAAAGTCGTCTTACGTATAAAAAAGCTTCCTAGCGCACTCTACTATTGATATTCCTCAATATGTTTTAGACATTCCAAGGGAGCTTTGTGCATGGTGCATTGCCTTTGTACATATGATGCCTGTATATTATATTTTGAATAGTGGGAGGATGGAGAAAGTTAAACATCAGTTTATGTGGGCGCCCCTTGTTGTCTTAGTCATAGTGGTGGTGATGTTGGATGTTTTATTGATGTATGATGACGAAAATGGTAGGGCTGGATGTGGCGTGTGATGCGCCGTGTTGAATTAGGTGGGTGTGATGTATTTCATCGTATCTCAAAATAGATTTTTATGGCTTTCAACTCGATTTAAATGGAGTATTTCTGATGCTTACTTAAGGGACTATGCCGTTGGTTTGTGGGTTTATTATTATCTCTCCAACAAACATGATATGAAATATGTTGTCTTCAAATGGCAGCCTCGTTTACTATATCCACTTCCGTCTGGTGAAAGTATGGAAAGGTGACACGCTAATACACACATACATAATACATACGTAGAATTGTATAACGGCATACAATCAATCATACCATGGTTTATCTAGTACACTGCGGTGGCGGTGTTATGGAGTGTGAAAACAAGTGGTGGGAAAAGTTTCGTAGAAAGCGGGTTTTCATATTAAGCCATGCGTGGAAAATGCATTGTATTCTGAAATAAACTATCCAAGTTCATTGCAATCGGAATGTATAATTGGAATTAATAAATTTGTATTTTTTAACTCTTTACAACAGATGAAGGCCGATCTAAGGAAGAAGGGGTACTGGTACACTGTCTGGCAGGAATATCTCGATCCGTGACAATCACAATGGCCTATCTTATGTTCAAAATGGCTCTCTCCTTGAACGAGGCGTACGATTTGGTGAGATCGAGAAAGTCCAACATTTCACCCAACTTCCATTTCATGGGTCAGTTGCTGGACTTTGAGAGACAGCTCACAACGTGCCAGTTTCTGAGCCCTCCAGCACTGGGCTCTTCTCCAGACTCTGGTATAGAATTTGACCGATGGAATGCTCATTGACTCAAGTTGAGACGCCTCAGTGAGATGAGTGGTGGGACAGCAACGACAACGCCGAGTCATCCTCACTGAGGTTGCACATTAAACGAAAAAATGTTTGTTTTAATTTAAAAGAAAACGAGTTCAGAAATGAAGAATGAAATTGTTTAAAAAAATACTATTCATTCATACATAGTTAGTATTTAAAATATGTTCAACTGATCCAGCGTCATTACAAGAAATATTTTCAAGTTGTTAACATCAAGTTTTCTTTCGACAAGATATTTATAAAGTGTAAATTATTATTTTTAAACATTCACCTTTTAAAAAAAAGTTCTCAACAAGTAAGTGTGTAAAAACTGATGTCCATTCTGTCTGATCCGAGCCATGCAACAAAGAAATGCCAAGAGAAAGGAAGCAGATTACTACTATAATAGTATTTAGAGATGGGACAGGAGTACATATTTACGTAAACTAGATACTACACGTATTAGAATTCTGATGCAATGCAGCTTTCACCTGTTTCAAATATAATTTTTGTCCTGGTATATATGAAAATAAGCGTGGCGAAAGAAGGAGTTGGTTCGACTTTATGCTTTATTTTTTTGTTATCTTACTATACTATATAGGTTATCATTGTTGTTCCTATGTATTTTATCTTAATTCTTTGCCGCCAAAACTGTTTCATAATTTCGAGCTTGTAATGGTTAATTAATTAATTTTTATTTTTACTGGGCTATTATTTCATCAGTCAACGTCAACTTGCTTTCATTTTTAACAAATAGAGTTGTTCATAAGTTCGTTGTTTGTTCTATTACATGGACTTATTTATTTTGTGTGGCCATAAATTACAGATTTGAAGAAAAGAGCTTGACAGGGAAAATACAATGAAATCCTATTATATACATAGGTAATAAGGTATTAAGGTATTATGATAAGCACTTTTATTGTTACTGTTCCAAGTAATAGAGTCCTTATAATTTCTTCTTTTTTTATTTAATTAAATGTTATACAACTATCAAAATAATGTACATGAATGCTAAAAGCATGTTTTAATTAGAAGGTGCACGTCAAACTCATTTGTTTCACTGAATCTTGATAGTTGGCTTTCTAAAAAAATATGATAGATATGTAAAAAATGTTTTATTTATAGACTGGTAAATATTTTAATCGCATTGCTTCATTCGTTTGAAGAGTTTTTTTTAGTTCGTTATACATATTTTGAGCGTTTCCTTTTAAATCTAACAAAAAACGGCCAGATTAAAATTAAGTACTTTTCAGTTATCACTATATTTAATATACACTTTATATTTAATTACGACGAAATATTTTAGATTTATGAATGGCTGTTTATTTTTCCTTCATTAAAATATGCAGAGTGAAGTGTAACAGTGTAAGTGTGCTCGATTCATCTCTAAACAGATTTATTCCGTTTCCAGTCTTTCAAAATTATCTATATTTGTACTTGTTGATGTCAGATTTTCGCCACACTGGTTCGCTTTGCCACGTTATCTTGACACATTATGCGTTAAATTACAGATTGATGATGTTTGGTTAAGTATCCCTCTCTCTACTGTAGGCAAATTATTTGGGTAAACGTGCAACAAACAGGGAAGCGTTCAATAAATGTCTGTGAATACATATAAATCTGATATGTTTTACTTAAAGGACTAATAGAGTTGGATCATAGTTATAATTTATATGTTGTAATTGATACAGTTAAAGCACAATTAAATTGAAGCCAAAAATATATATTAAAAATTAAAAACATAAATGGTATAAATATATACATATAATTCTAATTTTAATGATTAGGGATAAAAACATCAATTCTAATTGATGAGAAGATTTTTAAATAAAAAATACATTGAACGTCATGTCATCCATCGAGGTAACAGCATAATATTTCATCATAATTTTATTCTAGAATCATTTAGCAGGTTATATGGTAGAATCCATCATAAAAACGCAAAAACCTAAATTGCATAGTCGATGGTACTTGAGGTTCAACAAAACCTGTGAAATTATTGAAATAATACTCCACATGCGTATTATACAAGTACAGTTAAAGTGTAAAATTGATATAATTATATTGAAGAAATTTCAAAAACAATTTATCACTACTTACTATACCAAGCTTATATTCCTAAGATCATGATAATTAATAATTGGTCAATTGGTTATAAAAATCAATTCAGCGTACACATAAGCTGATCGATTGGATGTATATTGACTGGATGTATGTACTGAAGGCACTGCTGTTTTTTACTTGAATTGATACTGGAAAATCTTAACTAAAGAGAGAGAGTAGAGACCAATCAGTCTATATATGTTGACCACGATGATAGGTATTTAATTTTAAAAGTACTAAATGTATTTTTATGTGTTGTTCGTAAAATATTATAGAAACGTCTGTCACATCTTGAAGATGATGATAAACCTACATAGCTGAGTAAATTAATACTAGTTTAAAACTACTTACACTTATACCGAAAAACGAATACTGTGGGCTGGCTACCTATTTATTTACAATATTATACACGTAAAACATTTCTGTCCATTTCGACTTATTTTTCCAATATATTATTCTACCATTACTGTCATTTACAAATGTACGTTATATTCTTGCTGAATTTGTCTATGACCTACACTTTCAGGTTTCTTTTTGTATTTTGCTAGAGAAATAATCTCTAAACTTGTGTGTCATTGTTGTTGTTAGCCTTAAGAGATGAATGTAAAATGGTTCGTGCTTATACTTGAACACTCGACCCTTTTATACCTTCAGCTTTTGTTTGTAAGCAAATCTTGTAATCATCAGCGCTTTAAAAAAAGTATTCAACTGTGAGTCTGAGTAAAGTGAAAAAATGGATTTTACGTACGTTTGTCGTGTGTACGTATGAAAATTGTACACACAAGCATAATATAATTATTATGTTTGTATAATCAAACTAAAAGGATATTATAATTAGTATCATTAAAAATGTAATTACTGTATTTACCTGTGTCTCTTCTTATAAGTATACTACCTACCTATATACCTTCACATTTCATGATGAACGTCGTCTCTTCTTTTAGCGATAGACCATACGGTAATAAAGTACTCTATCGAATTACTCAAGAAACGCTCAATGAAGAGTATAGTAAATGTTTGTATTACTATTCATGGTTTATTATACTAATTCATATTGTGGTCAAAATAATAATACGCTATGCGCTGCTATAATAGAATGTCAATTGTCACGTTTAGAAGGAACCAAATAAATAGTAAAAACAGTCATTCTACATAAAAAACAAGTTTTATGACGACAGCGGGCAATTAGTAGATGATTACCCCGTGTTTGCAAATGACTGCAAAGTGTATTTCTAGGAAACTTTACTTCAACCTGATTATAAACGAGGGTTCTTCGGAGTCCTCTGTAAATTGTCACATGACAAAAAATAGAGCTTGGCTTCATGTCGTCAAGCTCTCTGGACAAAAATGACAATGATTTCGTCGTTAATTTCGTTACTTTTTTTTGTTTGGACTATTATATAGTACGTATTTCAAGTATTTAGATAGATGTATTAATGTGGTTTGTATGTTTTTGTACCCGATGAACACAGGTTAATTGATAATAATTGTTTTAAAATAAGCTATAGTTGTTTACATGTATTTAACTTTTAATTTATCCATTACACCGCATCAGTTTGTAGTTAATAAAAATATCGGAAAGCTGTGCAATGCAAAAATGTGCACCACTAGGAAAGTAATTTTGGTAGCACAACAACAGTGTAAAAAACAATCATGTTGATGAACATTATATGGTGCACAGATAAACAACTTTTTGTACGAAAAGGCAATCAAATTTTACGTGCAGTTAGCTTAATACCAGTTTGTTTCCACTGTAGGAAATTTCTTATGTTCTCTTGTATGTCTTTACTTTTATATTGATCATTTTAAGTATAAAAAACAAATACCCGTATAAAAATAGTGACATTAATTATAAACTCGTACATCGTATACTTACTTTATATGTCAGCGAGTGGGAAAGAGGAGTATTATATAAAAATGTTTTTTAAAACTACACACAGGATTTACAAACATACGTCTTACAATATAGTATATAAAAGATGTAACATAATATAGGAAACAGAGAATATAAATGAACGATTACAGTTATTACGTAATAAAATTATATAAAGATAAACGTATATGTAAACACATACATACTACGATCTATTTATAAAAATGTAAGAATTTTCGAAGAATGTGAATAAAAAAATTGTCGTCGGTCGTACGAATCCTTACGCACGATTGAAAAAATATCTGTCCTTGCTGTTTTCACTGATTTGCCTCCTGTGTAGTCATACAAAATGTTTCATACTTGACACACCGATTCACTGACTGAAGGCTTGGTCAATTGAATTTCGTCCTCATGTAGCATATCCAACGACATCATCACTGGAACTATAAATAGTGAAACATAATCCTGGATCTAGGATCAATATCATTATCAAGAGTCATTCGCGAATGAATAGATAGACATATTGGGGAGCAGAATCAAAGCGATATTTTTTATTCGAAATGAAGATCCATGTTGTGCATATCTTTAGCTGGCTAGTCCTTTGCACTGGAGATGAAGTGACAAACGATTTAGAAGTCTCCACCGAAATTGATAATTTAGACTTTACTACTACAATTACTCCATTCCCGAGCGAAGATGGCGAAGAAGGGGTTACAAATGTTAACATATTGGAGGGGACACAGACGCCTGAGCCCGTGGATTCAACAGTAACAACAACACAGGAACCCGAACTCCTTTACTTGGAATTCGAGTACGAGTTCATGGACAGAGAGGTTAAAATATTTTATTTTTCATCACCAAAGTGGTTGTGGAGGTAAATAAATAACTAAAGAATGTCTGTATTCCCGCGTTAGACATTCTGGAGAAATAACACTTTTGAATGCATCAACGGAACGTTGGAACCCAGTCCGTATTTGCGAAGAAAGTACAAAGAATGTGAGAGAATTCATCGACCCTATAACCCACAGGTAGAAAAGGGTTAATAAAGTTCTGAACTTATTTTTTCTATTGTAGACAAATTATTAATTTTTCATTTGTCTTGACTTTGTCCCTATCAAAAAGTGCACAACGAATTGCCAAATGGCCATTACAATGCTGGTATTATGATCCGAATTTTAATTTCGAATGCTACTTGACAAGTTTATATCCTATATGACGACCGTATCTTTAACGAAAACAATCTAAATTTCAGCTAGACTCCAGAATTCCAAACTTGGAGTTATTTAAGCGTTTCTTTGAAATTGCCTTACCTGAAAGACTAAAAGAAGTGGCTTTTGAGCATTACGGTAATTGTTTCGAAAAATATGGTGAGTTTTATTAACATGTTATGCATGAACATCATGAAGCTAGACTTTTGGTATCTGTTTTCCATCTTTTTTCTATAAAATTTAATTGCAGGGAATACCGATGATCTTTTGGACTATTCTTGTGAGAGACCTCAACCGTTTTTTGCTTGCATAAACGAATTTCGGTCGCGGATGGTTTGTTCAGCATCGGAAGAATTAAAAATTGGGGATTCAAATTGATATGATTTATCAACAATGTTATAATTTTTTCAATTTATCGCTTTCTTGCTATGGTTGAACACGATTTGTATAAAAGCTGATTAATCTCGTATTTGGTAAATTATCAAAATCAATATAAAACACATACATATATTCATTAAATTGCATATTCAACTATACATGCAAAATATTTTACTTGCATTTTCGTGTACCAGTTTCGTGTTTTATCCATGAAGAAATACGTTGGAAAACCTCTACAGGAAGAAAGTGGGAATTTGAAAACATTTTTACACAATAATTAGGGGTTATCTCACCTTTCCATACTTACACGTTTGACGAGTTTTGCTTCGAGTACTTTCATAATATTATACGTACGCACAATACTCTCACGCTCTTTGTTTGTTTAAAATAAGATCATGCAGTATAAAGCGCAAAGACAGTACCATACGCAAGTTTGAATTTATAAAAGCGCATATCGACCCAACCAGAATTATGCTAGCTATGAATCACAATTCACTCTATAGAGGCAGATTAATAAAGCAGTCACAACTTTTTAAAATAAACAAACTCACTTCCTTGTTTTCATATTCTCAAAAGTTTTGTGTTTATTCGCAAAGCTACTGATAGTACCGTTTAAAAAGAGGTTTTACGACTATTAAACTAAATGATAACCACACGTTACTCTTTCTGGCTTATATGTGGTTGTATTGCAACTTAAAAATCTGCGGCTTTAATGATCTGTTATTTAAATTATATTTTGCCATAAATTTTAATTGCCAAAAATAACTTTAGTACAGGATGAATTCCTAGCATACAACGTATTTGACATTTAGCAAATTTCTCACCCCTTTTAATTTGTAAATTTAACTTATAATCTCTGCTAGTTCTCGATTAAATGGGTACAGTTGTATAATGTATTATAATAATGGTATTTGTGTTGTAAGTACCTTTTTGCTCAGATTATTAAACAATGCGCGAAAATTCGATGAGTCTATTGATAAAAAAGTGTTTTTTTGTTCTGCAAGACTGGGTTTTACAGCGTGCTGACCTTGCTCTTTTTCACGGCAGACGCGCATTTGTTGAGTTGTGCTTCGGCATTTGTCTAGTCTACCACCTTCCACATTAATTAAGAGAAGATGAAAAATGAATAATACGTGAATCTTGCATGACTTTTGAGTTTATTATGAAACCTGCACATCCACACTATTACCAGATACAGAGCGATGTGTTCAAAGTTCGAAACGAACCTTGTTAAGGTGTTTAATCACAAAACTACATTAAACCCAATTTAAACGAGGAAATCTAGCAAATCTGGATCTTCATTTTAAGCAATTTATGTGGAGTTAATTAATCAACAGACATTTTAATCTACAATCCAATTTGGAACTTTCAATTGAGCTCAAATTACTTTGATAAGAATGAAAATGAATGTAGTAATATATGCATACATCGTCAGATTTTTAAGTAATTCAGGCATTTCTTTAGTTTTAGATAATGCATGCATCCCGTCAAATTAGCGTATTTTCTTTCTATAATGCACCTAATTTTCAGTGTCAGTAACGGTTGACTGATGATAAGAGTTTTGTGGGAATTGCAATTGCATGGTTGCTCTTGACCAGCTTAAAATATAATATGCGGTATTACATGATGGAAGCAAGATGACGCTTTTCCGTACAGCGCAAAGCATGTCAGTGAAGCTCGGGAAACACTTGAGTGCACAACTTGCTTCAGTTTTCTGGAAAACTTAAATCTAGAGATTCCAATTCAAGTGGTGAATGATGGTTTGAATTGAAACACGTATAGAAATTGCTGTGCTGAGTACACCACCATTCACCACAGAGGACAGGATAATTGGAAATTTTCTTTCATTTCGCTTCAGCCATGGAGAAACGGCGGAATTTAAACGGACCGGTGGTTGTGGAATTGATACTTTTGATTAGTGCCGCCTGTATAACTTTGGCAAATTCTCAGCGATCATCGCCGCCAGCAAAAGATGCAAGTGGACAGGAATTGTTTGCCAAGTATCAGAAACAACTAGAGGAACTGAAAGAAATAGCTCAAGATGGAAATCATTCCAATCCAGACTCAATTACAAAGTACGACCCAGGAGTATGCTATACTCTCGACTGCATTGAGGCTGGTAACAAGCTAAAATAATTTTATGAACAACAATAATTCAACGTAAACGTTAATGAATTTCATGGTTTCAAGGAAATAAATTATACAATTTTAGCTAGACAATTTCTATTCGCTACAAACTTTCGTGCGGATCCCTGTGAATCTGGAAACTGGCTAAATTATACTTGTGTCAGGAGAACAATGCATCATATAGAAGGGGATGATGAGCTAGATGACATGTATCAACAAAGTCAGGTTGGCTACGTGGGATCTGTCGCCCTCGGGCAAACGTTAGGTGTGCTTGAAATTACATAATATTTGATTTCGAGATAGTACGATTTTAATTTGTAATTGATTTATTTTTTCTAAACAAATTTGCTCAGCGATGCTCGAGTCTAAAAATGCCACTTATCATGGTATGAAGGAAGCTATTGTCTATTATGAACAGTGTGAGAAATGGCGAGACGGGACGAGTGACGATAAGAAAGTTGACATGATTGTTAACTATTTGAAGGGGTTTGGTGAGTGGCCCTTGCTGACTGGAAATGAGTCACCAGGTGAAAAATTCGATTGGAAGAAGCTAGTGGCAAATAACGTAAGAATAGCCGTCGCTTACGGAGTTGCCCCCTATCTTTTTGATATCTTTATTGAAGAAGGCGACATTCCACTGGTAAATTATACATTTATCATGCCATTTATCATAAAATTCTAATTTCTAATTCTAATAAGGATGACGGGCTAATTCTAATGTCAAGTCCCATTGTTGGTCTCTGTTTATAGCTTTTCACTGGAGAGCTATCACTTCATAAGGAAAACTCGGAAATTGCAGAGATTATTAAAATACTGAGCAAGGGCAAGCGGAATATTACTGAAAATGACAAGCAAATCAAGGAGATGACAGATTTCATGGCAAAATTGGCACATCCTTCTGAAGATCACATTGAAGCACTCCCTTTAAAAAATGTCACAAAGAATCATAACTTTGGCAAAAATGTAAATTCAAGCTTTCTTATTTTCTAATCTTGCTTTACAATGGATTTGCTTGTTGTTTCTAATCTGCATCGAATGTTTTACAGTTTAACTTGCAAGAATTTTACACTCAAATGCTGTCTGGAACAAGACTTCGGATAACGCCGAATTCAGCAGTTGCTGCGGATTTTCCGTGGCTCGCCCAGCATGTGAAGACCATCAATGAAGCTAATCCACGCGTGATTGCCAATGTTTTGTTCTTACAAACTGCTTCAGCGCTACTTACTCGGCTGACAACGCTTACCCACCTTGATCAATTTCCGACATTAGAAAAATATAGAAGGTTTGTACTCATTAAATTAATTGTGCATACATATCGCTTTCCAGAATAATGTCATTTTATTGTTAACCAGTAATGGCCCTATGGATTGCGTGCGTGAAACTTATGAAAAATTTGACTACGCCATGTCACATGAGTACATTAACCGGTTTTATGATCACAACGGAACACCAGTTGTAAGTTACGACTTGAATTACATCGTCAATATACAATTTATTTATTTATTAATTTATGCGCTCGGAATTCTATTACAGCTTGTTCAATTAATGGACAATTTGAAACGGGGTTACGTAGATGTGATTAAGGATGCCGATTTTCTGACTTCTCAAACAAAAGTGCATGCCATTGACAAAGCCAATGATCTCCACACGTTCATTGCTGCCGACGCGTGGGTAATGGACGATAAGAAGTTACAAGAGTACTACAAGAATGTGAGTCGACACAAGTCCTTACATATCAATGAATTGGGTGCATTATTCAGTAAAACTACCACTCTTTTGTTACTTTGCATGGAACCAGTTGAACATCTCAAGAGACAAGAATTTTGTACAAAACCATGTATCTGGATTGGGATTCCATTGGGCCAAGTTTTTGGAACTGACAAATGCGAACATGTAAATAGAAAATGCTTTCAAGCTACTCATCTGGAAAATATGTAAATACGGCTAATTGATGATTAACACACAGAATAACTGGTTTTCTCGCACTTTCAGATTTAATTATCTTGTAGGTGATGGGTACACTGGATATATAAGTGCCAAGTATAGTTATCACTTCAACCAAATTCGTAAGTTTATTGAATTATACTATAGAATATGTATCTTTATATATTATTTTGGAGTAAAAATTAAATGAATACTGACAGTCAATGGCATTTTTTGTAGGGCTTCAAGCGGCCTTGGCTCAGAAACCATTATTCAGCTACAAGTATCCTGGGTAAGAGTTGAACATTATTGAAATGAAACCGCACGTGTAATATAAAGTTGCTGACTTCAATGCGGACATTAGTTTTACATAATTAACATATGTGCCTACGTATATTGACGCATTTTCTAGGTTCATGAATTATGGTGGTCTTGGGACTGTACTTTCTCATGCACTTGGACATGGCTTTGATACTAATGGCAAGAAAGATATTACAATTTTTACATCTTGACTTTTGAGACCACCATACTCACTACAAAATTGTATGCTTACAGGTGTGCACTTTGATAAAAATGGTCATCGGGGTGACTTTTGGGATGATTTAAGCTATGAAGGTTATTACAACTGGACAGATAACTTAATTAACGATTACAGTGATGAAGGGTACAAAAAGATGGATCCTTGGGGTTCACTCTTGGATGCCAACATTGACCACGCAGAAGCAGTCAATGACGATATCGCAGACATTGTTGGCGTGCGCATGGCTTATAATGCTTACCAAAAGTATTTGAGCGACTTGAAAAAGGAAGGGAAAAAAGAAATGGTACTGCCTGGCTTGAAGGAGTTCACGCCTCAGCAGTTGTTCTGGATGAAGTATGCTAATGTAAGTTCAAAGACATCGTTATCAATGATATCTAGTAAATTACCTATATCTATTTTTATTTCAACAAAATGGAAAATCATCTCTTTCTATTACAAGGTTTGCATATTTGTTTTTATGTAGATGTGGTGCGAACACACTCAAAAGTCATACTTGCATGCACTTCGTCACTTTAACCAACACAGTCCCGGGAACGTACGTGCAACACTTCCACTGACCAGATCTAGAGAATGGGCGAAAGACTTTAAGTGTACACCACCTACAAAGTCGGATTTCTAAGTATTTTAATTTTAAGCGACCATCTATATAGAGGTCATTAAGCAACTTAATGTACAGTGATTTGTATAGACTATTAGAGCTTAACAACATTCTTATTTATATGTACAATAACACCATAATAAATTCATACAATAACAGTCGTCGTGTACCGTAAACTCAATCATTTTATCGAAGCCAATGGAAGCGTCGTCGAGTAAAGAGTCGAGTTTAGAAGATATGCTTATGCAGCAGCCAAAGTGTATCATGTACCGTTTCTTCAGGTTTTGAGGGATGGGTCATCATCATTTAATCGTCATTCATTGCTTTGTTGATTGTGCAAACAAAGTCACGATGAAGACACATAATTTTCATTACAGCACAGATTGAGCATGGTGCATCTTCAACAGCAGTGCACCGGCAAGATGATGGTTACCTGCTTGAAGCAGGCTGCTTCTGTATTATGTTCGCCAATCAATCAACTATCAAGAGTATTCGTTATTCTTCGCCCATGACATCAAGTATTTATTTATGCGTTTATAATTATTACTGTGGGTCCATTGATTTTTACAAACTGTTTATATTAAAGATTATATCTCTGAAAATGTTCTTGTTGTTCCATCAAAGAATATAAGCTACATAATAGCTTAATTATGGCACATTAATTTATTTTTGTAACTTTTTTCGATTTTCTTGGTTAAGATCATAGGAATAAGAAACAAAGCAAATACATATAAATGGTGTACAGTGTACATACATTCACGTTCATAAAGCACTGTCATAATGATGTATTTTACTGCCCCGTGGGCATTATTACTACTTGCATAATTTTTCAGAAAAAAAAACGCGTTGTTTACTGTTTATTAGTTACACATAGTCATACTTCTCAGCCTGTAATTGGCGATGCAACCATCTTTCTTTTTATTCATTTTTTCTTATGGTTTTTCTTTTGTCATCTTACTTGATTAGACGAACACTTTCTTGTTCATTGAGATTCAAGGAGTAAAAAAGATGTTTGCTTCAAGATGACAAGCAAGAGTATCATGTAAATGCATTACTATCGACTATTATGCTGCTGCATGCTGCACTTGATTGATAATCCAAGCAAAAAGCGCATTATTTAGTCAGTCATTCAAGGAAACCTTTTTTCAAGGAAACCCTCTATTAAGATTGCTTTGTGCACACTGCTTTGTGTACATTGTACTTTGTCCTGGTTGTTTATGGCTTATGGTGGTGCCACCGATAGGGCACCCGATTTGGTTAATGTTAATAAAAAATGGTGGATGCTTACGATAAGTACTTTTAATACATAAATTTTGCTCGGTCATCCCATTCAATATTGTAATTTAATGCATGGCATAGTGAGCCTATTTTTTCTCATAATCACCAATTATGTATATGCCTACTAGAAATTACGATATCATGATAAGTTTGTAAAGTTGACGCCACGATGGCTACGGCATATATAAACGGCTAGACGACCGGCACTTGCATCTTCTTCGATGAAGATGAATATTTTTAGCTGAGTGCCAGACTTGAACCTTTTCTGACTGTCACTGAAGCTATATCGTTGGCCTGCTCCGCACACGCGTTTTCCTTGGCTTTCTTATTTCTTACGTTCTTGTAATTTCTGATTCTGTAATTATAATTCGGTTTGTTTTTGGGCATCTTTTCAAAATGTATACCCAAGTATTCATGATTGCTGCTACCTGCATCATTGCAACAGTTTTGGTGTCTCAAACGGTAAGTCGTTAAATTACCCTTTCTAGTTTACCCTGACTTAACAATTATTAATTTTGAGGTTAAAAGACTAAATAGCCCATTAATTTCTGATGTGTCCCTAAACAGTCAGCTTTTGGAAATGGATTATTCATCTGTAGAAATGGGACGTTGGCACCCGGTGAAACACTCATGGAAAAACTGAAGGCGTGCAACGAGCCAGAATTGTATAAGGAAAAAGATCCCAGGGTACGTAACTTAATTCCTTCTTAACTGTGCAAGAGTAATTAAAGTTTATTCAAGGACACGTGAGATATTATAAACTATGTATTGTACAATTATTTTAGTGTATTGCCGTATGTACAACCGAAGCTGTTGGAGGAGTAAGTTGCATAGTATGCACGTTTTTACCGTACCATAATTTGTTACTCGTTCATGGTAATGTAACTGAATTCTTTTGTTTCATTTGTAGCTGAAGGATGGCATCCCTGACAAGGATCTGTTCATAAATATGGTCAAAACCGAATTCCCGGAGGCGGAGCAGGCTGACGCTTTGGAGCGAGTAGAAAAATGCTTTCAAGACAGTAATGCAGGAATGCAACATTAACCTTCATCATTCATTTAGGATATCGTTCCTTGTACAATTATGCTAAATCCTTGATTTTTGTGATTATAGGAACTTTTGACAAGGATGAGGAGACTTGTGCTTCTATCGCAGACTTCAGTGCGTGTGGAACAAAACTTGTGATCGAGACGGTAAGAAAATTCTTGCTGTTATGATGCGTAGGTTTCTTTCAACTGCCCAAATTACAAACTCGTTTCTTTCCTTTTGTGTTTCCAGAAATGTTAAACGAGAATTCCGATGTAACGTGATTTGTGATATCTCCCTCTGACTGGTCTTCTCTCCAGTTGACCCAGAAAGAAATTAATCTTCAATTAGACTTAAAATTGTGATAAGCAACTGAAAAGCGGATAATGTACCAATTGGCTAAATGTGTTACTGTTCTCAATTATCGTTTATGCATTTAACCTTCACCTGTTTTATCCTTATATTTAGTAGTAGTTATTTCCTTCAAATCAATAGTCAGTTCGTCATTTTGTTTCCACTAAAATATCATTAGCATAAAGTAGGTGCAAAAATAAAGAAAAATATATTGAAAAAATATGGAAGGCTGCCTTTGAGACCTTATTGTAGGATTGCATGAATATGACTCATGACGTTAACGTGTAATAATCACAAAGATCGGCTCTAACAATGAATAAATTCTGGCATCAAAATGTTTACTATTTTACTTGGCTTATCGGTCTTGTGATTACGAGAAACCACGAAAAACGGATTTGCAGCACAACCATCGTCATTATCAATCTGAGCAGCAAGTCATGAAATCTTAACTTCAGGAAGCTTTTGTAGTGTTTGATTTTCTTCTTTGTTTGCATATCATTCACAATCACAATCAAATGGCAGTAGATGATTGATAGTAGTATATACCAACAACAGTCTAACTTCCTACATAATGTTATGAATACATCGATAATAGTGACAAAAGAGTACGTTATATTTCATATACGAAAATAAGAACTACGCATATTCAGCACATTATTTTCTACAATAAAACTGTTGCCTTTATTGCAAATATTGACATTTATTTTAGTTCATATTTGTATTTATATAAACTGATGCATAGTGGAATGAGTGGAAACCATAAATATCTGATTCTTCCGGTTTGTCATAGTAGAGGAGAACATATACGCGCCATTTCTACCCGTTATGTAAACTACAAATTGGATCTTGCATTCCCGTTCATCACAGTATTAGAAATTAAAGCTCATCCTATATTTGTGATTTAGGAAAAATGTGGGTGAGTAAAGAAATTCTTCTGTTGATTGACTGATTGACACGATGAAACTTGAAGCTGCATGCAGTTGTTACACCATATATTCTCTGACAAAGTTGTGGAGATGCAAATATACTACTGACTCACAAAGGTAGTGTTATTTACATACTAAACCAAACTAGACTTTGACTTTGATAAATACATTGCAAAAATAGACGGATTTTGAGGAAGACTGATGCGTAAAGTATTTTCAATGTTGTTAACAGTCAGAAAAATGAGTACACACAATTTGCAGTTAAACATGCATACTCCCAAAAGCTACACTTACTTTGTTTCCATCTGGTCAATCTTAATTTTTCGTTGGTTGTAGAAGGCCCGATTAACCCTGGGTAAAAAATGTCGGCTCGAGAAATGCTGTTCCCAACCAGCGTCCAGGAAGAAATTCGAATCTTTAACTTGAGGTAATTTTGAAATGTGGGCGTTTTCTGTGTCTAGTTTAATGAAGAGGGCCATAATTGTACTATGCATTGTTCATCTTGTATTCTTTTAGCCTGCCAATGCAACCAGGTTCATTAAATGATAGTAGTTCCCAAAGGGAGGGATATGAACCTGAACTGGTTGATCTCCTAAGAGCCGTGGAGTGTCCAGTTTGCCGTTGCATTCCCAATCCGCCCATTTACAACTGTGTAAACGGCCATTTTTGCTGCGCTTCGTGTCGTCCCCGTTTACCATTCCCGCGTTGTGCCTACTGCTTGGCAAAATTTACCAAAATGCGGAATTATCCTTTGGAGAATCTTGTCGCTTCTCGAGTCTTCATTTGTGATTTTCGGAGTGCAGGCTGCAAAGTCAAAGACATGAATATGAGCGAATACGAGGAGCATATGAAAAAATGTTGGTTTAGTTCCTTGTGAGTAAAATGCAAATTAAATTACTTTTAATCCTTTCTTACAACAGTTGCGATTGATTATGGCATTTTAACAGAGTTCGCCAATCCGAAAGGGACGCATCATCTCAACCGCAATCACCGTTACCACCACCCGTGGCGAATTCCAATGAATTTAGCTGTCCGCGCTGTAATTTTATGAATTCAAAGAGGAAGCTCAAGTGTCAAAATTGTCAGATCAATCTCCGGGCCCCTACTCCAATGTGCAGCAGACCCGTATGGGCGGGTACAGGAAATCACGGCATCTGTTCTACAGATAGCTTATGATGCAAAGTTTAATGAGTGTACTAGCGATGGTATATGCAACGAATTAAATGAAGGCAGTGATTTTGGTTTCTTTGCTATATTCTTTGTTTATTATTTTTCTTCTTTCTTTGTAGTAGCTTATTTGTTTTGCAGGGGCTACACACGCAACTAAAAATTGGTACAGTATATTTTAATAATATATATGTATGTATATTGGTAGTACAAGTTGTAGTAGTAGTAGCAATGTATATTGGTAGTAGTAATGTATACAATCATCCTTTTTCTCAAGACAACTTTTATAACACATGTCGCAATCCTTATTTCAGTGTTTGCAATTTTTTCCATTCATTTTTCACCTCTTTTTTTATTTTAAAACTATAAACTAGGTTTATGGATAGGTGTATGTATGTCGCTATTATATTTTAATATATATTTAGCTTCTTTCACTAAATGATTCACAGGTTTTTGTAATAAGTATTAAGTTGTATTATAATAGTGTATTACAGCAGTTGTATTTATTTTACTTTTTTTTATATTATAGTAATGCAATAAAATAATAATGATAATCAGCAGTCTGGCCAGTACGTTTCGAGACTACGTACTCCAAAATAAAGTCAATCACTTCAGTAACATAAATCGGAGTCATCATAATAATAGAAACCAACCTACACACTCTATACACTTATAAAACCCATTGCAATTTTTCTTAAAATGTGACCAAAGCTGAGAAGGTGTCAACTCAAACGCTCGTGCAATCAACATCTCAACTGCAGCTTGTCTAACGATAAACCAAGCAAACCATTACTACCATAATATTTTTATACCATTATCACGTTGGCATATTAGTATTTTGTTCAAAAGAATTCCCTGAAATATTCCACATGCATTGTCACATTTGTAGATAGTGTGTGCGTGGAAAGGGAAATTCTCTAGCAGGTGTGTATACTACTACATTCGCACATGAATGGATTGAAATTTGAAATATTTGTAAACATTTATCCTCAAACTGTAAGTTTTTAAAGCAAAAGTGTCAATTTTCTCTTCCTTTCTTCCTCACAAATCATCACAACTACATGCTATAATTCCATTACTCTGTACTCTAGATAACAAATATGCGCATTTAATTTTGGTTCTACATTTTTAAATTAAGTAATAACAAACTAAAATAGAAATATCGCTCAGGAAAACACGGGTTTTGTTTTTGATAGGATTTGACTACTCCCTATAATTAGTTATGAGGGAATTGCTCTGTAAAACACATTTTGCGATTGACTCAAACATAACAGTTTGTGGGAATAACCAGAGGAAAACGATAACAAAATCAACAATTATATATTTTATAAAGATAAACACGGGATTGTATTGTGGAAAGATGACGTAGAAAATAACAAAAAAAGATAACGTTAGTAGTAGTAGTTTATACGTATGTACTAGTAAAACGAATGGATATAACAATTAACAGCGTAAATATGGATAATTTAGCAACAATGTATGTAAGACATGTAAAATGATCAGAAATTTTGATCACCACCATTCACAAATGTACATATGCATATGTATACAGTTGTATATATAATATGGTCAGTATGAAATACGAACTAGGTAATACAATTATCAATTACACTATCGTTCCTCTAAAAATTACTGATTACTGTATCAAATTTGATTTCAGGTAATATAATAACAATAATAGTATATTATCATAGATAACTATACAATACGTACCTAATTTAATTCACATTTTCACGTCCGTACTACTGAACGACTAAATATATCATCATCATCAACTATAAACATACATCGGTTCTCAGGTACTCATTATGTAATAATAGTAGTTGTATTTTAGGCTCCAGATCATAAAGAATTCATGCAAACTTAAATCCAGTCATTCCATTAGCTGAAAATCAACACATTTTTGTCCATTCAACCAACGGAAATCAAGGATTTGAAATCTCATATGTCAGGAGCCAGCCACCATAATCAACAATTCTAATAGCTTTCCTTCTATTTACTCTTTCTTCAAATAATCTACAAATCTATATAAATCAGTTTTAAAAGCGACCAATAACGATAAAATTGTAATAAATGTTCGCATTCGTATCATCATCATGTTCAATATTACTAATTAAACAAGATCCTCGACAGTAGATTTTTAATAAATTAAATTACTTTGGGGGCTTCTAAACAAGGGTTTAATTTTTGGTTTTTTTTTGTGAAACTACTTATTTATAGTCATTATTAAAACATTTTTTAAAAGATAAATTACCTTTAGTACAGAGTAAATAGTATCTTTCCGCATTCCATTCATAATATATAATATTTATGTATATATATTTTTTTGCATGCTCAATATTTTCTAGCTTTCACACATGTCACAGTCGCAATTAAAACAGACCCAATCTGTTCCATTCCTTACAATTAATAATAATTTCTGACTTTTTGAAAGAGAGAAATAATGAACTTGTCTTGACTTCCTACTTTTCCGCCTCTCTTCACACCACATCACCTCAATCTTCATCTTTACATTTCTCACTACATGTCCAGCTAAAAAATAACACAACTTTCGATCCTGACCCATCATAATACAAACAATAGATCTTGCACAGAATTCCTCATCTGTACATGAATAGTATTATAATATATTTTAATGAGTCTGTATAATATATATACTGTAAAAGTATCTATGTATGTATAATGTATTTCTATTTCTATATATATACTATATAACATTTTGAATAAAGACTAACGATTATGATGAGAAAAAACATTTCTAATATGGGATGAAATGACAGTAAAAGATTAATAAATTGTTCCGAAGATTCCCTTCTTAAATTTCTTCTCTTTGACCATGTCTCCGCAGGAGCTGCTTTTTGAGAGAGTGCAGCTCGGCTTCCATTGTGTTAACTTTGGCTTGAAGTTCTGCACCAGACTGTGGAAAACGCAAAAGACAATCATTATATTATTTGAGACTCTTTTTAACAGAAAATTTGTGATGAGTATTGAAATTTTAGTATATTTCATTGATTCATTACCGAAATTAGTAGATAGAGAGAGAGAGAGAGAGAGTAGTAGTAGTAGTACGAGAGAGAGAGTAGTAGTAGTAGTACGAGAGAGAGAGAGAGAAGGAGGTTAGTAGATAGAGTTAGGAGTACACCATACCTTGGTTTCCGTAATGTCCCGAAGGGTTTTCTCTTGCGTTCTACAGATCTGCTCAAGAGTTGAGATTCTATGCGCCATTTTATCCAGCAGTCTGATCACACCTTCAGCACCTCCTTCCGCCCCCATTCTGTTCAGCACCAATTTTTTGACTGATTCCATTTCGAATCCTGTGATTGCTGTAACAATCAAACCAAAACCATGTAGGAAGCGCTATCTCGTATTACCATATTCGGTATCATACTCCATTTCATAATATGTGATTAATAGGGTCCTCTGCAATAATTGTTCCACTTACTTGATTGATCATTGTCCGAGTATTGAATGAATGGCAGTCTCTTTTTAGTTGGCAGACAAGATGTGGACTCAAACAGAGCGGCTGCTGAAGTTGGCGACGTAATTGGTGTCGGGCTACTATACCGAACCTTCTTTATTACAAGATGATCATCCAAATCATTGCCGGGGTCATCAGCGGACTCCTGAAAAGACAGTAAAACGAGAAAATTCATCAAGTTACTCTCATTAACTTTTCCATGAAATCCGTATCAAGATTGCTCTCCAATAAAAGTAATGTCCACGATAATTGCCTTCATCAACAAAGCCGAACTGGTTTAACTGCTTCGAGTGGAACTGACGGGGATTAAGGGACAAAGAAATCAATAGAAACTGCAGGCTACGTGAGTAGGATTCTTTGAAACAATAATAAAAAATAAGCCGATAAACTACATTTATATAGCGAGATAAGCTCAAAAATCATATTTTCACATAGCCATTCTTATCCATCCCTCATGCACCTGTTTAAATTGCAGATTGGAAAGGATAACTCCATGTACGAAAGGAAATGAAAGAAAATCATAAAAATAGTCATAAAATATAAAATTCACCATCACTCTTTTTCTATTGCCTTTTCTCAAACAAACAACAATTCCATACCTTGACACGGAAAGTTGTTAAAAGCAAAGAAGACGCAATTTAATGAAACTGCATCGTATGTTTTATTACGTATTATTATTGCATTGCAATGAACCTCCTCCTTTCATCTTTATACCCATTCACACCGTGCATTTTTAACTCTTTTTTTGGCAGCTATGAACAATGAGAAACTACATAAAAATTCATCCGATCCACCAGTCAGTCTGTCTACTCAGCAGCAGACTAGACTCGGCCCGAGACCAAAAGAAGACGAGCCGAGCGACGTGAACGGAAACGTAAAGGTGATAATCATAAAAAATAATAATAGTCAACATGCACAGTTCATACAAATAATATATACCTACATACATACATAAATGCAGATGGATAAAAAATATTTTTTATTAACTGCACTACACACAAAGCTATAAAAAGTGCAAAACCAGAGACATGTAGGCAAAATAAGGTAATAACTTTTTTCCATCATTATTTACTAAAGCGTTACATCCAAATTGACGTTTTATCTTTTCCTCTCCACCCGCCTCTCTGCTGTGGTGTGCTGCATTATTAGCTGTACACGTATAATGGTAGCACAACAAGTAATAATGCATGACTTCCTGATTTTTTGGGGGTTTGGCAATGAGAGATTCAAATTGAGAGAGAAAGAATAGCTGAAGCTTGAAAAAAAACTCCAAGGACTCTTTTCACAGACTATAAATTTCGTCTTATGTAGCAGACATTATTATAATGCAGTAGTAAACTTTCCTCACACTCCTCCTCTTTCTGCATTTCGTTTATTGCTTTGTTGCAATAATTATTGTACTACAACTGAGAGTCCTTTAAAATGTTTTAGTACACTTGATGGGGATCGTTAAAAAGGATGCAGTTCGGTTGTACTACTCCCATATAATATACAAAAATGATAGATGAAGAAGTGGAGGAAGATGGCAAGATTTTTTTTGTTCATTTCCACTTAAAAAGACATAAAATGCAAGGGTATTGCATTGGCTGCATGAAATGAAAAGCAGATGATTATAATGATGGCTATGGACTGACGGACGGATGCATCCACCAACTAATAATCCAACAAACCATCCATAATCCATCCTCGTTTTTTCACAGGTGTATGATATATTTAACATTTTGAAGCTAATTTTCCTTGATTATACAGATAGCTCTTCATGTTAGTCTACTACACCATGGGTTCACTGTTGTAGAAGGTCTGCCGTTTTAGACAAAAGGGAATAATGACCTCATCGGTGTAGACGGATTTTGTAAGGACAACCGACGCTACACCATTTACAAACTCAGAACGAACGTATTTGTGAAAGTAATTTCGCTCCGTTTATAGTCGTTAGTCAGACCAGAACAGAGACGTGAAAAATGGTGGAAAACTTGGGCTGCGCTGTGAATGCGCCATATACTACTGCACAGCAGTTTTTTCCTTAAAGTTTTTTTTTTGCCGGTTTGCAGTAATAGTGCAATGCTAATTATTGCCCACTAGGGAATAATCAGTCAGTTTTGAATGCAGTTGTAAAAGTATGTATGTGTGATTCATCTGATAGACATTAGACACTACTAATAGTCCATCATTATTTTTTCTGTATCATATCAATTATCTTCACCAACTTATGCCCGCTATAGGTGATTCCGTATCTTTGGCTGAAGAGTATTTTTTATTAAATAAAAGGAAACAATGAAATGAAATTTATCGGCTAAACTGCACATAAATCACTACTTGTGCATTGTACCATTTTCTACCACCTTTCAATGTTCATAATAATAACTATGATGATGTCGGTGCCAGTAGCATAATGGCTGTGCTAAATAAATTTGAAAAGGGTGTTGGATGTTCGTTTAGTGATGATGATCGTAGTTCTTTTTGCTCTATTGTCGGTGTCATCGTGCATGGGATGATTTGTACTAAAAGGTCTATTAAACTTTTAATCTTACACACATCTCGACAAAGAGTGTTTTGTATTATTCCTTACATATTTCATAGCAATAATCAGAGGAACGAACGAGCAGCTTTTTATTGCGATCAGTTAAGAATGTGATTCATGAGGCATATATGATTCATGTTTTATGTTTGTCGGTCGGCAGAAGCAGAAGAGTGAAAATCTCACGTGTGATGAAAAACTAGTACATGTGTATCAAAGGCATTTGAAGATTCTCAACTCATCAACTTTTGGAGAAAATGTCAGAGAACAGGCTGCATATCAAAAACCATTTGTACGTTACGTGGTTCTTCAGACTACACACTTAATTTAAAATGCAATACGAACATAATAAGAACAAAGTAGAGAGATAATTTAATGCATTGCAACTTTTGCCAAGTCATCTGATAAAAACCAGTTAATAATGTGAAGGAATAAAAATGACGAAAAACTCATTACACAGAAGAGCTTCTTAATCTGAGAACTGAATCGAAGGAAATTCTATCAATAATGCGCTGACCTTTGTATAAACTGGCATAATATACATAGCCATGATCTCTTGTAAAACCTGCGAAAAGAGAAAATTATAGATTTACCGCGAATGTAGCGATATGAAAAGCGTATCAGATTAAAATGAAAATAATGAGCGATAGATATTTAAGTGAGTTTTTTCAAAAGTTTTGGACTCTGAAAAAAATGATGAATATAAACTATAAATCAAACTATATTGAAATCTTTACTTTAATAGCTTCAAGCTAATGAAATGATCCAACAAGCTAATTAGAGTCAGTACACAGTGTGTAATTAAATTTACAAGAGAATAATTAGCACGCTCAATTACCGGAACTTCTTTTTTATATTCCTTATCTCATTTCATCCTGGATTCTTATTATACATACATACACTTTGTGTTTGAAAATTATCCCAGGACTTTTAACGGCACGCCGCCAGCACTTATTTGAATTATGGATGCACTCTACAAGATAATTTAAGATATAAAATCCTTGATTTTAAAATAACCGTTCTATCCACCCCCGCCCAATCTTGTAACGCTGCAATTGCAACTTAATCATTTGTAAAATAAATATATTCATGCAGTTGAAGTTGCATTGCAATATAGAGTGAACAGTGAATTGAAGTTGAATGTTTGTTTTGTAAAATAAACAAGAAAATCTTTTTCATTTGAAACTTTAGGTATATATAGAAGTCGTTGTCCTTCGCAGTATAGTATTTGCATTTGCAGTGTCAAATTGCAATTTTTTTTGTGAAAATTTCCATGTATTCGTCTTTGTCTATACACTCTACTCACACCGCATGTGTCCTTTCCAACTGATCTTAACGCTAATTTCAGGGTGCAACTTATTAAACCCGGCAAACTGCGAAATTAAACTTTTGATGTCTACTATTCTCTCATTACATATTCTCTAATATTCATATATCATTACATGAATTCATCAAAAATAGCTTTTTCTTTCCCTTTCTTCTATGAGCCATGTTTAACCTTGGGTAAGGTTAAGTGGTTCAAGTTACTCGAAAAAGCAATGAACTATTTTGTGACTTCTCCCGTTGACTTTCATGTCGAAAGTGTCAGTTTCCTTTGATGACTGACTAATGCTGACTAACCCAATGTGATGTGAAATTACATCGTTCCTCCAATTCATACATCCAAGTACATCGCCTTTGCACTGTAAAATTCTTTTTTTAATGTTATTTCATCCCAGTAAAGAGCAAGTGATACCTCATTACTCCCATTATACTTGTAGCGTATGCATATAGATTTCAAATGTTATTGACATGATTGTGACCTTTTGACATCCAATTTCCAAGAGATATGAATTGCTTGCATATCCTGTGTCTATTGCGAGTGTGTCACTACCTACGTAAATGCAAGCTTAAACCAGACTGTCGGGGAAGATCATGTAATCTTTTCGATTTGATTTTAAGTCTGCCCTTTAACTTGGGTCATCAGCAAAGTCATATAATGTAGGATCGTGCATTTACCAAAATTTATCCCACCTTTCCTACATTTTCACGACCTGTTCATATCCATCTCAAATTATTACAAACTGCAACATGGCAGGAAGGCAAATAACTGTGTGAATGTGTTAATTTCAGTTTTGTTGCTTGCTTGTATCCCATGATGGAATGTGTTAAATTTAACACTTTTTGAGCACACCTCTCCACATCTCACAGGCTCCTTCCTTATTGTGGTTCTACATGTCTTTCGAATGATATGTATGTACATCACACTCCTTCTTTCCTTCTCCCATAACACACGCTGAGAAAGGGTGATAATAACCATAAAATTCCACACATCACATTCTACTTGAGTGAGTGACTTTTCATCTCACCCAACCTGAAACCTGACTGTAGACGAGTTCTTCTCTACCTCGAGAAGAAAATTTAAATGATTATTGCTGCAGTATAACCATTCACTACAAAGTTACATAAACATCCGCTCTGTCACTGTCATGTCATCATCATTCCCAATTCCTTCCTCATCCACACCATACGTTTTAAAACTTAACAAAGCATCAAAATTATAAACAATATCGTATTTAAATGGTATTTCGATGAACGAATGCAAATACCGCATAATTCCATTTTATTATCGCTGATTGCAACGTGCTAATACTAGGTGTCAACATTATCTTCCCTCGCCATCGTCAACATCATAACAATAAAAGTCATATCATTGTCATTACAGTACATTTACCTTTATAACATCTTACATAATGTGATTCGTAATCGCCTAAAACAAATTATAATTATTGCAAATATTTCGTTTAATTTCTTTCATGTATCGCGTTCGTTGCTCTCCAATTAAGTGTGAATAATATTCGCCAACTTTTGAAAATTTAGGGTATTGAACGATTTATTAGATCCTTCATCAAACTATTGTGTGAGTCTTTACAGCTTTATTGTCTTTAACTATAACTTTGTCATATTTATAATGTTAGTCATTGCAGATTGTATATTTTTACAGACGCCGGACGTCGCCTGCTTTGTGATCAAATCACTCATCGCAAGTTTTACTGCCTATTATTTTTACTCTGAATACTTAATATGGTGCTCGTTACTCTTCAATGGGGTTAAATGGCATCGCACTAAACTTGCTTCACATTTTTCTTCAAATCGGTAATCCGACTGATGGCTTTCGATTAGTCGTTTAATAAAAGGGCATGGACCCCTCGTACTCGTTCATGCAAGCTTTACGATAGCGCAAAGTCACTAGCAATGTTACTTTACTTCCTAAAAAGAAATGTCCCGAATTCAGATTTAATTTTACATTAGTTTAAAAAATATTTATCGACTGATCAGCATAATTGCATCCATGTACATGACATGACATGACGGACATAAGAGCCAACTGGAAGAAACTTTTCAATGTATTTCTCTTTAGGCAACTAAAAAAATACCCTGACCTGATTCTTTTATTTGACCACGTGGCAAATATTATAGAATTTGTTAGCACCTCATAAGTCAGTGTTGAATGTGGTACATGTGCTGCAGACAGATAAAAATGCTTTAAACTTAAAAGGCAAGAGCACACATGCTATACTAATCGTTGTAATATAAAATGCAATGACAAGTGCATAATAAAAGGAACTGTAAAGTGTTGATACTTTACTTGAAATGCTACATGGTATATAGGAATACATAAGTACTTGCTTCTTTCCTTCGTTCACTCCTAGCACAGGCTAGACCACAGGAAAAGTAAGGACGAAGAGTGAGTGGGTGGATGACTGGCCAGTTTAGTTTAGTTGTCTAGTACTTCTGACTAAGCTTAATCCTTATTACTAAATATATGCATATGCTTTATATATAGGTTAGGCGTCCTTCCACATGGAGTTTACAGATATGAAATGAATAACGAAGGGAAAATCTCATGTGGCAATGCCTACTGTCGGCACACCTTCAGGAGAAAGTACTCGTAAAAAGTCTAGCTTCTAGTCGTGCAATCAGTCATCCCAAAACTCAAGGAGAAAGTCTCGTTAGGCAGATTTTCATGGATGAATCCTTTCTGCAATATCATTGAATGCCACTCATCCGTCGACTTTGAAGTACCTATCCTTCAAATTACTTGAGAGAGTTGAAGAGGAAAGGACTTTCCTCTTCAGTTTTCCTGCAAATATGAAAGCCGGTTGTAAGCAAATATAATCATGGACTGTATGCGCGTACGTGATGAATCTGAAAATATGAAAATCCTCATGTAGTGTGGAGAAATGAAGTCGCATCAAAAAGGGAAAATCGATCGACTTTCCCCATGCTATTCTTCTAGAAGCAGCTAGATGTTGTGATGACGAAGCACGAGCAACGCGGGGGTAGAAAGCCGGCAAAGTCGGGGATGCATGAATCCGCTATATTATTATTACCTGCTTAGCTAACAAGTTAGTAGTTTGTAGAAGTGTAATAGGTATAGGCTTGTAAGCAGACATGCCGTGCTTCTAGTCACGAACAAGCTTTTCGTCTCCGGGACGTATGCAACTGGCACTCTGGAAAGGAAGGAGAGAGCAGAGAGCATGGTAGCTTCGTCTCCCTCTCTAACTTTCACCGACCGACGGATACCGGCAGTGAACGAAATACCTATTTGGAGGTCGAATTTTCGACATTGTCCATAGTCGAAAAGCTATATAGTAAAAGTATGTATACGCTTTTGAAGGAGAAAGTGGCAAAGAAGAAAGTGGGCTTGCAACCAGCCAGCCAACCCGGTTTCGATGCATTCATCGGTGTCTTCCCGAAGGATGGAAATGTCTATTCTTAGCAGCCAGCAAGAATTGTAACAAAGGAAATGGTAAAAAGATCCGTTCTGATCTGTAAAAATCAGGTTACACACGCCATAGAAATTCTATCTCGAATTATGCTGGAAAAAAATCGCAAATTGGGTTTGGACTTTCTAGTTTTTCCTTTTTGATGCCGATTCGCAGCTGACAAAGAAAATAATGGCAAACAGTTTTAGGTTGAACCAATTAATATTTTTTTCTTTGACGCGAACACGTGCATGTACAACTGCATATCAGTGTTGTTCCTAATTCTTGTTATCCTTTTCGTCAATCAAAAAGGTGTATACCAAGAAAGGTATGCGCAACTGATTTATTTCACGAAAGCAGCAAAACAAAATGTCCTTTAAACAACCGTGAAATGAACTCTGGAGGCAACCTCTATAAAATACTTACTTTCAATAATAATATTTCCCCTTCTTATTCATCCCTAAAAAGCACGATATAGGAAGTAAACATAATTTCATGCATTACCCATCCAGGCATGCAGACAGACAGAGGGAATCGGTTGCTCATCCAATTTTCGTAACGCTCCTTTTTATCATTAAAGGACAACTTTTAATGAACGCCAGTTGAACACCTACACGCAAATGTATTGGCAACTAACCGTTTCGTTTGTAATAATTTTCTTTTTATCCGTGCTTGAGTTGTACGGAAAATTAGAAAACTTTCACTCTGTAAAAGTTATGCAGTCTTTTCATGAATTATGTGCTCATATGACATATAAAGTGCCGAGTCATTGTAACGATCTCCTTGTTAGAACTAGCTGGCACAGAGTTCGTAATAATAATTGTGTCACAATCGTCTTTTAAAGCATAGGCAATAAGAACAACCTACATACTTTGTTGTGCATAAAATGGATTCCTTCCTGTTGAGCAGAAAATTAACTTTCTTGCCTCGAAAGTAATGCCACGGGTTCTTCGCCTACCTGTTTTTTGTACTTTTGCTACTCTTTTCATTTCCAACAACATCCTATGATTTATTTGAAAGAAAACGTCCTTGAAACTGAAACTTTTATTATTATTAGTTCGAGTTTGCCATATGGCACTTAACGTAGTGGCGTTGTAAAAATGTCAACAGGCTTTATTAGATTAGGTAAGTAGAAACAAAACAATTATCCGTTGCCTTTCGACTGATCTGGCTATAACAAGATTTTACGTACCGTTCACAATCTGCAAATAAAATAGTTTTGGAATTTTGATGTAAACTAGATAATTGAAGTGTAGTTAATTTTCTAAAAAAATATACGTACTCAAAACTACTCCCAAAACCACACCCTATCTCAACAATTTCAATAATTCACGTTGTGCTATTACTGATTACAGTTTCATTTTAAACTGACTTCATTATATATTATTAACTCATCCAAATGCACGTGATTTATTAAATTACCGCTAGTGGAGAAGGTTGGCTCCATTTCCACACTATTTCCTTACATGAACTAATTTATAAAGAAAATAGAGCAGTCCTGAAACATGATGATGGTGAAAGTTGTATCATTTCATCATGGTCCCAGCCGCTTGCCGGCAAAATTAAAGAACCATGAAACGTCGCCGTAACGGCTGCTTTGAGTTGCCTCCTTTGCTCTACAAGCATCACACTCTACCCATGTGAGCACTCCATGATCAATTGGAAGTTGAGATCGATCCATGTTCTCACCCTCCATGATCATATCATCATGACTATGACGCTACTATCGTGAAGAAGAACGAGTGATCTTTCCATTTTTCTATTTCCCCTTTCCTCGACAGACACCACAGAAAAAAACGTAAATGGCATGTACATTTTTATGCCATGATTGATGATGCCGTTGATGACAGACGTGTACACGAATATGAAAATTGCATAGAGCCATACACCAGTGAAACTGAAAAGTTACACAAGACATGCATAATGGATTTGCCGTAAGAGCAACGTAATGTTATGTGGTATTTTGGGTAAAGTGATAGATATTGCCATTATCTCGAATTCTGAATGCTTTCTGCATACCAGATTTCCTTCTCACTGCTGCTGTCAAAAACCAAACACATTTCGCATACTGAAAGCAAAATGCATTTTTCATCAACACAGCGAGCAGCATCCATGGTCGACAAGTAAGAAAAAATACAAAGATATTCAAACACTCTGAAAAAATGTGCATATAAAAGCAGTCCTGTAAAGCCTGTTAGCACGTTAACGTCATTGAAAAGTGAAAATGAGAACTCCCTAAAAAATTGGCTCCAGTGCAAACTTTTTCTTTGCCTTCTCTATTTCCTTTTGACGTTAAATTTTGATTGATGGGAAATGATTTAAAGTTCAAAGAGAAGTACGTTGCACTGTAATAATTGATGTATCATGTACCCTACGGCATGACACTGCACCGAATGAACACCAGTATACCATGTGCAACCTTTCCGCTACACACAATTATAAAAAGAGAAAATTTTATTCTGCCATAAAAAATCATCACTTTAGTGCTAATTTTTCATCAAAACTTTCTTTGAAAATAAAATATTTTCTTTGGTTAAGTGAATATTTTTTAAGACCCATGTACTATTAAATTTGAGGGCTAACTGAATATTTATTTAGGGGCAATTTTATTGAAATTTTTTGGCTATGTGAATAATTTTTATCACAAAGTCATGATTTTTAGAACTTCTTCTGTGCATTTTTTTCGACAATGTAATTCAAAGATATTCCATATACACCCAGCAGCTCTAAACTCTTTCCTTGATACGGTATGCATGCTTGTAATTGAAATTCGTTACATAGCCAAGAAAATAAATTAAGCTTTCAGGCGCATAGTATGGAAAGGAAAATGTGAATGCAAGCAGATTAAAAAATTAGTTTAGAGTTTATATGCCCCATTATAGGATTGAAATACGCAATAGACTAATCAACTCTTAAAATTGCTCACATCCGCTAATCAACTATGACAAATTTATACATTCTACTCGAAGAAAGATGAGTCATACTCTAAAATTTTGCTGCATATTTAACTACCGTGTAACATTAAAGGATATGATTGGATAATGCTTAATGTCATTTTCGTTCTGAAGTTAACTACAATTGCTGCACTTGATAGACAAAGCAATCGAAATCACTGTGTCTTTAGTCTCTCCTTGTGTTGCCCTCGAATTGTATTTTTGGATATTATTAGTGTAAATTGTCAAGTTTTTGAATGTATCATAAGTGCATAATTTTAGCTTTACACTTCACACTTCCATACAATATAATTACTAGCACGAAATAACATAGCCAATTTGTCATCTCTTATGTATATCTTCCTATAGAATACATATTCCCAATATTAAATTATTTTGCCATAAAATATCATAACTTTATATGAAAAAATAATTATTCCTTAAACACAACACTAATTTCTCATCCAAAGAAAATAATCAGTTATCCAAAGAAAATATTTTTTTTCATAGAAATGTTTGATGATAAATTACCACCAAAAGCATGATTTATTTTGGATGAAAAAATACCTGCCTTATACAAATTCACCAAAATGCAATGCTAGATAAATACTGACTATTGAGAACTTTAAACATTTCAAACTTCAAACAAACTTGTCTTTACTGTGTATGCAGTCTCGTTTTGCTCGAGTGGAATACATTAGACACGTGGAAGTCACAGAGTGCCAAAAAAAATTACGTCCTTATTACGTACAAATCCGCATGTTGATCAATGAATCTATACATTCATGAGGGCGTCTACGTACATTCTTGTTCAGTTAGAAACTAACTAAAAATGGAATGAAAGTTTTTTTGGGCGAATGGGGAACATGTGCCTGTCGGATAACAAGGACATTTTAAACTCCAGCAGACATGTAAGATGATTATAGAATTCACTATACACCGTATGTACATTTGACCGGGCTGTATTCTGTACATGACAGCAAAGATCCTTGTAAAGTTTTTGCATTTTGTGAGAACATGAAAAAACACTTCCGGCTTTCTACAAACATTTTAAACTTCCATCAGTCAACAAAATAAACCATTCAACATGTGTAGTCTGTACTACATTACAGTCCCATAAAATGCATTTCTCTGGAAAAAAGTATTTCATTCAATTCCTTCGTGGCACACGTAACTGCAATTATCCTTTGAACGGAAACGAGGGCATCGTAGATCAGACAGACCTAAAGCCTTTCTCGTGAATAATACATTGAATTTCTATGCATTATACATCCACGAAAGCTAGCTTCCGTGTAACAGTAAATATCCCTAGGCAAGTTTATCCCGACTTAGTCGCTGTCTAGAAGGCCTTGGAAAAACAATTTTTAACGAAAACACAAAAGAATTTGAGCAAGTGTGCTTTGTGTCCGTTCGTGATAGCGGAGTGGGGAGCAAGTAGAAAGTAGAACTGACTGGAAAAAGAACACAGCACTCCGTCGTCCGTCTCTATACCTTTATTTGAACTACGCCACAGGGCTTTATCATGTCTGCTATTTTTCCGCCCTATTCCATACCAGAAAAACATTAATAAGCCGACTACGAGAAAGAATTTCTACAAACGTACCAATCTACTACCAAACCAAAGACAAACCTTAAATGGAAAGAATTTTTAGGAAAAATAACACAGGAATGGAATTTTGTTCTTCTGTAGACTGGCAGACACAGGTACATACATCGGAAATGCCACAGACATGCCTCCGAGAAAAGCACTGTAGAGTGTACAGATATCTACCTTGGGTCAATATTTTAACTTTATAAATACATTCTCGAAAACCACAACAAAATAAGGGAATATTGAAGGCGGTGAATATTGCAAGGATGCAAATGCTAAAAACAGGCAAATTTCGATCATGGAATAGACTATAGTTAGTTACTGTCATATTTAGGATAAAAGGAGAAACACATTTCAGCAGACTGTTTCCTCCTTTTTGCCCAAAAGCATCTAATTCTGTTTCAGCTTCCATTAAGAGCACGGGTAACAAACCAGGAAGTGCAGTTGAAATGGAGTCTGTTATTGGATGCACAAGGAAGGAGTGGCCTACTTTTTCTCCGGATAACTCGATTCAAGCCTCTGTCTGTTTTCTCTTGTCTCTCCATTTTTCAGAAGAAGACGACGAGCATCAAATGGGATGCAAGGTTCGTTTGTGCAAGTAGGTACAACGAGTAGACGACAAGAGAAAACTTTACACAGACAGAAGGGTCGTTATCTATCTATCCTCTTTGTTAAGAGAAATGGATAAAGCCCTTTAACAGCGTGTAATCAGAGAACCCATTTTGTGTGCACGGACCAAAATGTGGAACCAGGAAGTTAAAGTGAATGTGTGTACACTGGAACTGAGTAGACGTGGAAGAGCTTCAAGAGCTTTTCTCTCGGTTTTACTCTCAAAAGCACCATACCTATCTCTCCATGTCGTATTTGGAAAACCACACCAAACTGTCTACATTCTAAATCTTAATATAATGCAATATTGTGATTTTACAGTAGGAGGAGATGCCTGCACTTTTTGAAACAACTTTCCCTTTCACTATTTCTGCAGCCAAATTATCATTCCGTGTTTGGTTTGCACGAACAGTTTATTCTTTATAAATGACGGGGAAAGTGATAAAATTTCAACAATGACAAAAGAAAGCCACTTCGTACTTTCCTATGCCTCTCATAAACTTTAATACAGCTTGAGTAATTAAAATTTCCCGCTTTCTGTTCACGTCTTATGATGGCCAAGTTGTCCAAATTGGAATTTCGTTGAAAGCCACTTCATACGAAGGAATATAGCAGTATAATTAAAAACTGCCTGCAGACATTATTATAATGACGTTCCAACAGAAGATAAATCAGGGTGGAATGAATAAGGGGAATGGAATATCTATCAGCGACCTTCTTTCTGATTACTACGTCAACAACCAAGTTTTGCACCCACTCACGTTTTGTAATGAGGCGTGGCGTTTTGAATTTAACGACAGACTTTATAATGTGCTTTCGAGTGCTTATCAAGGTGAAAATGCCGTTTTCATCAAGTCGCCAGTTTCATTTTTTATACTACTTCCTGGCAATATTAAACAACATCGTGCACTTGTAATTGGAAGAAGACTATGAGATGAACAAAAATTAAATCTTTATTGTTTGTTTGTCTTTGCATCATCAACCTATGAGAAATGAGAATTCAACAAGGAACGAGCTATATTTAACGATTTGTCGACGTTGTCAAATTGTCATCGTGCTTTCGTTACACAAGTCATAAAACCGATAACGTATATTTTCACTAATCTTTGTACATAGTTGTTGGAACCGTATGCAGATATTTAACTTTTAAAGATTGCATTCGCGCAAATACATTTACATGTGGGAAGACATTTACTGTCCATTTGTTGAGAGTTGAGAACTATTGTCTACGGTTATAATATTGTGGTTATGATGTACCACTTCTTTTTTGGCTCATTTTACGACTTTAGCTCATCCTTCTACGCAAAGACTGACTTTTGAAAAATATCCCTTTATACTGATGTCGTTGTTTTAATCAAAATATGCACGGTTATTCCATACTTGCGTTCGTTCTAGACATTCTTGTTCACCTATCAGTTTACCTACACCACACCGTTAACTACAAATGAGAGCTGCCCGGAAAGTATTTATTTTCTTACTCTGTCGCTTGAATCAAAGACTGAACTGGGAACGAGGACAATGACAACAGCCATGTAAAGGTTTATGATGATGGCTGGATTTGGATTGGATGGCTGTTTTAATGTACGGTACTGCTGGGCCAAATAATACCATAATATTGTAAAGCAGGCACATAGGCAAGAAGAGAGAAGAATATATTATAGATATTTTATGGCTGGCTGAGGCTGCATGCTGGGTAGTTAACCTAATTTTAAAACGTTACGACATATACTGATGACGAGACGTAGACAACTGGAAAGGACGACACAAGCATAAATGAATAAACATTCATAGTCTATTACCACTTTAGGTAAAAACTTTTACCGACTTTTCCTATATACATTATGTACCTATTATCCCGATTCCTTTTGCCAGTCATTTTCATGACACCACAAAATGGCACATAACTAAAAAACCATAATAAAACCTTTAATCCTTTAGTGCTTCTGCTTATAGCTTATCCAATACAGTGAGTAGATGGAAGTAATAAGAAACTCACATTTTACTTTCACTTCTCCTATTGGCAAACAAAATGTTATATGTGCTCTATAATGAGCAGACGTAATCAAGCAACTTAATGTTGGCGCTATTCATATTTTACTTTACATATTCTCATTTAATGCTATTCATAAAATCTTCAAAGAGATGTATACGTACATTCTGAAAGATAATGACAGTTGACACACGACAGTGGAGTGGTATGTATAAATACAGCGTTCTACGATTATCAACTCTATTTGAGCTCCATCGCCACATGCAATAAAAATGTTGGTACAAATAGTATGACATCCTGTTTATGTGTATCGAGGTTGATAACAGATGAGGAATATACTTGAGCATTTAGGGAACTTTCCATCTTATGACCAAAAAGAATATTGAGATTGGAAAAGGAATGGAAGCGTGCAAAAGTTTTGTTTGGAAATGGTATCATGGAGCAAAAAGGATAAACTTCGAGTTGGCCATGTTATCTGTATCCATTACATTTTCAATTTTTATTACATTATTATAAACTTCTATTTCTGTGGTCGCAAAAGCAAGAAAGAACAACAATGTTGAATCCTTTATGAAAGACAGGTAATTTTCTAGACTTAGAAAAGGAAGCTTAGAAACCGACGGACACATGAATGAAGTCGTACAACAAACTTGTGCGCTTCAGTCATATTCCTTTCTCTCTATTCAAGCGAATGAATAGAATCAACGAAACCAACAAACAACCTAATAGACAGACTTGAATTGAGGAAATGTACACAAAAGAAGCAAGTCCACAATAACTGTACGCGCACAACAAAAGACTAATTAATTTTCTTTCTCCAAAAGTAAGCAGTAGCAAAGGGGCAAACATATAGACATCATCCCGTCATTCCAGTAATATCCTGTCATCTCAATAGAGTACAAAACAGCATTCATTCATTACCTTTCTTTTATGTTCGAATTTTCCTTTGAAGTCCTCGAGTGCTTTCTCCCATCTTTCTCTATCCTCCTGATCCCTGGAAAGCAAGAGGTAATGACGCCAGTTTGCTGAGTCAAATCCCCAATGGCAAGTCCTGTTCTCTTGTCTCTTGTGAGAGTGGGCGACGAAACGAATGGGTGAGAACAAACCGTGACATTCTACACACCTGCGAGGATATATCAAAGAAAGATAGATATTATTATTATTATTTTACATCATTTCTCATCCCTTCATAAAAAACTTATTTTACTCCACATTTTTTACTTTCTATGGCATATTAATAAACGCAGCAACGCCATCATCTTTACTATCACATCATAACCTTTACCATTATCTTCGTTGCATTTTATGAATTCTATAAAAACTATATGCCTAGTTGTAAGTGTAGTGATCGCATTGGTGCTCATGATGAACATCCTAAAAAATGGTCGTGGCCGCTTGTTCGTGATCATTCAACCAAGTTGATTGTTGTGATGTGATTAGCAGAAACACATTTGCATACATTTCAATCCTCTTGACATGAAGAAACGCTCCGACTTTGTGTGCATATGTGTATTATTTTTGATTTTGCTAAAACCAGATTGTTGTGATTGTATGGAATATAGAATATATAAAATTCTTTTATTTCTGATTTCTTCAACTGCGTAGTTCGTTATGCAAATAGGACTAGTTCATTTCGACATAATATTCTCGCTATCCCATGAATGAAACCAACTGCAATTCTTTTCAGATTTTTATAATGATATCACAAGCATTTAAATATTATGACCATATGCCATCTCTAGATATTTTCTTACATTTGTACTTGGCATTTCAAGATTTTGGGTACATTTTATTGAACGAAATCATTTTTTGTGCCATATTTCACGATACATTCATGAAATGCATGTAATTATGTGACATTGAATATCATCAAGTCCAAGACAATTATTTAGCATTTTTATCGTGACGATGATATCTTTTTTGCCAGCAATGCTAAATCTGACTTGCATAAAGCGGTATATTTTTGCTTAATGATGAAAATATCCTGACATTCAGGATATGACACGATTAAATAAACCTATAAATATTTAGCAGTACTTGTGAGAATAAAGTCACGAGTGAACCATAGTAAGTATAGCAAAGTTTTACAATCACAAAAATGATGAAATGCAAGGTTAAGACGATATTTTTATGTAAGTAAATTAGTACTATTGCCTAGTATTAAGATAAACATTCGCCAAACAGTAAAAGAGCACTTTTTTCTTGTCATTTACAGTGCAAATAGACCTTTTTAACAAAATTTATCAAATAAAAACTGGTGTCTGGTAGCACAATAGATGGCCGGGCCATGATAAATTAATTTTTAAGTCTTGCCATTCCGTCATCTTAGTCTTTCTCCACAAACCACACTTTGTATGTTGTACGGAGTTTAGTTTAAAGTTCTTGCAACAACCACGGAATCTTTCGCTTCAATTCATATATCGACACTATTACAAGTTTATTTATTTCTTGTGTCCATTTATGGACATTTCTTATAGGTATTGTATCAATTTATTAAGTCAAAATTATAATAGCTAACGAGCACAAGTGATACAGTGCTACTTTATCATTGGAGTACAATAACCGTAATGCATACAAAGGAGATTTCACAGACGCACAATGATACGGATCAAGACAGAACCAATTGATTTGACAAGCAATAAAAAATTACTCACAATTGACAATGACATTTCCCTGACAAGACCCATCGATATCGCCGAAAGGCAAAAAAGCGGCCAAGTAACATTTCATCTTTGAAATTTTTCTTAATTTTTTCACTTCTTTCTTTGGGTAGAAGCATGACGTAATGACAATGCTGAATGAAATCATTCCAATTCAGCTGACGATCCGGAGTGGATGTCATTGTTCGCTTTACATTTGATATGACATAAACATAAGTAGCCGAAATTAGCAAGACATTAATCTGAAAAAAGCTGTAAACCAAAGAATAAAACAGCCAATACAATATTCGAGCTGTTCATATGACTCATAACGTTGTTTTTGATGAAACTTGAGCTAAAATCTCATTAAAATATAACCCTGATACAATTTAATGTGTACTGTGGAGTTTACATTTCAAACGCGTTTCAAATTAATAGTATTATTTCATAAAATCACATTTTGATTTGAATTAGTGTCTCAAATTCAAATTTCATTACATCATATTCATCGATTAAAATATTTTAAGGAAGAGTAGATAAACCCTAACTATTTATTCGCGTTCTTTTGTACTTTTGGGCTGCCCTACTGCGGCTCTCCTGCTTTTACACTAATACCATCGCCATTATTTTATTTACTCATCAGTGTTTTATCATGGGAGCGCTGACTTGGAGAACATGAAACGTGTAGCATCCATTTTTCTGTAATAGCAATACATATACGTACCATGACAGTGCCTGTTTTCGCCATGTATTATTAAATTACCAATTTCAAAAATTTAATTAGCCTTAATGGGAGTAGACAGGAAGATAATGGCTCTTGTTAATCTCCCTCTCTTGGGTCATGACGGGGATACTATAGTGTGATGAAGGTGATGACGGTTTGTATTAGTCATGGGACATCAAGGTAAGTGAGTTAAATGAAAATGAGACTTTTACTTACTCGACGCAGAGAGCATCCGGTTTATCATACAGGTTTGACATCACGATCCCTTTGCATTTCCCAAAACACTCGTGGTACACGCGGAAACTGTTTCCTGTCCTTCCGTCCCTTCCTCTCCCTGCAGTACCGGCGAGTGACCCCACAAGAGATTTAGGAGGATTTCGATGAAGAAGAGAATTGACTAGACGTTCAGCATCCGTTTTTGTGATAAGCCCACAAGAGTGGGCGTTCATCGGGATGACTCCCGTGACCTTTAATACTTCCAATTGATCCGATGAGCATCTTGAACAGAAAATCTGAAGCTCGTCACACACCTTTCAAGAAAGAAAAAAAATTACATTTTAATAATTTATTACTTCATCATAAATGTCTTTCGGGACAACGAGACAAGAATATTTACTTTGGTACATATAACACTACAGCATCATGTTTTTATTGAATGTTCAGTGCCAGTTTTTCCATTTTCTCCTTCATGGATATATGAATTTTTATCACTTTGATTTGATGGTCCTTTTTGTTCTTATGACATGATATAATGACGCCGCCGCCATCAGCCTTTTCATATTTTATGCATGTCTCCATCATTGCACACACATCAACTTCATAGGTGCTCTCATCTCAAGAAGAGAATTTGTATTACAGATGGATACCAGTAGAAGCGAACATTTGCATTGATCATTTCATGATACCACTGAGGTGATGACGATGAACATTGCATTTGCCCATTTACACATCTAACTGCGGCCCTAAAAGTTATATATGATGTTGCAGTATTAAATATTATGCTACTTCTATCCCGATAACATTATGATGACGATGATGATACAGCCATAAAACATTTTTAACCCTTGCATTTTTGGATTAGCGTGTAATTGTAAACAACTCCTTTTATAGCGTCGCAGCAGCAGGCCGCAAAAATTGCATAAAGCAGTACACAAACAAATCTTTCAACTTGCCACGCAGACGAGTCAAGTCGACAGTATTATTGGGAAGAGAAGGAGGAGACGTGCTAAAGTATATTTTACTGGATATTACAGAGTGGAGCGTTTATTGAGACGAGAGTAAACATTAGATAGGTATGCCATATAAATAACGCTCACATGCACCACCACACACACAGCTAGCAAAAGAAGTAACAAACAAGTGGAGTTTACTCTTGTCTCTGTTTATACGCTTGAGCTTTTAATGCAGTCTTGCGTTGGCTTGATGACTGCTTACATAAAGGGAAAAAGAACAACGACCTCCTCAGCCCGGCCGTTGTCGCACGACGCAAAAGTAGGTAGTTCATCCAAACTTAATACTGTTTTTTCTAACTTGCTTGCCTGCCCCCACTATCAAACTGCACTCCACTTCTTACTCAACTTGACTTTATGCTGCTGTAAATACCAACCAAGTTTAGGTCTGTATACCACCTACAAAGATTTACAACAGCGTATTAATAGACAGGACCAGAAAAATACATATATTTTATGCTTTATGCAAATGCGAGAGTAATAAAGTACATAAACGTTTGTATAGAAAGAAAATGTTGGATGATTACTGCTATGGTGTGGTGGCGGTGGCGTACGTGCGTTTCTTAAATTATACAAGACATCATCAGAACCATGTAAAATCGGATTTTGCTCATTCAGGTTACTCTAAAGAACATGCTAACGACATGCGATAAAAATGGTGATGCATAATTGTCTTTTCCATTAATTATCACCAGTCATTATCATCCATCATAAGCAAGCTAGTCATTATGGACGTCTTTGTCGCTTCATGTGAAATTGATTATTTGGGGAAAGTCATGTTATCTGGAAGCCAAAGGGTAGTGGTGATGATGTGACAGAAACAGAACATGTTCAAATTGCTTTCCATTTTTTACGTGTTATTCTCTGGCCACAAAACTTCAGGAACACTGGACAACATGAGATATGACATGTGTACATATTGTATGAGCCGTCATCTCATCGGGAGTGAGTAATTTTCTCAATTATCTTGACAAACTAGTCGTGTTAAACCACGATGGAAAATACGTAGCTGAGGGATTAAGGACTTGTCTTGAATAAATGTGCCCCCATTTATAATATTATAGGTGACGCAGAAGCCATAAAGGACAGCGCCAAGCCACAGCAGCACTACCGCAAGGGTGAAAAAAGAAATTGCTGTTTAAAATGTTTAATTGTAATTAAATTTAAATTCGGGTTTCAAGAGTCGATTGTCCGGTTAACTGTGAATCGATTAACACCAAATTCTACAAGTTTTCTCCACTTTTTGTAGGAAAATAGTCGTACTTTTGTTCACCATTTTTGCATTAAATCAATACGTATATTTTCCTACAAAAAGTGGAGAAAACTTGTAGAATTTGGTGTTAATCGATTCACAGTTAACCGGACAATCGACTCTTGAAACCCGAATTTAAATTTAATTACAATTAAACATTTTAAACAGCAATTTCTTTTTTCCCCCTTGCGGTAGTGCTGTTGTGGCATGGCGCCATAGTCAATGGCTTCTGCGTCACCTATAATATTTTATATAGGGGAACTATAACGCAGCACAAGAACTTAAAAATACAAAGACGATGAATCATTGAATTATACAGGCATCAGTACGGTGTTCAAAATAACACATCTAAAGGGCCTTGTAAAACGATCAAATCACATCAAACGACATCAAATGACATGAAATGACATCAAACGAAATCAAACGACATCAAATGACATCAAATGACATGAAATGACATCAAACGAAATCAAACGACATCAAATGACATAAAATGACACAAAACGACATCAAATGGCATCAAACGACATCATTTCTCTCGTTCATCTCTGAACTGAACACTGAATACTTAGGTTGCTTGAACACTGAACAACTGAACTACTGAACTACTGAACAACTGCACTACTGAACAACTGCACTACTGAACAACTGAACAACTGAACTACTGAACAACTGAACTACTGAACAACGGAACAACTGAACTACTGAACAACTGAACAACTGAACAACTGAACAACGGAACTACTGAACAACTGAACAACTGAACTACTGAACTACTGAACAACGGAACTACTGAACAACGGAACTACTGAACAACTGAACTACTGAACTACTGAACAATTGAATACTGAGGTTGCTGTTCATATACTGAGGTTGCTGTTCACATACTGAGGTTGCTGTTCACATACTGAGGTTGCTGTTCACATACTGAGGTTGCTGTTCACATACTGAGGTTGCTGTTCATATACTGAGGTTGCTGTTCATATACTGAGGTTGCTGTTCATATACTGAGGTTGCTGTTCATATACTGAGGTTGCTGTTCATATACTGAGGTTGCTGTTCATATACTGAGGTTGCTGTTCATATACTGAGGTTGCTGTTCATATACTGAGGTTGCTGTTCATATACTGAGGTTGCTGTTCATATACTGAGGTTGCTGTTCATATACTGAGGTTGCTGTTCATATACTGAGGTTGCTGTTCATATACTGAGGTTGCTGTTCATATACTGAGGTTGCTGTTCATATACTGAGGTTGCTGTTCATATACTGAGGTTGCTGTTCATATACTGAGGTTGCTGTTCATATACTGAGGTTGCTGTTCATATACTGAGGTTGCTGTTCATATACTGAGGTTGCTGTTCATATACTGAGGTTGCTGTTCATATACTGAGGTTGCTGTTCATATACTGAGGTTGCTGTTCATATACTGAGGTTGCTGTTCATATACTGAGGTTGCTGTTCATATACTGAGGTTGCTGTTCATATACTGAGGTTGCTGTTCATATACTGAGGTTGCTGTTCATATACTGAGGTTGCTGTTCATATACTGAGGTTGCTGTTCATATACTGAGGTTGCTGTTCATATACTGAGGTTGCTGTTCATATACTGAGGTTGCTGTAAACTGAACACTGAAAACCTTGAAGACTGAAAACCTTGAACGCTCTTTGACCCCTGGAGGTCAAAGTAAACTGATTTGACACATAGTTCCTGAAGAGAAAATGATCACCGTTCAATTCTCTATCAGAATCCATGAAGAAAAAAATTTGCCATTTAAAAAGCATGTGACCTGTCTCTGACCTCTACTCCGACCCCTGTTGACCGATTGACCTCAAACTCAATACCGATCTTCCTTGTCCTATAAGGAACCTGTATACCAAGTTTCAGCTAAATCCGTCAAGGCGTATCAAAGTTATAGCGCGAACAGACAGACGGACAGACGGACGGACAGACGGACGGACAGACGGACAAACAAACTAAAATTATAACTACGCTTCAACTTCGTCTCAGCTACGTAATAAATTATTTTTAAGGAAGCTTCTCAAGACATCCACTAGGGTTTCGTTAGAAGGAGCGTTGACTTTGACACAAGCACATAATATATCTCTACGCACACGCATTCCACTGATAAGTTTGCTGTCAAATTATCTCGCATGGCTACATCGTCGAATTACATCGTGTAATTTTCTTCCGTAACCACTATTTTTTTCTTATTTCACTATTCGGACATTCGGAGGGCCATCAAAAATAATTTTCCTAACGATAAAAGAAAACAATAAGAGCATATTAGCGTGCTATACATATATTAAAACACAATTACATTTCATGCAGGTCTGCTTCCTGCAAATATGTAAAAAGTTTACATCCCAAACCCGGCTTTGACACACATACGCATACAATCATGCAACCTGTGTGTATATCAACAATTTTTTATTAAACTGCTCCCTCATTCCCTCATTGTTATTTGCTACGACGTAGTACTGAGCTTGCCAGGCAGCCAGTCAGACCAATAGTCAGTCACCAGACTAAATAAACGCAGCAAGCTACCATGTAGCAAAGTGGCGGAGCTGGTAGCCAAAACAATCAACTGACTGACCACTGATAATAAATCGTCTGTCGAAAACAGAATGGAAATATTCCAATCCGTTTAAAAATTACAACAAAAAATCACAGTTACTGGCGTTAAACGGTAACCGTTATGATTAAAATTCCCTCCAATATCATCACAGTAAACTAAGGGGAGTCGAATGATATGCCACTTGCCGTATGTGACATTTGAAAATTTCGAAATCGTAACCGTTTCAACCTTGGCCGTTATCGCCGTCTAGCTTGTCACATAAAGCGATTGGGACAGAAGTTTTAAATTCCAAACCACTTAAGCAGGAGAGTATAATGTGTAAAATTATTTGAAATCGCTGTTACCGTTAAACAGTAACCGTCAACCCCGAAATGACCTCATATCTATGTGTTATGGTTATAGACGAGATGAATGATATGTCACTTGCCATGTGTTACCATTTAAAAAATTTGACCTTGTAACGGTTTCTAACGGTTACCGTTGACCTAAGTATTTCAAAATCACGCTGGACCCTTCTGAGGTGACCACCTACCTATTGCCGAAAACCGATTTCAAAAAAGTCCAACCGTTTTTGAGTTAGAGCGCGCACAGACAGACGGACAGACGGACAGACGGACAGACGGACGGACAGACGGACATCTCGATCTTATAAAGTGGCTCCGCCACTTAATAAATGTAACAGGAGTACAAAATAACAGAAATGAATATATATTTATATAATATTATTGTTCTGCTGTGGGAGGAAGCATAAATCTGCAACTTGGCAATTTCAAGTGAGCTTTACAACATTTTTGCCGATGCACGCATTCGTCCAAGAAGCCTGCCCGCCCGTCATAAAAAATCCAAAAGAAATGACCATGCGAGAAAACAACAAAACAAAAACGCTACCCGTAAAGACCTACACATATATTTTATAGAAACAGGTATTCAGGTTAAAACAAAAGCTTGTAAAAACCTCTCATAAAGAATGCAAACTAATTTCCTCGGAGCAATACAAGTAAAACGCTTGTGCAGCTTGCGATAATAATAATAATAATAACCTAACGTGTAGTACAGTGGTAACATCAATCATGAGTTCAGAAAGCAAGTTCTATCACAAGTCATACCACGGTAGCTTATTGGATAGAAAAATATCAAGTTTGAATTGGATATTATTACATATCTACTTATTGTTTGTCGACATATTCATGAAAAGGTGAAAGAACACTACCGACCGTATGCACAAAAATGTCTATTTATTCGTACACAAAGAATTGACGGAATGTTTCGCTTGTATTCTTAGCTTGTCCTTCTACCACCTTCTGGAATTACGCAGTACGAATGTGAAAACCGAGCAAAAAAATTACACCCATCTTATGCATAGGTAAGTAGAATATAGTACAAAGGAACAAATGCAAAGATCACGCAGAAAGAAACGGTCTGTCCAAAAAAGTGGTTTGTATAAATACCAAACATTAATTTTTAGCTTACTTATAGGATGCCGAGACGAAATATTGCAAGCAGACTATGAAATATTCGAGACAATGAGCGTAGAGTCGTGCTGTACAGCGACGTAGCGTTGTAATGCATCGACAGGAGTGCTTAAAAATACTTGGACCTTAGATTCTAAAATACTTTTGCTCTGTCATGCGACGAGCAAGTCCTGGAACGCATGGCATGCGAGGTAAATACTTGGATGGCTCTTTGTACTTCTTGTGAATTAGGCACAGATATATATTTGTGGGCAATCGTACTCATACAATCATCTAACAAACAACTATTGTTCTCTGGCAGCATTTTTAGTGCGTAGTCGTGCTTAATGACAGCAAAAAACAGCCATCACCAGCAGCACGACATGCATTAATATTTTAACATTTTATCGTACCGGTTTCTGTTTTCCTGTTGGTTCATATTCGGTATTATAGCATGTTATAGTAGTATTGTACTTGTGTAAATGGCTGGGTTGATTGTCAGCCGGCATCAGAAAGCGACTTTTTTTACAATTCAGCGTTACAACGCGTTAAAAGCACCTGGTTTTCCTAATCTAAACTTATTTTCAGGTCACCACTAAACTGTTAAACATTCAACAAAATAATTCTTTTTATATTCGTCTGCATTTCCAATTAAACATAGTTTTATTTTCGGTGGAAAGTTCATTTATTCTGAAATGGATGACTGACTGGTGAAAACATGTAAATAAATAATTTGTACAATTTTGCAAAGCTAACCTTAGGACTGCGGTCACATTTTTTAATTAAGCTTAGTGCATACAAACAAACAGGACTTGAAACGCAGAATGTTGGAAATATAAATGAGTTACAATCTCTAAACGCGCCTTCTTTCTAAATGGCTGTGTTGACATGTAAAAGGTCATTGAATTCTGCCATGTAGGTAAAATTTGCAATGCTTATGATTTAATATGAGTGTGCACTACATACATATTATTATACACTTGTTCATTATTTCTAGACGCTGTCCACCTTAAAAACAATGCACGATACATAACATATATTCCATGATTAATATTTTAATGCCATATTAGGCAGACGAGTTCCAGGTTCGCAAATTTCCCCAAAAGACAATCAACGGAAATCGATACATCTTCACTAAACTACTTACAACAGGACGCAAATTGGGATGGATGTGCTTACTATATACATAGCTCCGAAGGAAAATATCGTTGAGTTAGCATGGAGGGTTCTAGTACACAGAATAAAAAGCTCCTGCTACTGGAAGGAAAGCATTAACCAGATAGATCCAGAATACAAGGTTTCAGCAGCAGCAGTCGGAAAACAGTCGTGGGCGAACAACGTGCTTGCGCATCAAAATCATCAACCAACCCATGAAGAGAATGCTAGGCTAGATAAAAAATCGATCGATCCGCCGCCATTTACGTAACAAACCGTATGTGTGAGCACTGACCACATACAACATGAAACAGACTCCCCTATGATAAATTTGTTTTTATGTGAGTCTGACGCACATCACACAAACATGAGGAATATAGTTTATTATGGCGAATAGCTGTAATAAAGCACGAAGGCAAATAGATTATATGACAAGACAGGATAAAAAACAATTTACATTGTGTTTTGTACATTGCATTTTCCCTTTCCTGTCAAGACTGAAATCGGGTATTACCCTGCCCTTCAAATAACCTTCAAGATATTTGCACAAGAATGGTATCGGCATCCGCTTGCTTCCATGCTACACACACTATACAGAACATGTTTCCAGCGAATACAATGCATAGCATTTACAGAAAACAGCCATTATCAAACTTCAATTCTCTCAAGTAAATAATAGAAGCACAAGCACTGGTACCATTCTTGTGAAATCCAATAATGTGTCCGACCTACGCTACTACCATTATTGTTAGAAGCCGAGGAAAATGGAAAATTTATTGATTCGAATTGTAAATGAAGGACTGAAGGTCATTGCTGATAAATTATTGAACTGTTTTCGAATGTGTCTGGTTAGAACCAAAAACTTACTCGACGCTAGTCTGCTTTAGTAGCGCTTATGGAGAAAGTTGTGCTTGATAAAACTGTGAAATATAGCTATAGAGAAAGTTATTCAACGGTATGGAAAATTGAAGTACACGTAGCGTAATAATCTAGCTTAATTCATTACTTCACAATTCCTAACTTGCTGACGAGTCAAACTTGGCCCTTTTACAACGAGCCTCAAAAGCATCCATGTCATTTGTGAGACAGCAGATGGATTGCTGCCGGGCAAAAATAATAGTTGAAGGAATCCATTGAATATTTATAGCAATGAAAATCATTACCGAAGCGATTTTTCTTACCATTACATTTGTAAATTGCTTAATTTTCTACATGCCGTTTCGTGCTTGTCATTCAATGGCTGAATGTCGTTGTTACAATTGGAGCTGATGATGTGATTATTAAAGCAAAATGCTGATTTATTAATAGTCGCCGCGTCAGACAGTAGACTGAATGCCTCTATACCATTATCATAGAGGAGAGGTTTTTTCCTTTCACCTTGAAAAGTCAATTTCATGCAGGTTTACGTTTATACGGTTTTGTGGGAGCTACAACGGCTACAGCTATCTTTCACAAACATAACTGCAAGCTACTAATGATGGCACTCAGCATGAAGGTTGTTACTAACCATCCTCACGGTATAACTACCATCATTATGACACGAACATGTTGTATAACAAATAATCAATACGGCAAACATTCATGTCGCATCACCACTATATAGAAATTGCCAGAATTAAAAACAGTTAGCTAATATATATCACCAGCAGTCTGCACACATGTCTTTCTCCATAATATGAGCACAGGATGTTGGTGAACCAGAAATATAGGATTGCGATCAATACAGTAGTAGCAACCAGTCTTTTGTGCTGGTGTGTTTCTCTGATGGGTTAATTATATGCAGCTGCATGAATCTTCAAATTTTTAAAGCTATAGTTAAGTACTTCAAAATGAAGAGTAGATTAATGCATAGTTCAACAAAGTTCAGTAGACATGGCGGTGGCAGATCCTGCATGCCATGCAAACATATCTGTAATACAATTTAGAATGGAACACAATTAAATTTATGTCTATTTACATTCATGTCCCACTAAGGACAGAGATTGCAAAAATCATGATAATCTCTCCAAATAAGTAACAATGCATCTCTTTGTATATGGACAACTTTGCTTAATTATAGTAAAATACAATGGTTGTTTTCTCTACTTAATACCAGTTAAAGAGGTATAATAACGACAATAAATAATTGGCTGGATTTTCTGAAAGAGACGACAACGACATTTGGCAATTTGACGTCATTTCAATGTAGAAAAGTCCGCTGCTCCACAAGCATCACGAGTCACGACAGCTTTCACCCGTCGTCGACGCAGTCGAGAGCACATCTCTTCACATTCAGATTAGCGTCTGCCTTTTCATTCGACCAAGACAAGGATTGACCTACACTTGACATTATCTGATGTTTGTCATCTCTCTGCTATCAAAAAACCAAACTTTAGTGGCGAAATTGACTTTGCGTAGGGACATTTATGGCGAGTCTGAGTTTAATCATCAAGCCCATTAAAAAGTTCAAATACCAAGTTGATTTGCAGTGAATGAGATGCATTACCAGCCATACCATTTTCGTACATGATTTTACTATCTCAAATGAACTGCAATACAGTCGGAAAGATTAAAACCGTCTACCCAACTTCGTACTAATTTTGATCACGTACATATATGTATTTTAAAATGTTCTTACTCACACCTTGTTAAAAACCTCACTAATTTGTGAGAGAAAATGAAACAATATCGTACATGATTGATTGTAATAGAAATTCACGGATACATTAATAGTTGGATTATAATAATTATTATCATCTCTTCATATTTGTGAAGCTTTGGGAATCGGTAAAAATACGAGCATGCAAACGGTGAATAGTGTGCCTATAATGCTACTTTGGGCCGATACTCGGTGACAGTCGGCCATAATTTATTGGCATGTACTTGAGAGATAAGCGGGTTCGAGTTCTCATAACACATGCCATATACGCCACAAATGTAGAGTCACCATCAGAAATAATATAGCATTCAAAATGATGATTGAGCAACTGCTTCTTCTGGTCTGCATCATTTAGCTGACTAACCAGAAACAAAGTCAGACTCAGACAGACAAAACAAAATGTAGGGAAAAATCGGCAAAATACATACATGTTTCAATCAGACCACCACCACCACAAAGACGATCTACATAGTTTATATATGTATTTGCAAAATGTATTGCTCGTGCCAAATGCGATAGTGTGTATAGAAAACACATCATAATTGTTTTGTATATCATCATGATAGCTCGTCTTTTCTACCAACTGCTGACAATGGGAATGAATAATAATATATAGGTATGCACGCACATGAATATATTATTATACCACCAAAAGAGTGGTGAATGCGTGTCGTTGTTGTGAGTTGGCAACAGAACAGAAGTAGAAAGCAAGTTTGTGCACGTAAGAAGTAGATGGTTCACTTCACATGCATGGTCCAAAGATCTTACGTTTTGACCTTGTGTTGCGCTGTGCATGAATCCTTCCACTACACTCTTCTGGATAAATTTTTTTAACCGCAATTTTTATTCATTAAGGCTTGAAATAAGAGTGGATTATTCTCCAGTCTCCAGGAAAAATGTAGGCATTACAGATTTATCCCCCAACTCATTTCTATTATCTTGAGCAAAGCCGTGTGATAATTACCTGTCTTAAAATTGTGTGCTACTGTGCTATAAGACGCATACATATGTAGATTCTTTTACACGATCAACAGCAATCAACAAAATATTTTTTTTTCTTGACGTACGTGAGACGCATTCGTACCATTCATCATATCAGCCATCTCTCTCAAGAACGAGAAGAAGGCCGAACACTTCTCAATTAAATATATGATGATGTTATTGTTTTCAGCTTCTTTCGTTGTTCTACTAACAAAAGCTCGAATTGCTTATTTTAACACAATCCATCTGTGCTGCTGTTGTTGATGCAGAGACTACATATGCTAAACTACATCTCTGTCCGTCGTCATCATCTCAGATTTGCCATGTACGAAATCCTTGTCGTATAAGCCATCGTGTAATATAAAAATGCATACAGATGAATTCAAAATTATTATAAATTGCTTATTTATTTGTAATGATGCTGATTGCTGATATATGAGTAAAGAATTACGTTCAGCTGTATGCAATCATCTGCATCGCAAACACGAAACGCCTTTAATCTTCATTTCATTCATTTATTTTGTCTCAGTGGAAAATTACTCGACATTCAATACTTTATTTCCATTATTCTGGTCTGTCTCCTCTGTATATAAAGCTATAGTGTTTTGGGAGATGTGCAGAGAAGCACCAAGCGCCCTGACAATTCAATGCTGAATGTAAGGATGTTTTGGTGATTGCTTATTCCCTTTCCTTGCGCTGCTGTACCGTTGCCGATGCTTGCTGTTTTTGTTATTAATAAAAATAATAATATTGAAATTGATTGGGTTGACTGGCACACAGAAACATCATTCCAATACTGACAACAGAAGCAACAGACGTCTATAAGTCAAAGAAATTACCTACTGCAGCCAGCAGCAGTCAGCCTTGCCTCAAGATCGTCAATTAATATTATTGCTTTTGATGTTATTTATTACAGTCACTTGATTGAGTGTTGAGGATGTTAGTTCGTAGATATACTTTTATGATCTTTCATTGTGGAAGATGCATATATATAATGGGATTAAGCATAAAGTGTTCTCCCTCTCAGTATATGGCTAATGTCTTATAATAAAGTGCGTCTGCTTTGCGAGTCGCGTTACCACTGCTGCCATTATTCATAATAACTATCAATGAACAAGTTCGTTGACTTATTGTTTTGCCACTAAAATGCAACTAGGTTCCGACCTCGTGTCCTGCTTTCCCTTTCAATACACACACACACACATCCCACCAACAAATTGAACAAAACAGGCAGATAAAATGAGTATGCAGCATGCTTGTACATCAGAGCAGTATCGTTAATGCGCCCATGATAATCTATAAGAAGGATCTCCTCCTCCTTCTCCCTATCAGCATAATAATGCAATAGGATGTAAGGAATAAGCGCAAAAACAATGCTGTTTTTTGTACGTAACAATAATCTACAGAAAATATGTAACGATACCCTTGCTTTTTTTTGTGGTAGTAGTAACAGACACATCATTACGACACCACATAATTATAGCAAAACAAAACCAACAGATCGACTTGACTCAATTTTAGGCATTTTCGCTGTCTTGCAAAAAGACTGACAATAGGGCGACAGATGCAATACAATGACTTCTTTGTGCGAGCGAGCAATAATAACAAAGATACACGCATTTTTTGCGTACTCATATAAATATTTATATATACTTTATAGTGTGGATTGAATAACATACGAGTGCAATATTTTGTATATTTCAATTTCAACACATATTATAGCTTATGATCCCTCTACTATATGTCTTGTTTCATGTGAACAACGATGACTAAAGTAACAAGCACCAAGGTTCCTTGTCTCGTTCGGTTAACTAGGAGGAAGCTTAGTTCGATTGTTTACGAGTTTGTTCATTCTGGCGCGGTAAACTTAACGACTTGCTTCGACAGCAATATTTACTACATAGGTTCGCTAAATAGTACAAAAAATAAAATGGATTCATTCACGGTTTTTAGCAAATGTATGGAAACGATGACATGGGCAAACTGCAATAATGAATTAATGCCTTATTTTTCTTAGAAAGCGGCGATAAAAGTGTCAACAGTTAACTAGCCCTACTCGCTGTCGTCTTGTTCACTGTTCGTGTAGACTAAGCAGTTAATACAGGTGGCAGTCAACATTACAAGTGATGGAATATATTGGTGCTAGATATTGTTACATTTACGTACACTTTACTAATACATAGACTAGACATGTACATGTGTATCGAATACTTATATGCCCGCTGACAAACGGTGATTTGTAGCAAATTGCGAAATATCGTGATGTTTTCTCCTTTCCGAAAATACCTTTTGTAAGCGGTGTAAAAAAATCATCTCAACATTTATCCCTCTGATTGTACATGTAAGTGAATATACTACGAGATCAATCACATATACCTTATGATTTAGCGTTTTTTACGAAAATTATGTCTGTGATCAGAGTCAGGTACGCAAAACTGCAGAACGTTTCCTATATGGATGCTATAACTATGCGTACGTATGTAGGTTTGTATGTACCTTGAAAGTGCGTGCAGAAATTGCTTATAAGCGTAACAGATTATATGTGCATCCATTGTAGAGGTATATATTCGAATAGACAAAAGTTACTGTGGTGGTGGTGGAGCGAATACACAAAAGAGGAGTATCAACGCGAGAAAAATCGCAGCAGCCACCAGTAGAAATGGAAGACATTGTTGCAGCATTATTACAGCTAGCTAGACTATGTAGCAAAAAAACGCATGAAAATTGCTACCATTATATACCATCATAATCACGGTACGCATGATAAATAGTGTCGAGACTCGAGACGAAAAAACGCGACTGTTGTAATAGTTAGGATGCTGCTGTAAAACGACCAAGACGACGACGATGATGATGACGCGAAGCGAACAAGAATGACTTTGTAAAGAAAGGCATAAAGTTGGTTGGTTTGGCAAATATGCTTCGTTGGCAGTAATAATTTTACTGAAAAATCAAGATTTCAGCTTTTTCATACACATAACATGAGGTAGTTTATAACGAGCAATGCGTGTAATAATAATAATAATAATGTGAACTTGCTGCGTACAATTTTCAAAAAAAAAAGTCAAAGTGCTTGCTTTTACCCAGCAGCGAAATTGCTGTGTACACTGTTTTTCTTCTTCTCCATCTGCGTCTCGATTCTCTATTACTACAACAGATTGTTATTTTGAATGGTTCGTGTGCAAAATTATTTATTGTCTGTCGGTCGCGTTCAGTGTTCAGCATTGAAAATTATTGATACGATAAAGCCATGAAGGTAGTAATGACCATTGACCACCATTTTCACGAACAAGAATATACTAAATACATTATTACTATGCGTTTTATTACTAAAAATGAGCAAAATTCTCTCTACACATCTTTTGAATCGTAGAGCTGCTGTATATACGAATACTAGAAGTTGGAAGCTAAATACATCCATTATATGCAAGAATATCGCATGTATAAGCCTATATCCTGCACAGTGTTCGCAAAGTAACAAAGACGGGCGATGGGCACACAAACATAGCAGACTCTTCTACGCAGACACGTAAAAATTGAACCCATGCAGACATTCAGATTTGAATCTGACCAGACAGAGAAGAAAAAAGTTATTCAAATCCCTAACAACAATGGCTCACACATTCTGCTCTCATCGTTTTAATAAGCAATGCGGATGTACCACATTATTGCACAGACACACATTCTCTACCTTGCCGTTTAATGTTACGCATATATGCGCTTTGTACTACAAAATAAAATATTATGTGCTGCAAAATACCTGCATACAAACTACAAGCTCAAGGAATGCACATTGTTTTGTAAGCGAAATTGGTTCAAAGGCATATATCATGTCGTGGCACCTTAGTTAGCAGACATATAGGAAAGAATTTCTACATTGCACTGTGGCAGCCATTTTGACTTTTCGTTCTCCTTCTCTGTTGCTGATTGCATTTTAAATGACATGTTTCTCCCCGAGGAGGTGGATCGTCATCATGATGGTCGAGGAGGTCATTGCATTGATATCCTAGCTATTCCTTGACAGACCATGTATTGTACAAAGCGTACTTGATATAACAAATTCTACAGCCATAATAAAAATTATAAATCCATTCCATTCGCTGCGGTCAATCAACTAAAATAATAACTTTAGTGATGTGTATAATCTTCCGCTGTGAAATACAAGAGTAAATTTTATGGCGACCAGACGGTAATTTATAATACTCCAGTATTCACACCAAGAAAGATGTAATTTATTAAGAGATTTTCTCTTTGTACGATTTTCATCAGCACATGAAATAGAGGTACAGTTTTACAATAGAAAAAAGTACATTACGTTCATCTGTATATCCTCTACTATATCCGCATCATCTATCTAAAAAAGCCCGTATCCCAACTTTTCCCTTAAATTACCATGCATGCATGATGGTTCGCTGTCTGGCGGATTTTCTGCGATTTCTTACTCGTGCAATTTGGCAGGCACACTGACAGACAGACGAGAAAAAATATTGCAGCGGGCGATGGGCGTAATTTTTTACGGTTCGAAAAGCAAAAGAGCACAGCGGCAGACACTAAAATTATGATCAATTTATATTTTCGTATCTGCGAATAAGAATATAATGTTCCCATCTTCATATTATTATTATGACTTATTATCCCACTACTCTCTTGCTCGAAGGTGCACGGTATTCAGGAAAGACAGGGAATAAATGACGGTAATAATGATAATCACGAGGATAATGATATTGCTTTATAATAATAATGATGATGATCTACACCACTATCACCATCAAAAACAATATCATCATGAACTTACAATACAACGCTAGCTCGATGGCTACATAAGTGTAGGCAGATTAAATACATTTTGGATGACGGCACGGTTGTGGTACGGCTTTCCTTCGAGCTTTGGCGTGGTGGATGATGAAAGTTATGAATGAAATAATGGAAATATGACGGAAACTGGTTGAGTTCATGTAGATTCCAACCAGCACAAAGAATGTTTATGGGTTCTTTATGCAATTTCTAAAATCCCGGCTACGCGGCTCCAATCCTCCACCACTACCGCACCATTTTGCAAGTGGTGCTATATGCACATTCAAAGCATATCATTATAAAAAATAAGCACGGGAAAATGGATGCGCATTTATACTCTCGGTACAGACGAATACAAAAAAATGTTATGTAAGCATCACTCTCTTCTGTCCTGTCCTGATTTTCTCCGGTTCGGCATGACAAAGTATTATAATTTTGTTTTGATGACTGTTAGTAATGACGATGAGGAGTAGAAAAGCATGCACATATTTGCCGAAGCTCATCCAAAAAGGGAATTTTGTTGTCGTTTTTGTGCCTTGTTCACGAAGAACAAGGAACATTGACATCACAGCTTATGAATACTAGCAAAGTAATATGGAGTAAAACAAAACCTTGTTTCTCCTTCAAATTTTCACTTTCATCCATTCCATCATTCACATTCAAACTTGCTAGCTTCTTGAAAAAAGAAGCTTCTTGCAATCTGTTGTTCAGGACACTAAATGTCAGGATATTATTTGCGGTCTTCAAAAGTTTTCCTGTAGGAGAAATACGCATTACCAATATACATACATTTAAATGCTAACGAAACCGTACTTTTGTATACTATGTCAGAATCTGTACACAATACTTATATTGTTCTAAAGAGAGTATAAATGTGTACCTAGAAGTATTTTCTTCGAAAATGCGGTTGAAAGTGGAGTGAACCAGAAGTTAGGATATGACATTATCATTTTGTGATATCACAACAACAACTAAAAAACGCCAGCAGTGCAAAAGAAAAGAAGAAAAAGTTTGTGTTTTTTCCTTTTCTTAAACGATTTCTGCTGAGACTCACTCACTTAAAATAGTCCAAGAAACAGAACAAGGCTGACAAGAAGGCAGACTTGCAGACTGCTGACTACGTCGTTTTTTATCTCTCTTCTCCTCTCACAAGTAATAAATGACATGCAGTGCAATATTATATACATGTACACAAGCATAAGATGATATATCTCAACGTTTTTACACTCGTGCAAACTATGCAAAAAGTGTTCATAAATAAAAAATATACACATTGAAAGAAGAAGGCGGATGAAACCAAGAGAAAAATCTGCATTTTTTATACTCACAACACGACAAAAAATAGGCAGAAGGAGATCAACCATCGCTATCATTTCTCTCAACTAAGCAAAGTCAGCAGAAGTGCTTGGTTCAAAAGTCGGACCACTGCAACTGACTGAACTGAAGACGACAAAACAACTTACATTTGTACAGTACATTGACGACAAGAGATAAAGGAAGTATCTACGTAAAAAAAGAAAGAATATGTAAGTCATGTAATTGCTAAACACACAGATTATCAATGCATTCTATGTATATATTACAGATTATCGGGACATGTGTTAACACTGAAAAGTGCTAGCGCACACTGTCACATAACACTTCACAATTGTCAGTATTCAGTGCTACATTTACTGATACTGTAGTTTAGTAAACCAAACCTTTTTTATGTACGGAAACAAACTAAAAATTTGAAAATCATCCTCAGATCGAAAGAAAACAGAAAATCGATACACTAAGCAGAAATACCTAGATTCCACTCTTGTTGGCTGTAACCAAGTCTTCATGTCCTTCTCTGTGACTTTTCTCACCCCTAAAGAAATTAAATGCTTTTGGGTGTGTAATAATACTTGTGTGATACTTTTTTCTGAAGATTCGATTAATATAAGCAAAGTTTTAGATGTTTAGGTACATATTCTGTTTGTTTGAATGCATTGCATTTTTTATTCTGACTCCGATTGAGACCGTATACCTATTAGCGTCATCAACGTCAACGATGATGGTACATACGACACATACCAGAGTGCATCTTCGTTTACTCACTCTTCTCGGCTAGAAAAGAGGTTAGACCGTACCGTACTGCTGCTCCTTCGTCCTATCGCATCATCACTTTTCTGAGCAAGCATTTCAATAATATATTTTAACTTGCGTATTTTTTCCTTGTTAACATTGTACCTATATAGGTATGCATTCATTATGTATCAGTTTGCTGTGTTGTATATATCGAGTAGACGATAAAGTCCCTATTTTTATTAAGATTAAAATGATATTTATTCAAAAAGAAATTCAGATTTTCACAACCGCATACAACATGGAAAACTAGTAGTAGCAGTTGAGCAGTTGTACATCTGCATCTGTCGTTTTTGACATGTCGCCAGGTTTTGTCACTCTTTTTTACTCTGTTGATTATGATGACGATGCTACTGGCTTAGTTTTTACATGCATACACTGTTTGTTTTTTGTGTAATGCATATGTTGTTTAAATCGTTTAAATTACCACCACTGTTGCAGTAGTATACAGTGGTGATGGGGCAAAAAAGTGATTGTGCTGGCGATAACGTCTTTTATCTGTCAGTTCAATGAGGTTGCAGAAACAGTCAAGCATAGTAGACCAGTGTCAGGCTGTCAATTTAGAGAAATTGAAACAAAACAATAAAAAATTCAACATAGTATTTATATAATTATTATAAACAGGAAAGAAAAAGCAAAAGAATTACGGGAAAAATACTACCAGCCAAACTCCTCTGAGGGCTAACATCATCAAAATATAATATTATTTTCTTTCATATATTAGTGTACTTACTACTTACCAAAAGTGCAATGATTCATGATCAAATGTAATAATAATAATCACGCATATTAACCATGTCACGATTTTTATAAGCAGCAGCAATACAATTATACGTTAACGACTAACGACAATGCTCTTTTTGGCATCTAAAATGGCAAGACAAAATTCATCTCATCTCGAGACCCAGCCACTTTTACCGTTAAAGTAAAACTACATTATAGTCAATTCCCATCGTCTTCATAATAATATCATCATTTTATACATTACTATGTCGCTGTTGTTCATAGAAGCAGTGCATGCATCCATGGCTCATAGGCTCCACCAGATTTTCGACCTCCATAATGAAAAAAATTACGCGCCAACGAGACGCCATCGAACTAAGCAAGCGCAATGTACTACATAAAACTATAACACATAACCATTGCATTCTGTCGCCATCACTGCTACTTTTACCACTGTCGGTAGTCGCTCATGTTGTAAAGGCTGTGGTCCCAACATTTGTTGCATGTAACGATGTTGTTTCTAGCTATTTTTATTGTTATTGCCAAATTGTAAGTAGTCACTCATTGTCATCAAAAACTGCAAAAGTATCAGATTGTTTTAGAATGTGACATTTTATAAAAACTGGCTAATGGTCACTTACAGACAGATTTTCCCATAATTTATCTGAATTCGCTTCAGTTTGGATGTTTAGAATGTAATTTAATTTGTCCACTATAAAGAACTACATTTAGATTTTTTTGCATGTTTAATGTGAGCATAAACTTGAGGATATCGAGATAACATGGACTATACTGCTGCGATAGGAATGTATTACTGCCGACTCAGCAAGAAGAGCTAAATAGTAAGCATTTGAGTTTAGAATGGAATACATAGTCAAAATCATTTTTGCCATTGGTCAAGCTAGCTTTAAGT
>CM023200.3:47824460-47844460 GCA_004115045.4 Sinella curviseta
CACCTCAATGTAAGGTTTAACCCTTAAGCCATTGTATACAAGTCGCTTATAATTTTTAATAAATTTGACATAAAAATGTGCTCCCTTTGTTCCTGGTTTTTCAAGAACTGTATAAGCAAAAACGAAGTATTTCTCTCCTTTAAGGTTTTGGGTAAATTTCATGCTGTTCTCCGTGCTAGTGTTCTGCCCATTATCATTGACTGGGTAAGCAATAAACGGGGTATCGTCAAAGTTGAAGTTAAGTTTAACACGCACTGGGGACTTGCACGATGGACATATACTATTCCCATCGAAATCATTGTTTACCATGTATATGAAGTGAATAACGGAAAATGGTCGTAAATCAAAAATCGATTCAACTTCAGTAGGCCAGAAATCATGGTCTGTGTGTCCGGGACATGATCGATTAGAGCAATAAAGAAGCCTTGTTACTGGAAACCAATGCTTAAACCCTCTCCACCCATACTCATTTTCAGAATGAAACTGGGTTGATTTCACATCTTGCAATGTTAACCCTAACACATGTTCCATCCAATTGGACTTTGCGGCGTTAGTGTCACCTTTGTTGAGATAAAGAATTGTCTGCAGAATGTTGTGTTCCCGTGCATGCACTTTCGCAGCGTCTTCGAGGAATAACTTAAACGCTGGTACCTCCAAGTATAAGGCTAATAATATTTGCAGTGATGTGTCCATTGAGCATGAATTAGCTATTTTGACTACATTCCCATCCACAGTGATGTCACCGCCCCAAGGCAGTAATGGTACATCAAACAGATCGAGTTCAGATAGGCGGTCCTTTGTGGCTTTACGTTTTTTCCCCCATTTATCCGTTTGTGATTCAGGCGACCTGGAAGCTATATAGGTTAACAGCGCTTTGAAAACCTGTTTTCTCATATGCGCATTTATAGGCTTATATAGGCATACTCACCATCTTTATCAAGAGTGACTTTTCTCACCGTCTTCTTGGTTAAAGGAGCATCATCATCACTTCCAGAACCTACACGTCCAAGTCCAAACATGACATTTAAAAAATGAAAACAGCATGCTTCAAACGTTCAAAATACCATCTGCTGCTTTAATGCAATTATTCCTCCATACCTAAATTTTGTGACTGAGACTTGGGGATGGACGATGCAACTGTCTTGAAGTGCTCCACTGTTAGTGAAAATTAGAAGATATAAAAGTAATTTACTGTTAAGCCAGGGATAAGATAACAGTTTCATGGTGTTATTACCATTTCCCTTTCCTTCCGCCACATCCTCCTTGTGCACACCTTGTTGGTCCTTAGTCTGTGAGGTTGAGTTGTCATTCTGAATTCCACCTTCTTTCTTTCCCGTTTTCCGCTTTTCACTCTGACGATCATTGGCATCTTCATCTTGTCGTGAGTCCTTCGTCTTTTTTTCCTTCTCCTGTTTTTTCTTTCGTGTTGTGGCAGATGCTAGAACGCTTAGTGTATTATTTACGGTACCTGAACAGCCCAACAGGAAATGTTTATGCATACCTACGTTTTTTAATATTTCAAGAAAATTAAAAATGCATTATTCGTCATGCAAAATACCTTGAATAAATTTAGCTTGTGAACGCAAAAACCTGGACGATTTCTGATCAAGCTCAGTTTGATAGATGTTTGTCTTCAATAATCCATGGTACTGTTCTGTGGAAACAAATTAAATATAAATACACTGCAAGTTAATGATGATTAATATTGTAACTGGCTAACCAATGGCGTTGGTTGTGTCAGAACTCGTCTTTACACCCAAGAAGTGCATTGACGAACGTGATATGATTCCAAAGTACGGCATATAGTGAACCTTTAATGTTTTTAGAAAGTCCTTGTCGTAAATGGGATTGATGTCGTATTTCTTTCCCGAGTCAGTTATCTTCTGATTTCGCTCAATCATTTGATCAAATATTTCCTCAGCATATACCCCGAACGGTGTGCGTCTGTAAAAGGGAACGTCAAGCCGCTTGGAATTCGAAAAGTTAAAATTAAGCCATGGCGGAGTACCTATAAAAATGTCTAAATGTATTATGCAGTCATCATCAATCTTACAGATAGAAATGTTACTACCCTTACTACTGTAACTACGATTTTGAATTGTGGTTACCTTCCCTATTGGTAGGTTTATCCATGTTTTCAATGCAGTTAAGTAAGCTACGGGTGACATAACGCCCACCAAATATTGTTGCGGCGTCACGACACAAACGATCAAATGACCAAAGGTCCGTAGCATGTGTCAATCTGTGAAACCAAGTTTTAATCACTGCTACGGAATCATCATCAGGTGCTTCTCCGATGCCTTGCTTTAGATGTTCTTGAAGCGCTTTCTGAACATGAAAACGACATACCTAGGAGCCGAAGGATAAGGTTTGACAAGTTACAAAATGTAATATTAGTAAGCCTAGGAAAAGCGTATTATTACGTGAACAGGGAACAACGCATGATCATCAATTGAATCTGTTGACATGATATTCCATAACGAGTTCAAGTATTCTGACACAGATGACCCAACAAAAACGCTTACGCCACTTGCAATGCACGCCTTACTAAAATCCGTTTCTAGTCTATCAACTCCATAATATGGCAGTTTCACATTGAAGTGATTGCGGTAACTGGTGATAAAGTATTAATTTCCAGGGCTCATATTTATTTAGGACAAATTTAAAAATTTATTTATTAAAGATTATTTATTATCCTACCTTTCAAATACTTGCTTCATAAAATAAGTTAAAGTTGGCGTCCTCCCATCAGTTGAAAGCATTTCTCCAATTGGAAGTGGTTGTTCCCCCTCTTTTGGCATTCTTATAATTAAGGAATATATTTGAACCATACGACCATCGTAGGGTGCAGGCATTGGTCGAACGAGTTGACCGGTGGCATCGAACTACAAATAACAAATATATTTAGCAATTTACAAACCAGTCGCCGCATTTCAAATAAGAGGAAACCATTATTTTAAATTGCTACCCCCGCACCTGAACTGTTTGCTGTCCAAACTTCCTCGTTATAAGGTGAAATAGTTCAAATTGCTGTTTCGAAAACATGATAACCTTAAAAGGATACGCACTGACGTCCTGAATGTACCCAGGTAGCTTGGCATCCTCAAACGCTTCTTTACGCTGCTTCTCACGGGTCAGCAAAATATCTATCAGTACGTCCTTGTCCAGGTCTTCTTCTTGCTTCGCCTTGTATATATATAAAAGTATATATGAATTGGTTATATGAAGTTACATATCTTTATTTTGACAGCATTTTTAACTAACTTTAAGTCTTGACTGTCTCAATGAGCCGAGAGTTTTCACTTCATTCAGTTTTCCCGTTGCAATGGATGCTTTATCAGCGTTCGCCATTAACACATTTCTTACTGCCGCTGGCTTTCTAATAAGTAGTTTCTCTCTGGTTTCCTTCAATTTGGATCCATGATGCCTTCTATGACCTGAGTGTCCAAGACGGTGGGAGGGTCCCATACAGCTCAACAGACTAATGATTTATTAAAAAACATAGTGTTCTACGTAGAACTTTATATTTGTGCTTTGTCTTACTTTATTTGAAGAAGTATTCCGTCGTTAGAAGCTAGATCCGGTTGTTCTTTTACATTAAAAACGTATTTTGCTGGACACGTCCTTGGCGGTTTAATGCATTCAGCGTACGCTCTAATGAAATTGGCCTTCTTGCTATTAGGTGTGCACTTCTTACTTGTAAATCCCAAGACACAGACATCTGTAACGTAAATCTATTTTTAGAGAGGTCCAGATGATTAAGTTATATGTGAAACGTGAAATATATTCTTATTACGATTGTATCTGTCAAAAACGTCGTTGAAAACATTTGTGTACTCAGAATCTATCCTAATGCCATCCTTGTAAGTGTAGCTTAGCGTTTCGTTAAGAATGCCTTTGCTCTTATCGTCTTCGTCCTGTTCTCTTGTTCGTATGAATGACACCCACTTGTCGTATGGTATAACAACTTGGAACTTGGACGGTATTTTGGAAGTGTCAATGAAATCTAACAATAGGAGAAACATAGGATTTTTTACACATTGAAGCTTCTGACTAACATTACTTTCATCATTATACCTTCATCAGACTCATCCCTCCCAGTTTCGTCCGTTTCTGACTCCCCGCCACTGTGAACAGATTCATCCGTGTCTAAAATGGTAGAAATTCATTAAATCTCTTTATATCTAACGCACCATGGTCGATACGGGTTCATAGTTTACCAGCTTCTGTGGATATTGGAGTAGAGGGACCCTTCTTCGTTGGAGTCATCGGTCCCTCCTTTTTTGGACTGCCAGGTGTCTGCTTTCTCGGAGAGACAGGGGTAACAAACTCGAAATCATCATCTGAAAATATTACTGAAAAATCAAAACCAACCCCGCAACCGTATTTCTGCAGTTTATGTGCAAACTGAAATATTTACACTACCATCTTCAACAGGTAAGTTCATAGACAGACGTGAGGAGTATAAGTCACCTAACCGTTCTAACGGAGGACGTGTAGAACCTGCGTTTTCTGCTTCCTGTCTTGCTTCCTCTTTCTCCAGTTCCTTGTACAGCTTCTCAGCTCCTTCGCTGTTGCTCCCAATAAATTGCACACTATCACTTGGATCGTGATATCCAGATCTGCAATGAAAAGCGAAAACGGAAGACTAAATTAAAGCAACAAGATACAAATACCTCAAACATTACTTTTTATGGTCCGTTTCTCCATCTTCCTCATAATCGGATGCAGAGCTGGAAATTTTATCGTACTCGTCGCTATCTGCAGCGATATCAGTCGACTTAGGGGTTCCACTCAGTAATGTACGGGCCGTTTCTGGTTTGCAAGCGTAACATATTTTATTATTCTGCACCTTGCTTATGAAATAAAATTGTACACAAAATACTCATACCTTTAAAAAGTCCTGATACTCTTGCATGTCCAAACAAAGGATTCCCGAGCTCTGTCTTGGAGACTGGCGTATGACAATTGGTTGATACTACTGACTGCGTCGTATGATCTGAGCCGCTAACACCCAGTGTAACCTTACCAGTGTTTTTGTTTATAGCTTTCTCACCTGTAAGAAAAAAAGTGCAGTACTATAAATAAACATGGTCTTACAGTGCACTTCTATATTATTTACTTTAATAATAGTCCATTTTTTCTATACTTATATTATGATGCTTACCTAATGGAGATGGGGTGGGTGTTTTTGCAAATATCGGGGGGATTTTCAGTGTTCCACAACACACCCCACAAGAGAAAGGCTTCTCACCAACGTAATCTGCGACGTTAACGTTACAGCACAAACCATGATACCAGGCCTTGCAGTTGCTGCAACGAATCATTGGAACATTTCTCACCAATCGGTAGATTCGTTGGCAGAAGCAGTGACCTTCTTCCTTTTTTGTTCCATCTTGATGAATTTTTTGCTGACTTCGTGAGAAGGTTTTTCCTCTCAGCACTTCGAACTTCTCCTATAAATCATATATAATTATTATAATTTACCCTATAATTCATTTCGACCCTTGCTTATCTTCATCATTTACAATTTGCAACAATTTGGAATTCACAACACGCACTCACTGGTATTCCTTTTCTTTCTTGAATCCATAACGACCACAAAAAAAAACGGTCTCTTGGTGTGTTTGTTGTTCCTGGAAAAAGATGCCTCAATGCAGACTCCCAAACACTATCCTCATCCTCCCAGTTCCTGACACCCAAACGCGTTACACGTCCTGCGGATGCAGTGAACAAGGCGTTCGCAATTGCATCGGAGTTGCAACCTAATTTCTCCCATTTGTTTTCTAAATCGTCCATGATAATATAAACTTGCTATTTATACATGCCGTTATTAATATATGCTAGGAAAAATTAACGGAGAGAAACAAACGTATTGTGGTTGGCAGGAAATGTTTATTGTTAATGCACTACAGCGCTATCAGTTTCTTAAAAAATTCTACAAGTTTCTACAACTTTGAAAAAAAGATTATGGTGCTGTCGCAAAAGCGTTTGTAAAGTTGGGTGACTGGTCAAAGGCAACTAGATTTTATAGAATCCTCCGAGGCCACCGCTGCGGCGGATGAAGTCGTCCTCCTCCTGGGACGAATTACGTCTCACAAGAGTAATGGAGGTCCTGTATGCACCGTAAGTTTTGGATAAGTGGAAAGGTAGGTATTCACAATTCAAAACGTCCAAGTACATGTATGTCTAAAAATAGACAATGATCAATATCATGACGGAATAATTCAATAATCATTAATAAATCTCGTGATAAAATCGTTGCGCAGTATTTACTTTGTTTGCAACCAGTCTTGCCAATATCTCCTCCTCAGTATCGTAAACTATTCGCAATTGCCCTGTTAATGAATTCCTCAGAACAAACCTCTGCACTGAATAATCCCTATCTAAGATAATGTTCAATGTCTGCCCCTCTCTAAATACCGAGACTATTGTCTCTGCTCCAAAGAACGTGATGTTTGATTGCTGCGAATGCAACGTTGTCCACATTTCTGGAAATAAATCGTATAATTAAATCCTATTGAACACTTGGGCACAGTGCAGAGCTAGATGGCGAAATACTGTAATTACTTGCAAGCTCCTTGGGACGCAGTTGGTATCGAACTTCCGGTGCTGACTTCTTTATGAACTTGATGGGGTCCTAAACAAGGGATAATTGTCATTACAATAAAATTGAGCCGCAAATAATGTAGATAGTCTGTACCAAGTTACTGTCAAGTGGATTATCATGAACTAAAATTTATGCTACCTTAAAACATGTTTGTGAGTTCTTTACGGTCCTGTCTCTTTGTGGAACGAGGGCATAATGTCCAATTCTGAATTTTCTAAAAGAAATAAAAGAAGGATTAAAGTAGAACTTTACTGTAATTTTGCTTCAGTGTTCGAACAAAGTCAGATTACGGCAAGTACGTCAGTCCAATTACGTCCTGGCATCCATTGTATTCCGGTGACAATTTATTAGCAGCCTTCAAACAAGCCAAAAAACGACGTTAAAAGAAGCATTAAAATTGGGCAAGTGTATAATTTTTGGTAGATTTAAACTTACAGCAAAAGCTAGTGTATAAAAGAAAGCACACATAAATGGGGACATCTTGTTAAAAACCGAAATAAATTTTAATAATTGTGCTTAATCCCTAGACAGCAATTCCCTTCAGCTCCTGAAGAAGTTGCTAAAATTAGATCAGATTTTTTCTCTCCCTAACTTCTCGTAAATGTAGCCATCTGCATCGTTGTATAGATCAACTTCAAAGACGCAAAACATCAAGCAATGTTAATCCTACCACCAGTCTTTGTAATACATGGCTCCACCACTTACTACAATGGATGTGTTCGTCCGTTCGTCTCTAACTGAAAAACGGTATGAATCTATTACGGAAATGACGTTTTTGCAGTACATAATTCGTCACCTGATGCCACCTAGAGGTATTTTAAAGCCCAGGGGGCGGTAGCGGTTATAAATAGTTTCCAACTGAGGGTAAAATGGTACAACTGGGCAATTTGGACCAATCTAAATATCTACCTTAATCAATGATAATATACGTTTAATGGCAGTAACTGTTGTAATGCTATACCTTTTAAACGTATTAAAATGTACTGACTTTTATTTTCGGCAGATAATATATCAGTAGAAGTAGTCAGTAGACTAATTTAATTGGTGGTGAAGCTCCGAAGCTCCGCAACTTTGATACATGCTGAACTGTTGAGTTTATTGAATATTTTCTCAATACTTTGAGTATCTGCGATTTTATACCTAAGTAGAACATTCTTGTTCCTCCCAGTCAAGTATCACTCGCACTTATCCAGCGATGTTGTTGAGCAAATTCTATTTTCTTTGGCTTTCCATCGTATTCACCTTGCAGTGGACGAGGTGACAGCTGTGTTATTATTTGCCATAAGCCCAAACGGTAAATCCATTTGAGCAATGTTCCACAAATCTATATTGGTTTTGTTGTGATCCCTCTGCATGGAACTTTATCATGTACGCTCTCTTTCATCAGTAGCTACTCTACCACCGTTCTGTAAGCACCACAACATTCATAGCGGTGCTCCGCAATGGCCATCCTCATTGTTTTACTTTTCCACACGTTAGCTGCGGTCTCATGGGCAGCTCTACCAGTTGTAGTAAGCAGAGGAGCATTTCTTACACCACTAAATGGTGTGCATGTGTACAATGACATGGAGCTACTTCATCATTTCACATCAGGTATTCCTTGTTATTAAAAGAATTTCGTTATTGTTAAAGATGAAACAATTAGGCGGGAAAGTTTCACCAGCTGTGTTTGTTATCATTACAGATCTTCCCCACCCTCCCAAATCCATTGCAACAGCGTGTCCAGACGGTGCTACACCAAAATCCTGCGCACTAAGTGAGCATATTCATAAGATTCTGGAGGACAATTCAGCCTTACTTGCATTAATCAACAAAGCAAGAACCACATACGGCTTGGAACAAGAGAATCTTCCAACAATTGGAATTCCAAAATCGTCATTGCGTTCCATTCACGAAACCAAAGTATCAAGTGATCCACCAGGTGAAGAGGTGGTGAAGGCTGCTGGGAAGAATTGGTACCATCACGTGCAAGAGAGGCTTCAACAGCGAGAAGCGTACACAAACACCACTGACCCGAAGGAACATGTGATTAGCCGAAGATTTGTACAACTCATAAAACCAGTACTAATTGGCACGGCTGCGGCATTGGGGGCTGATGACCTCTATGATCTAGTCAGCAGCCTTTTCGTGGGAGACAACGGAATACTGAAGTATTTAACAACCCTACAGGCCACTACACCTGAGCTGACCCTTGTGGACTTATCTGACCGAGTCAGCGAGTTCGAGGCATCAACGCGAAAACTTATTGCTGATATCGTTCAAGAAGGGAGAAATGTGAAGAAAATAACAGAAGACTTACAACTCGATGTCCTAAAACATAAGATGGACATGGCAACCACAGAAGACTCAAATATTGTTGCTCAGCAAATGATGAGCGACCTCGGAGGTTTAGTTTTTTCGTATGGAGTGTATTTTTCGGTCTTGGACGCTGACACCAACTGTAGGGGTGGATACTTGAGGTAACAATTCAACAATGGCTCATGTGCTGAAAGTCTTCCCTGCAGCTCTGCACCAAACATTTAGCCGTTTGTGCGAAAGATTTCCTCCACCTTAGATTTAAATTTTACAATTTCCATGAAATTTGCAACAAAGGGGAAACCGAAAAATGTGTTCTCACAGTGCCCCGAAGTTGTCAAAATCCCGTTTCCGCAGCAGATGAACATGTTGGACATGTCCAATCTTCAAACAAGCCTTCTCCGATGAAAATGTTTATTCGTTGGAACATACTACTAATATTCTTCTTTTGCTTTTACTTAATACAGTCCTCTGTTACTTCCGCCTCATCTTCTTGGCGAAAAACTAGCTGAAGTAGCCAAGATGCTTCCAAGTGACATGAAGCTTGTCATCGGCCTAGATAAGATTCAAAACTATTATACATCCACTTTTGCAACCTGTCTCTACGATTCAAAAGGTAAAAAAGATTAAATGAAGTTCACTTAACGAATTAAATTTAATTCCTATAACTTTTTCTATCCCATTACAACGACCATGCAATAACAATTTGGTATTAATTTTGTACAGGTGGCTTAATCACAATTTCTGTACCAGTATCATACAAGGCTGCTGACTACAAACTTTACGAATATAGGAACATATTTTTCGGTTGGGAGGATCTAACGTGTACTTTGGCATCCTCCTCACGTTTTATAATTAAGGACATCAAGAACAACCTCGTTTTCTCCGTGGACGATGTCGATGAAGAATCCTGTTCACCATATACATCACGACGGTGCAGGGTACCTCCAGCCTCTGACAGCGCCGAAAGTTACTGCATGAATCAGTTGTTATCTTCCAGCACGGTGGCAGAGGTGCATAGAAAAAGCACGATAAAATTTCTATAGTATGGCAATCTAATTGTAACAATTTTTTTAAAAAAATTCAAAGGTCCGTGATGCATGTAAGATGACCTGCTTCTCTAAGAATGAAACAATTGTGTCAAAGCTCCTGCCAAACGTCTTCATTGCTGTTCATGTTCCAAAGGATTCCATGAGCATTAGCTGCCCTAATCACGAGATGGTGAATGTAACCGAGGAGGTTATTTATGGAGCTATAAGGATAATACTCAACTGTGGAGCGTGTACGATCAAAGTTCATGGGAAAACAGTGGGAAGATCAATTGGGCCTTTGTGCGAAGGACATGAAACCATCTCGGTGGATTTGCTACTACCTGGTATGTGCAAGAGTAAAATTTTTTTACGTGATTTCATTTTTTGTCGGCTATATCTCCTTCATTAACAGTCTTGTTGTAAATGTGCAGGGCATTGGACAACCTTAGATGATTACATTTTATTCGACTTAGATGGATCGGGCGACGGCACGAAATACAAACATCTCACGGAAATATTCAATGCACACTCCATGGACAACGATGATGAGGATGAGTCACTCTTTACTGCAGAAGTATCTGTTTTTGCAATTGTCTGGAATTTTGTTCACTCCTTGCTAATTACCTACATATTTTTTAGGCAAAACGTTATGAACAATTTGATAGGAGTTGGTATGATTAATGGCATCCCAATGGTGCAGGCTGCAGAAAACCATTACTGCAAATTGGAAGACGAAGTCTATTATATTTTGTACTTGATATGTTGCTTGTGCTCCCTAGCGTTTTTGCCACCACTCATGTTCAAAATTTATGCTTTTCTCGGTCGCCAATTTTGGGATGCCGTTGACATTCAGACAACCAAACGAATTGCCGATGGGGCACTTTAAACTTTTTTGGACAGATTTATGTGACTTATGATATTGAAATAAAATGCAGATAAACATTTCATCTGAAATGACTGCGAGTAGCATAGTTGTAGTTGAAAAGTAGATTACATGTCATTGTTACTGATGAAAGTAGTGAAAGCAGAACACGTAATTGCAATATTTAGAAATTTTTAATGTCAGTGCCTCGTATAATTTTTTTTGCGATTATAAGTAAAGAAATGAATAACCAGACTAAAGGGTCGGTCAAACAAACAATCATAAAATCGAAAGAGTTTGATATTTGGCAAAGGAATAAAGTGCTACTAACCATTGATAAGACTGTAAGTGGAATCTGTACTATTGTATGACCAACTACCCGGTATGTAGCACAAAACCCGTTACATTTCTGTTCACAAACAATCACATTAAATTTGCAGTAATAAAAATAACTTGAAGCATAAATAATAGATCAGATTATTATTCATTGTTACCTTCCTCAGTAAGGCGAGTGTGAAGTTAATAATGCACCACATTTGTATTTCATACGAGCAACCATGATAGACGGCTGCGAAACTGAAGCACGAAATTTGTGCTGTAATTGGCACAAAGTAATTAAACCGTCCAACAATGTCGCTTTTCAAAAACAGACGGCTCACATATCTGTTCAACAAACAAGTGTAGACATCAAAATGTCAACTAATTGCTCATCATGTTACGTTTATCATCATCATCATCAAAAAGAATTATTCTTACGTTTTTAGAAATTGATAAAATGACTTATCAAATGATCGCCAGAGATGTGTATAATCATAAATATATGCGACACACACTGGCGCTCCAATTTCCATTCTGATCCCGTCATTCAGGAAACTTCCAGCAAGTCCGTACATAATCTTAATCAAGGTACTAAAATACGTTGCTGACAGATTAAACGTATCACGACAACATTAGAAACTTTTGTTTTCAGATAAGGAACAGTTTGTAATTTGTAATGTGTTAGTTAGTGGAACAATGGCAGCACATACCTCGAAACAAAACACTAATCATTCTGGATAACCCCGTCATGTGACGATGAAAAAAATCGTTTTGTAGTAGTGTGTTGAAGTGAAAAAAATGCGTTCCACCATACAACCCAACGGCATACAAGGAGTAGACAATGCAACGCTTTAAACAGCTTGGAAGGTTCGTATTTAAGTTCCTCTTAAAATACAAAAATTAGAATAGTTGAAGTATTGAAATTTACAATGATTTACACCCCGCATACATTGTTCCTTCTTACCTCCGGACGTACTGAAAAGGAAATGTACGGTCCAAAAACCAGGTTAAATGGTATAAGCACATATTGAGTGGATGTAGTCAACTTGGCCATAACGGTTAACTCCCCAGAAATGCCATCAACTGCACTAATGACTTTCAACGGTATCCAACACAAGGCTGTGCTAAACTGATGCGGATGTCGTACAGCATTATAAAATAAAGCCTAAGCAAACGGTTTCAAGATAGCTTAAATTTACACTCTAGTCATAAATGTCACACATTTGTACATGTAATGTACATACAATTTTCTGTGTACTTGCCTGCACAACGTTTCTGCGGATAATGATATAAAAGACAAAAATTATCAGCCAGAGCATACGTCGGTTCACCCAAAATCCTACCAAAAGGAGTGTATGTATAGTTAAGACGAACAAAATCGCTCCATTCCAGCCAAAGAAACCCACAAGCGATAAAAACAATGCAATCCCGTTTGTTACTTGTGTTGAAAGGAACTGGAAATCACAGGGTAATTATTTTACTGAAAACATTGGCATATTTTTTGTTGCTTTGCTTTACTTACACCATTCACGCGAAGAAAATAATAACTAAATGATATCGGGAGATAGTTGTAGAATAGGAAGGAAATAAAATTTGATAATGACTCGTCCGAAACATCTCTACGTAAGCCAATAAATTGTTCCATTGGGGAGCTGGACCGGAGTAAAAGATGCGAACCACATAGCTCTGAAAAATACATGCCATCAATCCCAACGTATTTATTATGATGATGGTATGATGGAAACAGTTCCTTACCCTTTGTAATTATGAACATTTTGTACACAAAAAAAAATGTGAGTAAAAGTAGGACTATAGTTCCAGTTACGGGAAACATTTTATTTCCTAAATATTAGATCTTTCACTTTATTTTCCCAAAATATTGTAAAAGTTAAATTATTATGTAGTATAGTATTAAGCACAGGCAAACACGAGGTTTGTGTGAAAAGTAGATATTTAGAATGTATTTAGAAATGAAACTTAAGTACTGGTATCAACGCTAACACCGCACACTCGTCTGTGGAGAACATGAATGAGAATGCATATATATGCGCTGGCGGCTAGCATGAGCTACGTATAAACAACTGATAAGATAAGATAAGCTGAAACGATGAAAAATAAAATAAAAAATGCTAATTCTGTATAGCATAGCATAGATGATGTGTCATGGATGCTGTACCAACGCCTTCCCTTTGAACTTAACCTTCAAACAGCGATAGTCGAGTCATCTCCACCTTCGTTTGCAGCTTGATTTAATGCACTTTCCTCCGTAGCGTTTCCCAACCCAATAGCGGTGCGAATACCCCCCAGGGAGATGTGTATGCCTTTGTTTCCTAACCAATTGTGAACGGAAGTTAAGTTGACGGCGTCAGTTACCGGAGGGCGGCCAGAATCATCAACCATACTGCAGTTTTTCTTATAAAATCCCCCTATTGGTGCAAGCATGGAAAAGAGCATCTGCTTATCTGACGCGTACCTATCAATGACCGATATAGACACATTGCGATTGTAGTGGGTGGATATGTGATGTAAGTAGTGTTCACATTTTAACACTTCAATATTTGAGTACGCCTAGTTGAAATTGAAATTAAATTATTATTAATTACCTTAATGATATGAATATGAGCATGCATTCTTTCTGAACCATGAATAAAAGTTACAATTTACTTACCTCGTCTTTTGCAATTTTTGCAAGTAGTGCATCGGATGTGATGTAGGCCTCAAAAATGTCCCCGTCGGTTTCATTTTTTAGGAGATAGCGACGCACCTCCACGTCCTTGGTCAGCAGTATGTTGAAAGTGCAGTCGTTCTTCAACGCCTTTTCGGCGCGTTCGATTCCCACGAAAACGCTTCCAGGTGAACTCCGGAGTTGATGCAAAAACAATTCTGATAAAACGAAGAAAAGTTATATTAATTTTCTGTATCTATGATTGTACTTTGAAAGACAGTCATTCCTGAAAATTAAAAATTTTACTTACCAGCCATTGCCTCTGCTGTCTGGAGATGCTGTGTTCCCGTTTGATGTTTTAGGTATCTCGAGTTTTTCTGTAAGCATAAAATTACAATCATTTATTATTGTAACTTTATGGTCTAGAAAATCAGAAAACGGAACAACCGTTGTGTATCTACCGTACGTCATTGCAAGTTCCTTGGTTGGGGTTTCTCTGGCTGTGCCTAGCGGATTTGACAATGTACTCGCTTATAAGCCTGTGAAAACGAAAATGGTTAGGTATTAACAATGACTTACATGTAGCATGTTTACTTCTCTACACAACAGAAAGTAACTTCTTCATTTCTCGTGCTTGCGGAGAGCACATAATCATGCCACGGCTTGTTGCTAGTAGACTGTCTCACGATGCCCACAGCGATTTTCTGTCGTCCGTGCAAGGAGAAATGTACCATTTATATTTTACACAATCCACAATTAACAGGTTTTAATGTTATATAATTAATAAATAGGTATTATACTGCAGATAAGCTTCTGGAATCTCCAAAACCTGGTAATTATATTCAGCGCCCGGGCACCCTGACGCTGCCGCAGCGCAGAAAAGTAGAACAGCAAAAATCTGGTTCATGATGGAGTTGTGGTGGCCGACACGTAAAGAGTATTTATTGCCGATTCAGAAGAACGCTGATGCTCCAGCAGTCAAACGAAAAATGATAGTGCATTGCTACAAAGTGGAATGACTTAAATAAGCTACTCTCTGCCAGCAACTATTTGACTGGAGGTCCGTACTCTGCCCTCATTAAATTGTTATCAAACGGTATAATATGTTGTGGTAAATAACTTGAACGATCCAATTTTATAAAATGAATGATGTTATTAAAAGCGTACCAGCTACACTTAAAGGAGAGAATATAAAAGGGAGAATGAAGAAAACGATCGTGATTTAAATAATTATTTCATAATATTTTATTTTGTTGAATGCTCTTCTGTGTAGTAAAGAATATCAGAATTGCTACATAACGACTACAATCAGGACATGTTACATTGTATTATTGACATGCCACAATGGTGTTTTTACCAATGACACCATCATTCTGTTGCTTTGTAGAATCCAGCTATTCCGCTGTTAGTTGCTACCATAAAACGAAACTCGGCGTTGCTGGCAGCTTTATCAATCAGTGTGAAGGTGATAAGTTGGTTCCCATATTGCTTGGACAAGTGGAAAATAAAGGACTCACACTCCATTATTTCATGATTTATCCAGAACTACGCAGGAAGATATAGGAAGATATTAAATGCAAATGATGTCATATGGATTAAATGTCTAATAAATTTCCGCTATAATAGTAAAATGATTTGACAAGAATGAAATGAGCGCATCGATTACCTTTTCGTTGGCCACACGTGTCATTAGTTCCTCCTCGTTTAAATACAAAACGGTCATGGATCCATCAGTGCTGTTTCGAAGGATGTACCTGTGTACCGAAAATTTCTTGTCCACAAGTATGTTGTATGTCATGCCCCTTTCAAGGGCGTCTAGGGTTGCCTCTGGACCGCTAAAAACAGTGTCTGGGGCGTTGGACTGCTGATAAAGCCAAGTAGCTGAATAGCAAAATGCATGAAAAACTTATTTATTCTTTTTTTATCTGAAAAAATACAAGCTTGCAATGCAATGGTACCATACCAGCGAGTTTTCGAGCATTGAAATCTCCCCTTGAAGATGCAAAAGGAGCTGCTTTAAGGTATTTGGTGGGCTCCTGTAATGAAAGCAAAAACTGCAAACCCAATTCCATTATATATAACACAAATAGTAAGTAAGTATCCTTACATCGTAACAGGTTGAACCCATAACCTTTCGTTGCTGTTTTCGTAATGAATCCAAAATAAAATCTCCTAAAGCCCTACGTATTTAGGTAATGTCATTAATTTTGTGGAAAAGGCAAAAAATAATATACAAAATAAGATTTAAAAAGAATATTTAAGTTTGAAGTAGTTTGATTACTTTAGCTGGGGCTCCTTACAGTCCACCACTGTCGATCATAAAAAATAAATTAAATTAAAATGAAATTGGAGTACTTTAAAGCACATTACTATATCTTGTAATGTTTATGCATGTCAATCTTTCATTATCCTTTTGCTGCCCGTTGTGAAGTACGCAATGCAAACTACTTTACAATGGGCTGCAAAAGGATAATGTAAGATTGCCCAGAACAACGTATTATGTGACTACCATTGTAATGATAGTCATTTTTGGTGCTGCACGCATTTATTGAAGCGGCAGAGAGATAAAAAACAAGTGCAAACAGGTACACCGACATGATTTCTCCGGGAACGAAGAGTAAAAGCACAGGACTTAACAAACCTAAGCAAATATTGATGAACTGGAATGTAGGCTGTGTGATCACTGAGAAATTATTTGCCACATCAATTCGGGCAGGATATTTATTTGCTTCTACACTTTTGATGAAAATCTGGAATGAACCAGTTAACCTAAGATATTTCATCATACGATACTACGACATGGACTTTATCCTGTTATTCAAGTTGTTTGTTTCCGTACGATACGAATTCGTACGATATAGGTACACGAGCCGAGTCCGTGAGTCATTGGAGAAGTCACATCGTGATGTACAAAAGCTAGTGAATAATCTGTCCAATTTTTAATTTCTCATTCTGCTTTGGTGTTTTACGAAATCTATTTTTACGTTTTCAGCAGTTCGTAGTTTGAAAAATGGGAACTTTTACTTCCTGTTTGGTGGCCATGTGCATGTTGTTGATGTTTAGTAACATCACAATTGGACTAAATGGTATGTACGGCTACTTAAATTTTTATATCTCTTAATGCCCCAATCCATGAATTGCCATTCACCATCACACATATCATGTACATACCTATAAAGCTTATAGTTAGAGTTGCATCATTTAACTTTTCATATTTTCTATCCACTGTTTGCAGTGTCAGAAAAAGCGCAAACAATTACTAAATCAGATGAAGTGTTTCGTCGGGTCCAAATACAAGCCATTGACGCTTACCAAAAGAGAACTATTAAAAGGATCTGGGCTTGTTCTTATGAGGTAACTGATTTTCTTTTGTTTCGTGTTTCTTCTTGGCATTTCTCTATGTAATGTCATTTTCTTCTGTTTTTCAATCTTTGAAATATCTTATCAGGATCATACAAAAGCAGCCAATTCAATTCAGCTGCTGCAACCCGAACAAGAGAAGTCAATTTTTTGTAAGCTCAGTCGAAATTCATGTGAACTTTGTCACTCGTATGAATGTGACGCACTTACATATAATTACGCATCTCTCGTTTTTTTAGCTTTGCTGGAACGACAGATGCAAGAAAAAAGGGGAAATCTTATCTCTGGTGCTTCGGCTATATCCACGAGCAAACAAAAACAATTTGAATTCCTCATAATGTGGGAACACGTCTACATAAATACATTGGCGTATTATAATGTGTTATTTGGTATTATTTATATGGTGTTGACTGCTTATCTTGTAACTATGTCGTATTATAAGTAAGGAAGTGAAATGAGAGCATTTATGTATTTCACTATAAGGTGGCGTGAAGTACTTCCACGTTGGGTATGGCTCGACTGCCCCCAAGTCATTTTTTAATACCACCAGCGGAGTATGAAAATATATTTTTGGAGTATTGACTGAATGCCAAAAATTCACTACTTTACTGTACATCTTTTATATTTAGGAGTTGCTGTATTACGACATGATTGGATGCTACACATTTATCGACTGGATAAAAAACAGGATGGAGTTTGCAGTAGAAAAATTCTACCTTGTGCCAACAAACTCCTTCATCGAAATCAGAAACGAACTTGGTGGAATTGCAGGTTATTTATGTACATGAAATGAGCTTGAAGTAATCCTACCAACCCATGTGATAATTAAGTGTCTTTTCTTAACTATTATTAGCGTTGGTAAGCAGCTCAGCTTTTAATGCCACTGGAAAAAGTATTTTTGACGATTTTGAGCTCGTTGACAATACCACAACCTCAGCAGCGCAATGGAGTGGATAAAAACAGTTGGTTTTCGTAGTTTATGTTTATGTAGATTTTCATGAACCTCATTATTTTTTAGTATGCTTTTAAGCTAAAGCTTTCGTGAGTTAGTCACACATACCTATTACAGAGATGAGAAGTGACAAGGATGCAATTGAATAAAATCTTACTTAGAAACGTAAAACGCAAAATATTTTCTTCTACTTTTCATGATTACGATTTGAGCATTCACGCAGTGAACATATTAGCTTCCTTTCCTCCAACCACCTACAAATATTCCATGAAAGAAAGTGCTCTATTTACTACAGCTATTTTAACTTGTCATTAAGTTGCGACAAAATTAATTTGCAGTTATCTCTAATGGCAGAATTCAGCAATGCCAACATAATAACCATGTGATCATCGTATGGTCATTTCACACTTTTCTCATAAACAGATAGTTTATTCATTTATTTAATCACTTGTCTTATAACAAGCATATGAACTGGCGACACGAGCTTTTTTTCTTGACATCATTGACATGAGAGATCTCTTCATCAAGGTTATCCGTGGATCGCGTCTTGACTTGAGTGACCTCAGTGGAGCAACTCCATTTTAATATACATAGTGACTTTTTTACTGCGCACCATCTTTTGCGTGCATATCTTCGCCAATTATAAGATTGACTGACAATTTAAAAGTGACTGAACCGAATTGTCTTAAAATAAGAGGCTCCAGTATAAATACCACAACTTCAGAACTTAGTGCAAGTTAATACTACACTCCAGGCAAAATGAAGTCCGGTTCCCCCCAGTGGGGGCTTTTTTTGTGTGGCTTTTTACTCATCACCTTCTTGCCAACTATCATCCTGTCGGAAGTTTTGGACGTGGATGATCCTCAACTATTGGCCATACGTGACCATGTTATGAAAGCCTATTACCTACGACCGGATCCTGTTAACCAGTGCCAGGAAGATGTAAGCCCTATTTTCATATTGTATATCAACTCGTAATTTAATATAATTTTTTGAACACTATTTTCACAGAAAGGTTCTTGTAAAAACAAAAAATTCTTTTTTGCAGTACCACCGGGCTTCCGTCAAATTGTACAGTGAGATTCCTTCTGCCAAGGAGCAAGAGGATGTACTTTGTAAGCAAATTATATGCTATATTTTTATTTTTTATTTGTAATTTATTTTGTTTTAAAATATATAACATATACGCTTATGTATGTATAATGCAATACTATATTTCATTCTCTTCTTTCAGCCGAAATGCAGCGTTCGATGGTTACGGCTGAGGACAACTTTTTCATGGGAATTCCTGAGACAGTAGCTGCTTTAGCATCCACCAAGATCGACTACATTGTCTTCTGGGAAAGACTCATGATAAATTCTGCCACCTATCGGTAAGAACTGTTCTCACTTCCAAACATCATATCTCACTTATCCCCTCTCTGAGACCATCATCTGGTTGAGAAAAAAATCAAGGCGGTTGGATAAGAGATATTCAAGAATATTATTCTCACCCAACTCAAAATGCAACAAGAAAAGCTAATCTGTTATGTAATGATTAAATTATTTTTCAGGAACCCGTTATCAGGCCGCACCGTGACCTTGCACTCCATATATTCGCCATCGACCTTTATAGCTCTCAACTACACAGATCCAAAGGTGAGCGCTTTTTCCAAGTCATTACATTTATCTTGTTACATTACGTAAGCGGCATTAACAATCATGTTGCTAATGTTTATATTATTGTCTCATTTGTCCGCAGACTGGATGTTGGATGGAATTGCGGGACTGTTTTCCTTTTTTAAAATGGTTGTCTACCTATTATGGAGGTAATTTATTGCAATTCCGTTCCGTTGCTTCAACGTCATTACTTATTAGTTTGTTTAAATTATTCCGTCAGTAAATCACAGTATTGTTTTTGTAGATCT
>CM023200.3:49044560-49389772 GCA_004115045.4 Sinella curviseta
GCTAGTAACTTTTCCCCTTGGCCTATAAAACTACATGACATGGACATTCTCATAAAGGAATGTGAAATAGAAAGCAACTTTCTCATCCACCCATGCATTACAATGATGGGCCAAAATTACAGTTTTTGTAAACGTCGAAAACAACTTTATCATTGTCATTTGATCTATTTAGCTCTTGTAATTTTACTTTTATATAATGCTCATTTATTGTGAATGTCAACTGTGTAACTTATTACGGGTGCAATCAATCAGTACAATATAATTAGAATGTTTCACTAGAATGCACTAACTCCACTAAACGGTATACTGCACTATTTAAACAGTACCTACATGAAAGGCTCTCATTTATTTTAATTGTTTAGCTCAAATATTTTTCATGAATGATGATTTTTAATTTAAAAAATCATCACAAGGTAACTTTCTGTCTCGGTTCAATACTGGTGCACTGGTGATTTGATAATAACAGACTAGTAAAATGTGCACAAAGTTTGGTGATACAATTTTAATAAACATTCGCAGTATTAGTCAGAAAATGAATGGCCTTATATAAACAAATATAGACCTACGTATTTTTTATATATCTATCGATTGATTACGTAGTTATCTTGATCTGGATTTAATTATAGACACACATCAAAAGTTGAACACGTGAAAAGCTTACGACGGTCAAATTCTAAAGTATGCAATAAGTTTCCTGCGAACTGCCGATATGTGGAATTTGGATGAATAATATGGTTATTAAGTGGCGGAGCCACTTTATAAGATCGAGATGTCCGTCCGTCCGTCTGTCCGTCCGTCCGTCTGTCCGTCTGTCCGTCTGTCTGTGCGCGCTCTAACTCAAAAACGGTTTGACTTTTTTGAAATCTGTTTTCGCCAATCGATAGGTGGCCACCTCAGAAGGGTCCAGCGTGATTTTGAAATACGTAGGTCAACGGCAACCGTTAGAAACCGTTACGAGGTCAAATTTTTTAAATGGTAACATATGGCAAGTAGCATATCATTCGACTAGTCTATGTCCATATCCCATAGATATGAGGTCATTTCGGGGTTGACGGTTACTGTTTAACGGTTACAGCGATTTCAAATAATTTTACACTTTATGCTCTCCTGCTTAAGCGGTTTGACATTTTCCACTTCTGTTTTCGGCAAACGACTTCTTATCACACTCGCTTCATGTGGCAAGCCTGACAGTCATAACGGCCAACGGTAACCATTTGAAACCGTTACGATTTCGAAATTTTCAAATGTCACATACGGCATGTGGCATATCATTCGAATCGTCTATGACCATAACACATAGATATGCGGTCATTTCGGGGTTGACGGTTACTGTTTAACGGTTACAGCGATTTCAAATAATTTTACACTTTATACTATCCTGCTTAAGTGGTTTGCAGTTTTTATATTGTCACAATCGCTTTATGGGATAAGCTTGACAGCGATAACGGCCAACGGCAACCGTTACGATTTCGAAATTTTCAAATGTCACATACGGCAAGTGGCATATCATTCGACTCCCCTGAGTGTTCTTTATGCAAATCCGAAGGCATTCTAATCGTAACGGCTACCGTTTAACGGCAATACCTGTTTTCGGTTTTATGTTGGAAACTGGATTTATGTTTAACTTGGAAACGGATTGGAATGTATGCATTCTGTTTTAACAATGATTCCTTATGGTGGTTCTTAGTGGACTGTTTTGTAAGATGCATGTTAAGGGTGTCCCTGCTCCGCCACTTTGCTACATGTTAGCTTGCTGAGTTTATTGATATATATTTCTCTGGCACGGCAGGTATTTATATAAAACGTTTGGAATGTTACAGTGAAATATTTTCTAATATTCAATTTAAACAAACGTGCCTGTTCGGTAATTCACATTTTCTCTGGGTTGGAACGGTTGTAGTTGCGCGACATTTCATAGGATGATGGAAACATGATGAAAGAAAGCAAACATGAAATTCTGAGTCAAAGGTTCTCACTGACGTTGGAGTAACTTTCCTCACAGCATGTGCTGGTTTATTAGCTCCCCTCATCTCTTTCCTAGTATTTTTGTGATGAAAGAGGCAAGTCAGTCACAAGAGTACAAACTTTGTGTTAGTTATTTCCTTCTCAGCAGCAGCGTGTACAAGTGTGCGTGTATTTACAAGGAAAGGTAGTTGAAGATGACTGATTATAGAGATTGGAGAAAGTAAAGGAACTTTGATGCTAATTATACAATGGACTATCTCGCCTTGAATGCAAAATAAGATGACAATTTTATGGTCCTCGGTCATACGATTATTATATGAACATATTATGATGTGGTTTGTTGGAATCCTGTTCGAAAAGGTTATCATTTTCATGCAAATAACTCGTGTGAATATGAAATTGTCGGAAGAGTAAAATTAAATTTTATTTATTTATGACAGGTCTCATGTAGTAAGCAGTCTCAGTTGCAAAGTAAACATTTTATGTAACTCATCCGGTTCATTGAAATTGCCAATGCAATGGAATCCCAATGAACATTTGACAGAGTTACACACGAATACAAAGCAATGTAGAAGAATTGACCTTGCACTAAAGTGATGAGTTATTCAAACAACCTATATGGATTTACCAACAAAATAGCAAATTGTAAAACAATTTTGAATTGATTATTGATCCAAGATTGGCTCTTATTGGAGAAAATGATCGGTTTTAATTTTGTTTCGTAATTAATTTTGTGTTAGACGGACATACTAACAAATCACGATTATAAAGTATTCCATAAGAATGATACATAATAACATACCTAATGTACTACACGTGTACCCGATAACCCTATTTTGTCAAATACATATGTTATTTTCCGACTGTCTACATTTTGAACTTTGTGGCCTTGAAAAGTAATACATACATGAGTGTAGCAACAAATTCCACTGGATGAAACCTTGTAATTTAAACCTTGCTTTTCCAATAGGGAAACAAAGTCTTGTAAACAGATGGATACAAAATATTTTGTGGTATTATTATTTGCAAAAGATATCAGTATATTAAAATTGGGAAACCAACCTTTGCTTGGAAGTTAATACAGGAAGCAAAAAGTACTAAAGGAATATAAAGATGTGTTATTATTGTTTACTATTAATTTCTTAACTGGAATGCACTTTTCTTTATACATTACGGTCTCGTAATTTGTAATTAGTAAAATTAGTAAGTGGTAAATAAGTAAAATTACATTGGCTGGATGTTGAACATTTAGTGTCAATATGCTATAATATTTAATGGTTTAATATTTTCATTGCCATTTTTATAAAACTCTTTCATTCAATACAACTGAACAATGAATGAGATCTCTCTTGGCTTTGCATAATATCAGAACTGATCTTGTCTCACCTCTCAGTTAATGAATTGAAATAAATTCTTATTGCCATTACATGAATCTCATTTTGCTTACTTTCCATTTATTTTGTTGCATCATCCGTTATACTTATAATAACTTAAGTACTGCGTAGCAAGTAATACAATACATGGCATGACAGGTAGCTAAAATAATATTTACTTAATTCCGCTCCTCTGTAACGGAGCTTTGCTGTCTTCATTTCAAGAGGCATGTTGTGTGTATTATACACACTGTTACAGATCTAGCAGCATTTCGTAATCAAACTAAACTAACAAGAAGTACAAAATGAAATTTCAAATGGGTACATGAACCTTGAAAACCTATCTTTAAAATAGCTTGCCGTAGCATAAGCAATATGCTTTTGGTGAGTTGTTTTTCCTTCCACCATCTTTCACCATTTGTCACGGCACAATATTCAGTTTTCGCCGTGTCTTGTAGATAGGATAGAGGACTTGTTGAGCTACCTTTAAATTACAAAATTACCTTTAAATTTATTTGACCTGTGACCATTATAATGTGCCCCTTTGTCGTGTTCAAAAAAAACCAAGATAAACGTATGCGTTAGAGCACATGAGAAAAGCAGGTCTGTAGTAATTTCATTTCAAGGGCATCAAATGACATATATATAATGTATTATACAGTTCATACATACAATAATAGCTTACTCACAAGGGTTACTGCAGTCAGACAAACGGCGAAAATACAAAACGAAACATGCGAAAAATGTATCTGGGAACTTTCTTTCTAAAGGCACGTTGTTCTGCCCCGTGAGTGAGCTGAGAATAGTCTGGGTCTTTGATACACCAGTTGTTGAGCTTTTAGCTTTAATTTCCAGAGAATTGTGCAGCGATCCATGGAGAGAATGAGAGGGCATGATGTATGGCATGTTGAATTCCATGAGCCCCTTATTCCATCACACTCCAAATTTTTTACAGCTGGAGAAAGACGTGAATGTGAATGTACTTTGTAGATAGAGTTTCTACGTTTCTCGTGTTTACTTACGAGGTGACTTTCATTCAATGAGAGAGGTTATATGTGGTAAAGAAAGAAGACAAAACAAACGATCTATATTTGTACGGAATAACATGTATAAGATATGTATAAAACAATAGGCCGTTACTTGGGACTGTGTATATACGTATTTATGTATGTATACTATGTTTTTCTCCTTACTACTTTCGTGCTTCACGGTTTTCCTTGAAAATAATTTTCTTCAAGAGGTGGTCATCATTTTGCCTTCAATGGTTTCATGAACAAGAAACGACTCAATGCTTTTTATCAATTTGCGAATTTAGATAACTCACAATGCCTAGAATATGCCTAATTTTATTGTCAATTTTGTATTATGAACAATTCTTTCTTACAATAAATTTTTGCGAATTCGTAGACCAAGAAGATAAACGTCAAAGTCTCAAGATGTCAAAGAAATATAATGATATCCGCGGTATTGATCCAAAATTTCCACTGTGCTAAAAATTTAAGTAAAGTCAAAAGTGGCATGCACTGAAGCTGGATTGAACGATTAAAGAGATAAAAAGCAAAGAAATACTTTGCCGCAACTTTGTGAAAATTACAAGCATAATATACACATAATACGTATGTAGCGGTAGAGTAAGTAAAAAGAATTACAAACGCCAAGAGGAAAACACGTCCCGCGACTGAATAATGTAGAAGCGACATGAACTCTAACTTTTAGCAGATAGAGGGGTACAGCACAACGACGTCAACAGACACGAATGAATGAGCACTACATCAAATGGTGAATGAAAGTGATGAGTTACTTTTTCATTATGCGAAAGGTATGGGGAAATTCACCTTCTCTGATCGCATTGTCTGCCTTTGTTATTAATTTCTTTGCGAATTGCATTGACAAAAGCGCACATTGGTATGTTTTAATCTTGTCAGAAATCGGGATTGATGGCAAGTTAGGTAGCACAAAATACCACTGGATATAAATCAGTTTGTATAAATAAGTTACCTTATTGTATTGCGAATCGCAATTTACGATACAAAGATCTATGATATAATTGACCAAGATACCATCGATATAACTTTAGGTTACAAGAAAATACAAGACTCTGAGGCATGAATTTCAAGGTTGTGTCGTGCCTAGGCAAAGTTCGTGTGCATACTGGGAACTTACCCCATGTTTGGTCAACATTTCTTTGGAATTGTGAAAGTGCAACATTTTTATCCAAAGTCAACTTAACTTTCATTGACAAAATTGACTTTTCCCATGTATTATTGCTTTCTTCTTTTGTCGTTCCCTCTAGCAGCTACATTTGAGTTAATGAGGATAAGTACACAATCGTTTAATTGCCAAAATGTCCTAGCATACTATCTCATATAAAATACATACAAATTGATGTTAATTTGACCTTCAGTTTGGAGGAAACATGACAAGGATCTCAAAATATTTAAAAAATTATCCAGTTTCAGTAACGGTTGACGTTCTTTGCTCAAGATTCAAGGCTGGTGAAAAGAACGGTTTTGTGGTTCACGGACTAATTTATAGTTTCTCTGCCTTTTATCGAATCAACTTCATTCTATTAAATTTTGGATTGCAGCTAAAAGGGACACGCTACAACGTGAATGCATTTACATGACTTGTCATAACAGGGCTTTATTATTATACTAACTACGTAGTTTATGGAAGTTTTGATGACTGAAAAGTGAATTTATGTCAATTAAAGTGCCGTCCTGTCATTATAACTCAATCTAATAAACAGTCAATAACTTTATTGGTAATAGTAACTTTATCCACTGCTGGTAATGCTTTAATTTTAACACAACCAAACGCACTACCTCTCACCGCCCCCATCCAGTAAAAAATATTTAGACTAGTGTAATTGGTACTGGACTAACTGGAGTTGACTGGAGTCCCGTCTTCATGAAGACTTGGATTCAGTGGAAGCTCTGAAGCTTAAGATCCGACAAACAATTTAGCGGGGTCTTTTATGACGTCGTTAACCGTGTACTGGGACTTTCTGCAGTAGCTTATAGAAATTACAGATTTACTGTGTGCCAAATGAGGACTTTGCCAATACACTGGTCAGCTTTAATGCGGCTCCCGTGGGTTGATAGGGATGCATTAAAACTAACGATGTTGCAACGATCAATCATTGAGACGCTCCGTGTATTGAGCCTGCATGGCCATTATGAAGTATGCCCTGTGATATGTACATTCTCATTATACCCCTTCAGAAAAATATTATTCCACTTGAAGGGTTATCATCATTAAGGAGGAGTGATTGTCATGAATCTGTCTGTACCTGTAACTTGTCTGTCAGATTTACAGCTCGTTAGCACTCTTTCTCATATTTCACTCTCGACCCTGGTACTTTACATCCTGTGTTCAACCGACACCTTGATATTGGATTATACCTAGTCGTTGCATGACATAATCTTGGTCGAAGCTGACATTCATTTACTATGTATTTATATTATCCTGAGAAGATTTTCCGGAAGATTTTGATGGCCTGTGCTATACGAAAGTGGAAGCTCCTACGTCATCACTGGCCACAATTGTGACCTTCTTCAGAATAATCACTGACCAAATTACCTACTATAACTGCAACATCACGTTCCCATAAGTAATTCAACAAAAAATGCAGACACTCATGTACTCGGAGTACAAATTGCACGGAGCTACAATGTAGTAAAGTTAATTTTGGTTGTTGAATGAACCTCATTCATGTTTTACTGTGCACAACTACTGCAGCTTTTGTAAACAGGTTTAAGTCATATGATACCTAGTTGCCTCTAAACTAAACAGTACTTTTAATTTTTGGATAAGCACATGTGTGCATCTAGACTGCATAATCATTTCATTTAGTTGTCTTCATGGTTCACTGTGCCACCGTAATGCTCGAAGTATTTTATGTGTAACGTGTATATGTACGGTGAGATTAAAGTAATTTGATTTATTATTTTCAGAGCAGTGCATGCATTTATCTAAAAGTTTGTATGTACCATTTACAATTCACGCCAAAAATAGCAATTTAACAATTGATTAAATATCACGCTAACTTGATTATCAGACACTTGACTTTTGCTATATAACGTTCCATTTGAATTTGTCATTAATATTCTCATTATTAGTTCTATTAGGTATATTGAATTGAAAAGGGTTGTTCTTTCCAGAAACATTATTTTTGTCTTGGGTAATTTTTGGCATGCAAAAAACTACAACAAACTGTCATATGATGCATAGAATTACAGACATGATCTGTAGACACGATTAATTCGTTTGTTTCATCCCAATAGCCCAGTAGAATGTAAAGTACCTCATTCTGAGCTGACACCATTCATTTTTTACGTTCTTGATATTTTGACAAAATGGTACCGCCAATAAATAAAGTGGAGGAGACTTTATCATGAATCATAAGCGTCAAAGTAATGGAGGCGATCTAGCATAACGTGTAGATATTATATACATGTCTTTGGAAATAAAACACGATCTGGTTTGGGTTCGCTATACAAAGCGTGTATTATGAGTATGATGGTCTTTTGATTATCAAATTTAATTGTGCTAAATACCGCAATTATGCAGTATGTACATTATGCATTTTCTATAAACTCAACAATCAATAAACTGATCATACCTAATGATTTGTTATCACATCTTTTACACTGGTCATATGGTGTCTACAATGAATTGTTGTCTTTGTTGGATTGATTCATAAAACGCTTTTATGGGTTGCATTTTACTACGCGGAGACTTCCTCTACTACTAACGACTAGCGTAAATACTAGAGCCTAAAAATAATTTCCGGTATCAACGATAAATAATGCCTGCTTATCGATCTACTTTGGAGATGAACATCGTATTTGGAGTTAACTACGATTAGCTATATAATGTTTCTACACACACCCCTAATGTTTACGAATAGGTATGCAATTCGTCGTTACAAAATACGTTACACATACCAACACAAATACTGTTGATTCATGTTACTTTGCAATGTTTCCAAAATAGGACTAATGTGTATTTTAATCATTGCTCCTTGTACCGTTTGTGAAATATTTACTGCGCGTGATATGTTGTAGAGCTTATGTAACTATTGGTCATCCATTTATATGATTTGGCTCAACTCAAATATGCTTGCCAAAAACAAACCTCATTTCATATAACCACCTTTTGATGCACCTAATTAAAACGGCCGTTTTCTTCACTGGCGAATGAGACAGATCATTTCATATAAAAGCAAATTAAAGTGTGAGGTAAAGTCACATTCAAGCTTCAACCATCCTCAAGTCAATTAGTCAATTTTTCATAACTCAAAAAGGTTAAATACCAAAACCAACCAAAATGGCCAAGCTCATCGTAAGTTTCTCAAAATTATCAGAAAATATTTACTAAAGGTTTATGCAAAAGTCACGCTTAATATATATTTTAATCCAATGTTCAGGTTGCCCTTGCTCTCTTCGCCCTTTGCGCCGTTGCTTACGGCCAAGTCCTCGGAGGATACGGTTTGGGACTCGGAAGAGTTGGAGGAATCGGACTCCTCGGAGGAAGACACCATGGAGGATGGGGTGGATGGGCTCAATCCTGGGTTGCCCGCCAACAAGTTCACCAGCCCGGTTGGGGATGGGGTCATGGTGGAGTTATTGGAGGAGCTGGTCTTGGTCTCGGAGTTATTGGTTAAACTGCGCCTCTTTCAACAGCACAATCCCATAGTCCTCTTTTTAAATTGAGTTCTCGCTAACTTAAGTCTGAAATTCTGTTTTTTATTACAATTTGAAGGTTGATCCTTCGCCATTTGTTGTTTAATTCATTAGCCTTATATTATTGGTTTCTTACAATGAGTTTGTATCTCAAAAAATTAGTCACCTACACGAAACATTTACAAACTATACCCTAAAAGTTTTTAAATAAACCGAACTGTTTCGTTATTTAAAAATCATTCAACTTCAAACATAATTATTTACTTGGTGCATGATCATCATGATTAACTAAACTAACATCATCTCCGTGCATCACTCTAATAGTAATCTTACATTTCAACACGCCAATCACACCATCATGCTTTTTTAAACCACTTTCATCATAAACCATCTAATTAAATGCAACAGTTTTAGAGGTGGTGGTGGTGTCATCAACACAATGGCAGCCATCGGATGGCTTAACCTTGGCATGGCCTATAACTGCTTTATGGTTACCAAAGGTCATTCGTCACTGTCGGTCGGCTAGTGTCCTTTGTTCCTTTCTGCCAAAGGCGTGCTTTTTCTCTTCGCCTTTTGTAAGAAGTGCTTTTTTGCCCTCCGTCCGACGCGGCCAGTCCGACTGTCAGATAGCAAGTGGCAAGAGTAAAAGGCCGTTGTCCATTGACATTGTCATGGCGTCTCATTCGACTCGGCTGTCCACGTTAGCGGTAAAAGTGCATTGAAATCAAACAAGCACGAGGCTGATGAGCTGTTTGTTTGTACTTTCTCAGTTTTTTTTGTGCCGTGATCAGCCGAGTCATATTTTTCCAGGAAAAAAAAAATTGTTGAAGCAAAACCTTTTCGATTATTATTGTGATTGTTAAAGAGCGGAGAAGAGTTTCATCCATTATCTTAATTTTGCCTTTTATTCCTCTTTCAAGAAAGTCAATAATTTGCAGTCAAGATGCGTGAAATCGTCCATATCCAAGCTGGACAGTGTGGAAATCAAATTGGGGCAAAGGTACTGTGTGGAAAGCTGTCAATGTCATAATTATGAGCTGATGCCGCATCTTTGCAGTAGCAAGCGATTACCTAAGTGGTTTGTATTTTTAGTTCTGGGAAGTCATTTCGGACGAGCATGGCATTGATCCCACCGGAACTTACAGGGGCGACTCTGATCTTCAATTGGAGCGCATTAACGTTTACTACAATGAAGCTACCGGCAAGGAAAAAAATAATAACCACAAACCATCCACATTTTCTTGTTCCACATCTTCCCTTCTCATTCATCATGCTTTTTTTTGATTTCTTAGGGGGCAAGTACGTGCCAAGGGCCATCTTAATTGACTTGGAACCGGGCACAATGGATTCAGTTCGCTCCGGACCATTCGGTCAACTGTTTCGTCCTGACAATTTTGTGTTCGGGCAAAGTGGTGCTGGAAATAATTGGGCAAAGGGACATTACACTGAAGGAGCAGAGTTGGTGGATTCGGTTCTGGATGTCGTAAGGAAAGAAGCAGAAAGCTGTGACTGTCTTCAAGGATTCCAACTCACTCATTCTCTTGGTGGCGGCACTGGAAGTGGCTTGGGAACGTTGCTGATTTCCAAAATTCGTGAGGAATACCCCGACAGGATCATGTGCACATTTAGTGTTGTACCGTCACCCAAGGTCTCGGACACAGGTAATTTTATTTCTACATTTACTTTCTAGTGAAAGTATTTCTTAATTTACAATAATATAATGTAGTTGTAATAATGTATATTTATGTATAATTAATGCATGTTAAAAATTTAAATTTTTAGTTGTCGAGCCGTACAACTGCACTCTCTCGGTGCATCAGCTAGTGGAGAACACGGATGAGACTTATTGCATTGATAACGAGGCCCTGTACGACATTTGCTTCAGGACACTCAAGCTCACAACTCCAACGTATGGCGATTTAAACCATCTCGTCTCTGCCACAATGTCTGGCGTTACCACTTGTCTCCGATTTCCTGGACAGCTTAACGCGGACCTTCGGAAATTGGCCGTCAACATGGTTCCCTTCCCTCGTCTCCACTTTTTTATGCCAGGCTTTGCACCGCTCACATCACGTGGCAGCCAACAGTACCGTGCCCTCACCGTTCCAGAGTTGACTCAACAAATGTTTGATGCCAAAAACATGATGGCTGCGTGTGATCCTCGTCACGGACGCTATCTTACCGTCGCAGCGATTTTCCGTGGCCGACTCTCAATGAAGGAAGTTGACGAGCAAATGTTGAACGTTCAGAACAAGAATTCTAGCTACTTTGTCGAATGGATACCGAACAATGTTAAGACTGCTGTGTGTGACATTCCTCCAAGAGGTCTTAAGATGTCTGCTACTTTCATTGGAAACAGCACCTCAATTCAGGAGCTTTTCAAGCGAGTCTCGGAACAATTCACTGCCATGTTCCGTAGGAAGGCCTTTTTGCATTGGTACACTGGAGAAGGCATGGACGAAATGGAATTCACTGAAGCAGAGTCCAACATGAACGACCTGGTCTCAGAGTATCAACAATATCAGGATGCTACCGCAGAGGAAGAAGGTGAGTTTGAGGAGGAGGAGGGCGAAAATGAAGATAACTAAAGCAATTTTCATGATGTCAATATTTTTACAACTAAACATTTTCGTGTAAAATACCTTGTATGCATATTAGTATTACCTATACATATTTTAGAAGAATGTTAACAACTAGAGTAAGAAAAGTAACTTTGTCATCTTGAAATAAATCTCAACAATCTGTCAATATCATGAATGTAAATTTTGATTTTGATTGAATCTTAATCGGTAAATAAACCAAACTAAAATTCTTTGTGATCTGGATTTTTAAACTAAATTTGGGTTTTCTTTATACTTCATTTTGTGCATTATCAAGCAAACAGCAGAATACTAGGTAAAACATCATTGTGAATTTCTTTAGTTAGAATAGGTAGAATCATATACCCTACCCACAGCTAGCAATTTACATAAATTAAGGGTTTTATGAATGATTTAGATGGGATAAAATGAAGGTGAACGCTTGTTTAATCATTGCCTGATTATCTACAGAACCCTGAAGTGAAGTATGGCAAGTGGTAGTCATAATCCACAAGTGTCCTTGTCCCAATTCCATTCAAATTAAAATGTCATTAATCGTAGCATAGACTGCCTGCACGCGTGTTCAAGCGCATTGCATCTAATAGGCTAATTTGTGATCAGACGCATTAGTTTCATCATTAATTTTACGATTAGTATTGGAACGGAAGTTCCATTAAACGACAATGAGCACTATTTCGAACAGTATATAAACTCAGACTCACATTGAACCATGTTAAATAATCTCAGTCAGTTTTCTTAATCTGTTATTGCACAAAAATCAGCTTACCCACAAGCAAAATGTTCGGTTCAGCCTGTAAGCTTATCATCTTTGTTGTGGTATTAAGGTGAGTTACTTTTTTCTTAATCAGCGTATTACATGTTATACCATATCATTATTCCAGTTCCGTTTTCAGCGTCAAGACAAATGTAAGCAAAAGCATCACGCAAGCGCAAGCAATATTTCAGAATTAGAATGAAATGTGCTCTCGGAGCACTGCTCTGCATTTTATGCACAAACTAACAACTGACATACCAATAGAATACAAACGGGACGAATTCTTAATAGCCCTATACTTTATAAATGTCAATGTCTAATTACAATGTGCATTGCATGTATATGTACACCTGTCCGCGATCAAATGAATCATCTCTATTATGTTTAAACTAAAAACTGTATAATATGATGCTGGCATTGCTAGCTTGTCCAAAAGTCACAGTAGCCCATTTACCTTCTGCTTTTGGACATTTATGTGTTGTTGGAAACCTCAGCAGTGTGTTTTCATTTTGCATCTGAGATGCAGTATCTCTGACCACAAAGAGTAGAAATATGCTAACGGCTTCTTATGACAGTCAATTTAATTGTCAAATCAAACCATTCATTATTTGTCCAGTCGCCAGTAGTGGAGTAACGATCTCTCATTGAGTGTCAAATTCTGAAGTTGGTCCAAAGTTTGGACTCCAAAACATCTTATCTAATCTCAAATCAATCTGGTCCACCAGACCTATATACCAGTTAGACCGTATGAATCTTGTCACTACAAGTATGTCAGATCTGACCGAGACATTTAGATTGAAAGATTAGATGAATGTAAACTGTAACGGTATTTTCAATGTTGTCTATTGTGTTGTTTGTTTATAGCATGGCCAGCAGCACTATTCTCCAGTACAGCATCACAAAAACCTGGCAAGGTGACGTGCCAGCTGATAATGCCCAAATAAAGCTGACATTCCAAAATGCAACTTCCTCCTCCGCTGGAGTATCCGGTTCCGGTTTGCTGATTGAAATCGATGCACCATTTTACAACGACCCAATCGTACCCTCATCCCAGCCCGTGGGATCTACAGATAAGCTATGGAACTATGAAGTGGTGGAAGTGTTTTTCCTCAGCGAATCCGAAGGAAAGTATTTGGAAACGGAGTTTGCTCCCAGAGGACATTACCTACTCCTCCAGCTGGACACACAGAAAAATGTGCTGGAGTATCAGTTACCATTGGACCACTACACTGTCAAAGTTAATGAAGAACTGGGCAGATGGCAGGGACAGGCTATTATTCCGTGGGAGTACTTTCCCCAAAACGTGAGCAAGTTCAACGCGTACGCTATTCACAAGTCGGACCCGGATCGGGTCTACATGTCATTGTTCCCCACACCTCGTGGGAAATATGCGAGCCCCAATTTTCATCGCTTGGAGTACTTCCAGAGCATTGACTTGGAGTCACTGAGAAAATAATAGTTTAAAATTATATTACGCCTTCATGTTTCGTTACACAATTAAGTACTCATAAATAAATGATTTGTAATTAATCTCTTGTATTTATATCATCTCGTGTGTTCGGTCAATTTTCAATGCAAGGGACATTAGCCTTGTCATGTCATATATGTATTTTCTGCGTTTTTGACTAAAATGCACTATTGCTACCTTGCTTTGATAACAAAAAGGGGCAAGCTATCATTCTTATAACTTATAAGAGTCTTTGTTCAGTAAAAGCAAGTTCACTGGCCTGTATGCTGAGTTTTGATAATGAGTTCATTCTCTTTTTGATCCTCATATAATATGAACTTTACACTAAAACCACTGCTGCTAGAATGATTTGAATGACCGTTGTCGTCACTTTTCACTTGTCAAGTCATCCATGCATTTATACTGTACAGTACAAACAAACAAACAAGGGCACAAAATCTGCCCTGCTTGCTGCCCACTGATTGCAGTTGACAAGCAAAGGTTAACCAACTGTGTGCATGTATTGAATATAGAATTTTTTTTATTGTGGCTGTTAATTGTACGAAGTACGAAGGACTTTTCTAGAATTGAAATTTTTATTGAACTTGGTTTGTAATGAATCTACAGCAAAACAATAGATACAAAGATAAAAAATGACCTGATGATGACCAAGAGTTCATCTATCAATATTATATATATGCATGGTTGTGTGTGTAGGAATTTTTAATTGAAAGGGACGAAACAACCAACAAGACTCTTGCCATTCAGTAGTTTTGTTAGGTTAGGATTCAGGATATTTCTTAATTTCATTTTGAGTTTTTTTTTCGCCACGCAATCGTCAGAAACTTAATTTTACTTCATCAGTTTCATCTAAATGTTCTGCATCATTTGTGCAAATTAATTAAAATTTTGAAAATCAGTGTCGAGAAAATGAGCAGCCGGAGGCAAGGATTGCGTAGTGGCTCCTCTAGTGACCAGGATCCTCCTAAATTGCCACTACGCATTTCATTAACGCAGGCGCCCAAAACTCATTTAACTCAACAAATACATATTTGTGAGAAAATTAAAACCCAAAGAAAGTTGTGGAAAGGCTTTTGTGGATCAGCAAACAAAGCAGACGTTAATCAAGGATGGTATAAAGTCGCTGCACAAACTGGTTTGAGTAGTAAGTTCTTTCAAAATATAATTTGGGGTTGATATAAAGAAGTTATTTATTATGACGCCAATTTTGCTATATTTATATACTAACTGACTGGCTATTTTTAATCTTTTTATAGTTCGCGAATGCAAAAATGAATTTGGCAAGGCCAAAAAGTCACTGAGACGTCGGATCAACGAAGCCATCACCAAAGGACACGCCAACTCCTGGGCAGCCGTGGAAGAATATGTGGGACATGTTGGAGCGATGCGAAACCGATGTCTCCCAGAGATTTGGACTAAGCTACTTTGGTTAGCTAAGGAGCTTGCAGAGGAAACTCTGAAGAAGACAAGCAACACGTCCAAAAAGGACTGTATAAACGAGTATAATATTTCATTTCCATTACCTATGGACTCGGACCCGTCGGACACTTTTATAGACGTTCCAAGCCATGGAATCGCCATCATTGAGGAGAGTCCTTACCCGACGTATGATTTATTTGATTCAGTTCCTCGTTCAACCGTGCCTCTTACAACTCCCCCAAACAAAAGGAAAGTTACCGGGCACAAGAAAGCAAGTGGAAAGCCACGCGGCAGCACAGGATCCAAGAAGAAGAAGGCCAGCACCCAGAAAAAGAATAAAGTAAGAAATTACAAGAGTGAAAGAAAGTAACTAGTTTTATTTCCTTAATTGAAAGAAATTATTTCCTTAAAGGTGTATTTCTCTCAATATTTCTGCAGGACCGTGAGTTTCACGTTGCTTCATCAGCCGTCGCTGGTAGCACTCAGACTGTCGATACAGAACTTCCGCAGTCCATGATGGATATAAAATACTTGACCACTGAAGAAGATATACTGGAACAACAGGAAGAATGGCGGAATGCAGGACCACCGGTCGGAAGTGGAGAATCAGGTGAAATGGCCTACAATGGTTCATCATTCCATAACGCATCTCGGTCGCATTTTGGGGATTCAGAGCTTGCCGTTAAAACTGCTTACCAAACTTTGGCAGAATGTAACTTTGTTGATAATTTTGGAAATGTTCAGGCGGACACGGTGAAAATTGTTTTGGACCAAATGGTAAAGTTTTTGAAGTTTTAATGAAATTGCGAACATTTCATTTTTATCAAAGTAATTATTTATCTAAACATTATCAGGTTTTCTTTTTACGTTAAATACGTTCAGATGTATACAGATTTAATAGTTTCAGTTTGCCAGTTTCTTACTAAGGCAAAGTGTGCGCATTTTCAAAGTGTCTAGTACAGCATTTGCACACAGTGTTGTGTTGCATTTTTATATACATACATATTATCGTGAATTGTAATATTTCAGATTTAAAATACAACTCTCGTACTTAATGTTGTTTCAGACAGAAGTGCAATTACTATTGAAGAAATATTTAAACATATAGAGTCACTGGAATGTTTTAATAATTATGCGTTTTATTTGTACTAGAAAGTTGAAAAATAACATGGTTTCACTAGCTAGCTTATCGTGTATGAATCGCTATCACACGATACTTATCGTGTATGAATAACTTAATAAGCATTTTTATACTATGTCAGTAAAAACAAAAGTTTTAGCTTCATTAATAAAAATTTGATTTAATGCATACAATGCCTTTCTAATTCATTTAAAGTCAATGCATGCACAATTTCATATATTATTTGGATTATTATTAGTAATATCAACTGCATAGTCAGCAAATGTCGTATGTTATTTTTATGACGAGTGCTAAGTTAAATAGTTTAAATTGCAAAAGGATATAGGTATGCTGCTGAAAATCTCGGTCATTGTTATTGCATATATACCTAAAATCTAACTGCATTAGTAAAAGTACTTTTAAAACTATATGAAAGAAATGAAGAATTTCATAGAAAGTGTAAAAAGAATGATAAATTTCGGTTTGAATTATCCTTCGATTTATTTCACTGCAGTCGGCGACAAAAATAAATTCTATAAAATTCCATTTCAGTTATTTGTAAAATTGTCGATGATGACATATTTTTGAATCACTCAATTATATACGAAAGTGTATGAAAATAAAATGTCATTAATATCTAATATGTTGAACATGCACTATAAAATGCTTTGTCATTGTTGCTGAACAATTAACCAACCAAGAAAACATGAGGAACGGCTGGAGTCACGGCAGACCTTTGATTACGATATTGTTGAGGCACAGAGTATCCCATGTTGTTTACTGGTTGAGAAATGTAGCCGCTGTAAGGGTATGACTGAAACAGAGCGACATTGGGATATTAGTTAATATCTTATGCACTTTTATACAAATCACTTTAATGCATTTATAGTCTGATAAAGTGTCTTACTGGCATTGATTGAGGTCTATTGACGTATGAAGGGGATGGCCTGCTGGGCCCACTGGAATAGCCTGGCTGCATTGGGGCGGTGTAAACCTCATCCCCACTGCCCCCAGCTCTGTAGTAGGATCCGCTGTCATATCCATAGTCCAGCTCCATGATCTCGTACATTCTCTCTACATCTTCGGCGACTTCGTCCAGAGTGTAGAAAGAAGTGAGAATGGCACCTGAAACGCAACAAAGAAACAAACTAAGCATTATACTTTCAAATGCATGGCTGAAAATGAATGCAATTAAAATAGGCAAACTCACCAAAAGAAATTGCAGCTTCCCGGTATGCCTTTTTGTCCATACGAGATTCGCCACAGTCAATTTCTTCCATAAACTCCCACGTTTCCTCCAGTGCTTCATAAAGAAAGTCCCAAGCTGTGTAGAGACGGTCCAAAATGTTGTAGAGAAGTTCATCGTACTTGTCCTCGGAGCAGTAGATCGGAGCCAGATAGGAGCACGTATAGCTGGAAATAAACCATATTATTAAAACATATTATAGATATGAATTAGAAAAGCGGATTGGGTATGGTATAATATGCCATTTATGTTTGATTACTAACTCGGAATACTCTGCACCGCGAGTTTTTCGACTGCCAAGATAAGCACTACGACTGGAACGGGCTTTGGCGAGAAGTTTCTGATTGACGCTCCTCTTTCTCTGTAAAAAACCATTTATCAACAAATACATATATAAAATGCTTATCATATCCGGAAGTAACGGTTTTTCGTTCTACATGCACGAACTAGTACTTACGTTCGTAGAAGTGACTTTAGAAACATCAACTTCAATTACTGTCATCGACTCCTCGTTGGTCTTTTGCTGCTCATTGGTCTGTTGACTCTGCTGCTGCGTACGCTTCTGCTGCTGGAAGTTGACTCCCTCTTCTGTCTTGAACTCCTTGGTCTTCGACTCAAAGTCATTCAATTGCGACTTCATGCTGGTCAGCTTATTGGCTGCCTTAGTCTTGGCACTGACACGGTTTGAGCCAGCTCCAGAAGTACCTGCACCGGACGTCTGACCACTGCCGCCATAATCATAGCTGTCGCCACCTTTGTTGTCGTAGTAGTATTCATCGTAGTACTGCAACAAGCTGGAATCTCCATAAGTGTTGTAGACCGCATCCTGAAGCGTTTTCAGCTCGTGAATGGCAGCAACAATGTAGTCGTACACGTCCTGGATGAAAACCAATTCGTATGTCCACTCCAACTGCTCAATAATCGTGTCAATGGTGGGGTAAATGGTGGAGGAGTACCGTTGCTTGTACGCATGCTGGCAAAAGATTTGGTCCAGCACTTCAATCACCTTCATGTATTCACAACTGTAAATTTATAAATAAACAATGCTTAATTATTGTATCGAAACTATTTATAGCTACATATTATACAAAGAGATCATTCAACTCATGGAAGTAGTATCAAACTTTTTAAATCAAAGATTCAACTTACTTGGCAGAATATGAAGAACCATATCCGTAACTGTATCCCTTTCCGTAACTTCCATAACTTGGGGATGAGTAGGAGGGATATGCAGGCTATTGTGAACAAAGAGAAATGTAAACAATATGAAATGGAGAGTATTTCATTTATTTTCATGAACCAAAATATTACAAGAACTAAATTAAAATAACTAATCAACGTACCGGCGAATATCCTCCATATCCATACGATTCCTGTTGTGGATAAGCAGGTGCTGATGGGTACGTGTACGAATCAGTTCCTAAGATAACCCCACATACTCCTACAAAGAGGAGAAGCAGCCGAAATTTGAACATGCTAACGATAAAACTGATGCACTAATAAATGGTTTTATGATGTAACTCAAAACTTGGAACCGAGTGGAAATAAAAATCTTTGAAGAAAAAGTTGGCGAATCGTGCGTGGTACTACCAAATTCAAGCTCAAGATACGCACTGAAGCGCAAACGAAGTTAACAAGATGATTTTGAGCATTTAAAAGATTTTACAAGAGTTACATTGTGGTAGTGGTATGCTTGTAAAAAGATGCATGCAATAATAATGCATTGGAAAAGTACAAAGCTTTCGAGGACATGAATGGACACATGAAAATTATAATTAGTAGACATTGCAAAATAATCGTAGCATTTATAATATATATCTATCATGTCAATGTTTTCGTAAATTCATTTCCTGTCTGTATGGCATTCCAATTCCAATCATTCCATTTCTAACCTCCAACAACTCGTCTTGATAATTAAACTCTGCATTCGAAACAGTCATAAAGAAAAAGACCAAATAATAACAACCATTTTAACTGCTGACCTTAATCAACTCTCAGCTTCACATTTTATTCTCGACGAAATGCTGACAGCATCAACATCATCGTCAATAGGTCAAAAAATGATTCCTAGTGATTGCATCAAAGATGATGATCTAAGCAATGTGCACTGTGCACGTTAGTGTTGCTTTTTGTTTCAAGACTAATAATACTATGAATGCAAATTAATTATCTATATCGTCTCTGTTGTCCATTTTGATCACGGCCGGTCTAACAAGAAGGGAATGACAAAAATATGCGTAGGCGTTTTCCGTTATAAATTTTCATTGATTTCGTTCTGGGTTCATGAGATGATGCAATGGTTAGAAGAATCTGATGAGTCGCTTAATTGTTTATAGTTTCTTAAAACGTAAATTTTAAACATGACTCAAGTGTTTATGCTGTACTCTTCACTGTACTTGTACTTCGTATTTCCACCAAACAATCATAAAAAGTGGACAAAAATTCGTAACACATTTTCTACTTGAATTTGTGAATCCAGAGAAGCCAAATTGATCCTTATATCACTTTAAAAACATGAGAAGGGAAACATTTGCATAAATTTCGCGTAACTCTGTAACGAACATTTACTTTGTACATAATGTATCATTATAGCATGTTTTCCCCGAGAAGTGAAAATGACACAAGGGCAATAACATCCTCCTTTGCATGTCTTCTAAATGGGTGCGTGGTGTGCAATCGCTTTCATCTACTCCCATCGGTCCAATTCAAACCGAAGCTCTTTGTAAAACCAAATCATGCAATGACTGTTTCTCCTAAATTGACTTTTTACGAGCAAAAAGTGACAATCCAGTTCGTGTATCTACCTGTCATGTCCACTGCTCGGCACTCGGCTTACATATTCAATATTTGTCGGTGCCTAGTGCCCACTATGTCTATCAGCATTTCAAACAAAATCCCAAAATCCCTTTTTGCTTGCATGTTTAGCAAAGTCAGTTACATTTTATTCCTCGACAAATACCTGTACTATTACGTATGTTAGTATGCACACAGACACACACGCTATACGCATAATAACACCTTGCCAATTACCAGTCAGTCCATAGTCCACAGTCGATATTACAAGTAGCCAGTACATCCATATAATATAAGCAAGTAAAAGTACATTTAATTCCCTTCAGTAGTCGTCCGTCGTCAATCTCCCCTCTGTTCCCTATCTATTTATTTTTCCAACTTGACATGTGTATATTTTTTCCTGTCCCCTGCCTTCCAAAACCGATCGACGACCGGACATTCATCCTTCATTCTCGACATTCCAACATGCATCCTGTATGGAAGCCCCTATACACAAATACATACATCAGCGCGTATAGGGAATACATATGGACATGACGAAAATAATGAAAATATATAGAATGGTATATTGGTACATGCAAATGGAAACACTTTGCTGCTATATATCCTGGCGGCGGTGTTGCTCTTTACTGGCATTATTATGTCAATATTTCAAAGAATTGCTTTGCACTCACACAGGAAGGCTGACGACACCAATGAAATGAAGAAGAAAAAGAAAACTTTTCTTTTAGCGTCTCATCATGAATGTATGTAGTAGCATAATAATAATAATCCCTGAGTGGTCTTTGCTTTCTTTTTAAAAGTGCTTCGAAGAAAATAAAGAAGGTGCATGACACTTTTAGTGCCTTGCAGAATTGATTGAATTAAGGGTCGCCGCTACTGTCATCTCTGCCAAGAGTTCACACTGTACTACTTTGGACTAGATGTATGTATGTATTTATGAAAGGGAATTAGTTACATTAATTAGTAACCATTCACGCTACTCAAGCACTAAAATAAGGCTTATTGCAGTCTCTTTCTCAGGTAATTACACTGGTAGTTTTTTTTATGGCCGTTGAGCACTCCGTAAGACATAGGCCTGATCATCTGATGATCTTAGTCTACCAGAACTTTTGATAAAAAACAAAAGACTGGCTGGAGTTGCTTGGCGGATAGCTTCAGGGCTGAGGAGTTGACTCTCCAGCACGTCACAACGTGTTACCACGAATTTGTCACACTTCCCAAGGAAGTGTAGGCTAGTCTCTGGTTCCATCTCACAGTAGGGGCAGAGATTGCTGTCTACTACCCCCAGCTTGTGAAGATGACCCTTCAGCACAGAATGTCCAGTCATAATTTGGACAAACTGTCTTAGATTATCACGAGGACAGTTGGTTAAAAACCGACTAACTCCTCGTGATGGTAGGTCAATCAGCTGTTTGGTCAGCTGACAGTCGGTTCGGTTTCGCCATAGTAAGGCGTGCTTCTCGTCAGCCCATTGCTGGGTCGATGAGTGCACTGCACTTACAGAGACGGGAATTATCGGCTCAGGGCCGATTGCAATGAGCTCAGCGGCACTTTTGGCGAGCTCATCAACAATCTCGTTGCCGCTATATCCAGCATGTGCTGGAATCCAAGTGAGCGTTACTGAGTGCCTCGCAGCTAACTGTCGAAGGCTCTCAAAGCAATCGCCCACCAGAGCAGTCATGAACTGCCAACTCAAAAGAGCTGTCAGAGCACTTCTGCTGTCAGAGTATATGAATATACTCCTAGGGTTTTCAAATGCTTCAAGCAAGGCCATTGCCAGATTGTTAATGGCAAGTACCTCAGCTTGGAATACAGTAGCACTGGTGCCCAGTGCTATTAATTCGGACGCTTGTTCGCCATCATACGAAGCTGTGTATGCGGCGCCGGTCCTTTCGCTAAGGCGTGAGCCATCTGTGTAGCAGACCACATCCACCTCAGTGTGCTGTGGTTCTCCTCTCTTTTTCCACTCGTCTTTCGTTGGCAGGGTTACTTTGAACCCTCCCTCGACGAGTGGTCTGCTATTGCGAAGGTCACATGGCCACTCTAAAACAGGGAGCCGTTTCCAGATTTCTCCGCAGGCTCTAGTATGGGTTACCTGCTTGAGAGTTGCTCCTCCGCAATCTTGTATCCACGTTTTGTTATGCTTCAGTCTGTGCATTGTTCGTACAGCCATTAATTCAGCATGTACGTTAACGGGCAGAAGGTCAAGCATGCCCTCCAACGCTGCCGTTGGGGTTGTGTGCATGCATCCTGTAATGAGCAACATTGCCGTCCTCTGTACTCGACTTTGGACTAGATACTTTGTCGTTATTAATCACCCGTCATTAGTCCTTTCCTGGAATATTCCCTGCCTTCTTTCCCTTTGTATATTATCCACCGTGTAAACTGAATTACAGGTATTCATGTACATTTTTTTCAATTTGTAGTTATTTTGGTGACACATGCTAATAAGCAAAGCACAGTTGCTGCGTTTGAGTCGAGTGCATTCTATCATCATCAGCACAGCGTTTTCGTATTGATTGCCATATCGGTCCTCATAATTCATCTAGGGAAAGTATATTATGTGCAGAAAGTGCAGTTTAAAGACATGACTGAACGTGTTCCGTTTCAAGCCAAATAATATTTCGCCTTGTGTTAAATATTTTAGTCGTTGGTACTATGTACATACTTTTCCACCAATTTTTTGTTAAGGTGGGACGAGCTTCTTTGAAGGAAAAGTAGGGCGGAACGAGAGAAAGTAAATGAATGAACAATATTATTATCATTGATTGTCATGAAAAGCAGGCAAAAGGATGGATGGCTCTTTATTCTCTTGTCACTATAATAATACCTCAAATGTATGTACACAATATATAATGCTCTTCTCGTCTTTTCCAATTTTACAGGTTTGCATGATTACCACTACCACCACAAGTATTCGAAATCCAAAAAATTCACATTTTGCATGCATGGTTTATTTGTAATGCTTGGAACATCAATACAAGCAGCTATATACTGGCATTGTTTGCTATTGTGTGTTGTGCGAGCACTTTTATTAATGTAAAGTGGTGCTACAGTAGCAGAGGACACACTCCATTCCACTAATCGAAGGAACAGCCAAACAAAACTGAAAAGTTCCCACAGGCAAGAGCTCCGTTGGCTAGGACGTATCAGAGGAAAAAAGTAACAACAAAACAACCCCTTTCTCTCTCTCTCTCTCTCTTCCACAACCAGTTCATTACGCTCATCGTCATGATCATCAACGTATCATATCACGCCATAACATATCCTACTTTCGTTGCGGCATGTTTCCACAAACAATAAGTTTGGTTGTTCCAAATAATCTGAATAGTTTCCGCCCTACATGCATATAACAGCACAGACAAACAAGCCTTTTTCTGCTTATCAGCAGCAAAAGAACAAGAAAGGAAAAGTAAACTGAAATTGAAATACTTTCTTCAACTTTCCACCACCACGTCATATACATACCAGTATGTTCATGTCCATGTAATAACGGTATACATAATAATATTTACTCAATATTATAGGCATTTTGCATATTTTCACCTCCTAAAGAATTTGAGACATTCAAGACAAGGAAAGAGCAAACAATTTTTTTATAAAAAAAATATCGCGAGATGGACAAGGTGGAACAACCAAACAACGCTGCGTTGCGCTACTACTGGAGTAATAATGATAGTAATAATATGACCATGATGGAAAGTTGAGTGTGTGCTCAATGGGGACAGTGTTGAAGGAAAACTTTCCTTTTTCGACTTATAACCACGTACTGGAATGGAATCAGTCGTTAGAAATGTGTAAGACATACACTTCACATACTTGTGCAATATTACATGCAAAAGATGGACATAACAGTTCCGTGCTGCTGGACTACTAACAATGTGATATAGTAATATTATGGAATATTTTGGAGAACGAAACAACTACTCTTGTGCTGCTGCTTTTGTCACAAAAAAAGTAGCCATCATAAAAGGGAATTATTAAGGAAATAGTAACGTGTCAGTGACGAGGAGGAGAGAGCGATCGACAGTTTTTGTGGAAGTGGTAGCATTGTACATCCGCTGATAAATGCTATTGTGTCTGATAGTGCAAAATAACTGCTGCGGTGACGATGATGATGATGGCGGTGGTGGACGTTGAGAGGACGTGACACTCGAAAAAACCTCAAAAGAAGCAAAATGTCGGCGGAAAAACATGGTAAAACACTCTTGGTTTATTGCAAGTCTATAAGAATTACACGCGAAAGCTAAAATTATCCACACATGTAAATCCAAATCACGGGACCTATGGACTACGCAAAAAAAACATTTTTTATTATTATCTTTGATATTACCGCTCTTGTTCTAGTATGCTGAGCATTTAAAAGTGCAATCTAATGCTTTCTCCACAACAGAAAGAAAAAGTTTCATAGAGAAAGTTTTACCATTATTAGAATTTCTTGAAGCTTTTTTTTCTGGTAATAATGGTCAAATTATTTTGAAAGAAAGCTCAGTATGAAAGAAAGTGCAGGATGTGTGGTGATGGATATAAATAAATGCACAAGTTAAATGCAAAACTTTTACATTAGGTTTATAAGTGGTAAAAGTTCAGGTGTAGCAGACGTGAAAGTGCAAACAAGAGTGGAGAAAACTAAAATAAAGTGATGTACGTACTGGTGAAAAGACGATTTGATTTTGCGCAGGGGAATTATCAGATACACCTTTTATTAAGGTGAGTGAAAATGTAGAACAAAAAGGTACACAGGATACAGACGTTGTTTGCTGGATATAGAAAATTTGCAAGCAGCACTTGAAATCCATACGATATACGTTTGTGCATATTATAGATTTGTGTGTTTTGTGTGAACTACTTTCTCCGCAAAGGGAAAACAAGTGTTAACAAAATCTCCAAATGTTGTTTGTTACTTTTATTTCGGTCATACAGCTTGAATAATGGGCTGTGGGGCATCTAAAAATGATGTGATCAAGTCTGCTGCATCAACAGGGAACGAGCCAAAAGCGAAAGAATCAGGGACAACGGTGGGAGCCGGAGGAGATCAAGCGAACGGGGACACAAAAGCGAATGGTAATATAAGTAGAAGTATTGCAGACCATCAAAGTAATAGTAGTAGTATAAATTCCTCATCTCGAGACTCGCTTAATTCTTCCCTCATATCTGAAGGGAGTACCATTCCAGCTTCAGAAAAATTTGGAAACGGATCTACGACCAATAATGGGAACAATAATGATATTCGTGGTGGAGGATTGATTGATAGTAGTGGTTCTAATAGTAATAGTAGGAATTTACCTGAACTTCCTCCATTGAAGCCTCCTCGTACTTCCAGAGTGGGATTCCTTGATCAACCCACAACAGACGACGACACGATGGCAGAGGGCAGTAAAGCTAGTACGAAAAAATGTTTAATTGCTATATCTTTAACCTTTTAGACGCTTGAAAGTTGGTAATAAATTGTTCATATCATCGCATCATTATTTTTAAACTTGGAATTTGCAGTGCCAGTTGCCTTTGAAGTGCCTGCTGAAGAAGGTGACGCATCTTTAATTAAGAAGCATCCTCCACGACGACTGAGACAGTTGGAGGAACGACCTCCAGAAACGACCTCAATCACGCAAGAGGCTCTCGAAGAGAAAGTTGCACAAGCCAATGAGAGGAGAAATCAGGTATGGCTCATATAACAATAGCATGTAGTGTCTTGTAATTGCTTCTTGAAGATTTTTCCCCAAATCTTCACATTTTATGTATGCATTCATTCATATAGGTTTTGCATCAACGTGTGGCCAGTGCAAGAACAAAATCTGCGCGGGGTGGGAGGATACGTAGACCTGTGATGGATTCGGAGCTGGAAGCTGTAAGAAAATAATGCCAATTTTGCGTGCAAGGCTTGATATAGATGCTTGTACCTTGTACTTTTGCCGTTTGTATTAGATTCAATTCTAACTGGCAGTTACATTGCTTTCAGAGTGAAACAATGGAAAGTGGCCTGGAAGGGAACGAAGGAGAATAGGGGATAGCGGAAAGGAATATTTTTTCAGAATCTTTCATCGAAACAATATAGATCGATATATATCATCGTCTTTTTAATATTGAACATGTTGAACATACTATTTACTATGTAGTCATAATTTAACATAAGAAAATATTTGTTCGATAACATATCACATGTAAATTAGAAAATGATTGAAAAGCACATTTTTCTTCAGTGAGATATATGGCAAAAGTAAAATGTAAATGAAAATAAAGGCTAACCAGGTAAGTATGTAAATTAATATTCCTTGAGTCATTTTTTCCTCCACTTTGTTAAGTCGTATAGTATTACCATTCAGCAAACAGTGAGTATTCATTAACACAAGTTTTCAGTTTTTCACAAATGTAAAAAAGTATTAATACGTAGTAGCACGAAAATGTTTGAAATTGCGGCGAATGATATTTTTATGTCTACTATAGAATTTAGGTAATGAAATGAATGTTTTGTCGAAAATAGGTAGCCACATATTATGTACTTATTCATCCGTCCGAACCCAAACTCCGAATCGACCATATCTATCCATTCAATTAATGATAACGTAATGTATATAAGTAAGTAGAGTACACATTTTTCATGTCAATATAGTCAGTAGTAATAATGTATGTTCATACAATGAGTTTCCTTCCCTGAGGGAGGAGGAACAACCCAGCAATTAAGTTAATGGCATAATTATAACCACCTATGCATTAACTATATAGCTCTAATTATTAAACAGCTTTACAAGAAAGCAGGTATTATTAAGTGTGCATTCCAAACGTACATTATATAATTTATGTATAACATTATGTAAATTTTCATAGGTGAAAGCGACGAGTATTTGTGCTAATAAATAATTATGTAAACTATGTAAAATTGTGTCATGAAGTCTTTTCCCGTCTAAATCATTTAAATCCTTTGGTGCAAGAAACGGACAACACGACCATTTCATTTTAGCATATTACACCCAATTAAATAAAGATTTGAATAAGTTTCATTTTCATAAATTTACTAAAGACAAAATCAAATGGCAAATCACAAGAAGCATAATGTTGAGATTAGTATCAAAATCCGACGAAAGTCATCATTTTTTGGCTGGCTTCCGTTCCGCTCTGGCATTCTAGCTTTTTCGTTCTTCCAAGTTCCTGAAGGTCTGTACAAAAGCTGCATTACGCTCAAATATCGTACATACGACGGACGAACCGACAACCGAATTAAGCTCTTTCATTTCAGTCAGTTTTTAGAAATGACATTTTTAAGAGGTTGGAACTAACGGAATTTAACGCAATCACGGTCGCTTTCGCTGTTAAGAGGAGGACAAAGGGATACCAATTTGCTCAACTTTTGTTCAAGGTTACTTAAGCTGTCTGGTGGAAAAAATCAAGTCATCATTTGTCAATGTGTTCCGGATACAGAATGAAGAAATTTTTTGCAACAAAATGCTTCGCTATACTGGATATAGTAAGTTTAATTAACAGACAATACTAATTGATTATGATTGATTGGTTATTTAATGGGAAAAGTGGCACTTATATAATATGTTATCTCTGATTTATTCGTAGGTGTTGCAGCTATTGTTCTTTTCCTGTAATCTTGGAGTGCTAATTTTGAACGGCTTGCATGTAAATGCACAAGACAAGTATTTTCCAGGTAGGTTACGTTTGGGGTGAAGGGAGAAAAGTACTTTTACTCGGTCACAGACCTTCATTTTGATGAACTTTCGGTTTATTTATGACTTGCTCTAGATTTTGGAGACGCTACCATGTTGGTGGGAATGGCTTCAGCGGCATCATTCTTGGAGTTGGACGTGTTTCTTCTTTACTTTGTTTCATGGGTAAGCATTAAGTATCAAAATAATCTCTTTTTGTGAGTGCCTATGCTTTTATGATTGATTGGTTTAAAAAACTGATATACTTTTGTTTGTGTTGAAGGAATTTGAGCTGGCCCTGTACTGGTGGAACTATGTTTGTCTTGCATTTGCAATTCTCTCTTGGTCACTCTACTTGGCGGTTGCAATTTACATCCGGAGTCTCTATCTGGGAATATGGGCCTTTTTCTACTTGTACACCAGAGCGACTCTTATTATGATGGCTAAAGCAGAGTACTTGGGAATGTTTAAGAGAAAGACGGTTAGAGAAGACGGCCATCGCCATGTTATTCCTCGATGCCCTTCCAGTGCAGCAGATCTAACCTTCCCGTCAACAGAATCAACGGCAACAACGTATCGAGTGCAAATCAGGGCAGAAGAAAACACTCATTCGACCTTTACTGGAAAACAAGTTCTTGATGCGGATTCTATCGCTGCGGCCGGTGGTGGAAACACCATGACCTTTTGTACATTTTTGGGCCCTCAGGCTATCGCACCAGACCATTACATTGCGCGTGATGAGCCTGTAATAAAAGTGAACGAAGAACAAGGCGTCGAAGAGTTGAAGACAAAAATGTAATGGATTAGGTTTCAACTCTAATCGTGGCTGACAATAAAATATAAATTATGCCGATTAAATTAAATTGTTCCGCAGACATGAATTTTTTGTACAAATATAATCCAAACAACACTTTTATTCTATTATTTCTGTACGTATATAAACTCTGGAAATCAACTGGATGAACACATTGTACACCAGCAGTCAACTGTAATAAATCAACTTTGTTATTATTTCTTAAAAAACTACAAAATACAATGAAAAGTAATTCTTAATAATTATTACTAGTAAGTGAATGTTCCTTCATTATATAAAATTTCATTATATAAAGTCTTTATTATATAAATATTTTACTCTGAATTTGAATACATAGTCTCAAGTTAATTTTTTTAATGACGAAGCAAAAATTCAGCGACTAGAGGGAAATGATCCGATGGGTGTTGATCATTCGGAATATCTCCTTTCTTCTTACACTCGCTTCGAGTGAACAGTCCAAGTCGGCGTATTAATTTCAGCTTTCCTTCCACCATCTTATTGAATGTACTATGCCATGTCATGCTATAAAATAATTTAAACAATTTATTAAAATGCACACAAATAATTCTATATATTTGTAAGACCACAACAAATAGTAGGTATATTCTGTTAAAAATGCCCACTGTATTTACCTTTGGTAAATATAATCGACGCATGTCCAGCCGTTTTGCTTGGTAGTGACTCCAACTTCATTATACTTTCCCTGTCTATCCAATTTTCCACTGTAGATGTCCCGAAAGTTAAAATTGTGGGATAAAAGCCCAGTGGCGAAATCGCAAGTTAGCCCACATTTGCCTAGCTCGTCCATAACATTTCGCTCCAGCTGTGCCTGTCGCTGTTGCTCAGGAAAGACTAATTGTTCTCTGGAAGGCGATTTACTAGCATCAACGTTAGCACTGGAAAAGTTAACCTGCATTGCAACTTTCTCTGCGGCTTGTATGAGAAGCTTGCTGTCAGCACCATTGGCCTCCTGAATACTCGGAGATGCTTCGACGCCCTCAGTTACCGGGGAAAGAAGCGATACAATGTCATCCGGAGGAGAATAGAGACAGGTTTCACTTCCGGTGGCACTTCCAAAGTAACCCCGCGCTTCCAAGTACGGAAACAGGTTGACTAGCGACTCTTGAGACTTGAGGTCCAGTTCAAAATTATTGACGCGCTGCGACTTCCATCGTTTATATCTTTCCAGGATAATTTTGTAATGCTGACACTGGTCGCTGACGCCGGATTGGCGGGGTAGCAAGGAATTGATTCTTTTGCGTCTGATTATGCAAACAATCAGAACCCGAATCATTAACAATCTTACGAGTTCTATTAATATATTTATAGTCGAGTTTAAATAAGACATACCTCAACACTTTTATGAGATCACCGTTTTCATCTAAACACTGAAGTCGTCCATCCGAAAATAATTTGGTGACAGAACTGTACGGATTGCAGTTGAAATCACCGGTCATGAGGATAGGATGGTATAAAGTATTTCCATCCTTGTCAAATCCGCAAAACGCAAATCTATCCAATTCTGCCAACAGTAGCTGAGCTTGGGCTATTCTCACTTCCTGAAAAAAGTACAAAACATATTACAGTAATGATAACTATCCACCAATATAATTTTCTATAAAGGACTCGAACAATTGTGTTCATATTTACCTGGCGCTTTGGATTGAATAATAAATGCGTCGTTCCAACAACAATTTTTTGCCGTCGAACTACATTTCGTGTCTCCAGCTTCACTAGCAGCCCCACATTATCACGATTCAGAAGGGGCACATGCGGCTGAAGGAGCTCTACCTCCAACTTGTCAATGAGCAGAAATTTGGAAGTCCGATAAAATACGGCGCATCCGTCCGATTTATCGCCAGTCTTTTTCTTGTACACTCCACGGAAGCCTAAAATAACGATAAAAACATCAAAATGATTAGACAACAATATATGAAATTAGCTTCCAAAAGAAAATACGTGTGACTGTGTGACTAACCAAGCGTCCTAAACCGAGGCTCGAATGTCTGTTCATATTGATCAGTCTCCACTTCCTGCAAGCATACGATATCCGGGCCGTACGTCTCAATTTCCTGGAACAGTAATTCACGACGAAAGTCCCAGTTCAGGTTCTCACCATCACATTTCTTGTACAACTCTGGGTGTTTCTCCAGTAGACCAGGAGCGAGAATGTTATAACACATAATTGTGAAACGAATTCCACCACCTATTAGCGTTGGATCACCTGAAAATTTGAAGTATCCGTGAAAATAATTTATTTAACACATTTTCTTAAAATCCCACTACCGAAATCAAAGTTTCAACAACAGTTCTTACTCCTTTTATTATTTAACATTGATCCAAGCCCCGTATGCTCCCAATTTCTCGAGGGTGTAGCTCCATCAGCGATTCCAAATTCGCCATTATTTGGCGAAAATCTGGAGGAACTTCCTGCTGTGCCCCCGTGGTGAGAAGAGGAGCTGCCCACATAAGCTGAGCGAAAGTGGTACTCGTGGAATTTTTCAGGGATCTGCTGCCCTGTCAAAGGTCTTGCCGGGTGTTCTACAGAAATGCCCAATAAAATGTTCAAAACCAAAAATTGAATGACGTGCTTCTAAATTATTACAAAAATCCACAAATTTTGTGCAGCTTTTCTTACCTCGATACCGATTTGTGTCATTTTCCCACGGCGGATAACGTTGACCCTGATCACTGCTCCCAGTGTTCCCATAATTAAATCCACTACCATAATAATAATACGACATATTTTTAGCACCCTTTGTTGAAAACGAGTCGAAAAGTAACTGAGGAAGACATCTAAAACAGTGTGTTCTACTTAATGCTTCCTGACAAACGAACATGTAGTCGGTCAATATTTGCGTAAAAACAACAAATCAAAGATTTTAAAATGTATTATATGTATACTAATGAGTAAATACTACAGTTAATGGCAATGGTACAAATTAACAAAATTACTAAAATGTACTAAACGATACTCTATCACATCTGATTGTGAAGATGAGAATGAGTGCAAGCATAAAGGTATCTTGTTTTTGTGTATGCAAGTGTGCACGTGTTTGTTGTATTTACATGTTGCAACAAAATAATATGAGATCGAGTGAAGAATTGCATTATTGCGTAGTGTGTGTAGAGATACTGACGATTGCAAAATAGAAGGGAAGGCATGAAAGTTTCAAGTCGAATGATTCAACAAGAACGATAAGTTGCAGCAAGAAGAGCCCTAATAAAGGCCTAAATTACACACAATGAAATTAATTATGATTTATGATTGATGACGAGACTCAGAGATGGATGCAGAGATGGATGGATGGATGTACTATGGATGCTTGAATGGTATTTGTGTCAGAGGTCATATCAGAAATTATGATAACATAGGCTTGTGTAGGTTTATGGGTATGAAAGAAATTAGGCGTTTTGTTACAAAGAAAAATTTGCATAGGTACATAATTCTCCATTAATTGACGAAAGATGACTTACGGCGTTGTTTTGGCCTTGGTGCTGCTTCCAGCAGAACTTCCGCCAGGAGTACCTGTGCGTCTACTCTCATATCCAGACCCTGACCCTGTTGCACTGAACTTTCTCCTATTCATATTTAAGAGTTTTTTTTTGTATTAATATTGCTCGATTTTGTATTCTTGTGAATTTAGAATTTTTGGCTGCCAATAATTTGTAAAGCTAGTTGGGATTTGGTGGTGGGTGGTTTGACGAAAATTTGTTAAAACAGTACTGGTTTTGAACTTGAACGAACTAAAGCCGAATTTGGTAAAATATTTGTGGAAGAAAGACACTAATATTCAACAAAAAACCGAAAGTATCGCACCAACAAAAGTATCTATGGGGAGTGGTCCCGAGAACAGAGCGGATGTTTCTGTTTCTGGAAACTTGTAATATGATTCCCTCCCATGATTGGGGACCGACCATGGTCGGTGTGGGCGTGTAAATCAAAAACTTTGTATTATACACTACATATTTTATAACAAATAAAATTATTTTATTTGATAATTCAGGCACATAAAACAAAGTGGATGTTACATACCACTGTATAAAAACTTGAAAATACTGAAACCACTATAAAATGAATCACAGGACGGCCATGATAGGATCTCATTTGTTTTTGTTTAGAACAATTGAAGCAATGAAGTTTTACAGGTGACTAAAGAATTGTTGGCTGAAAATAAAAATAAGAACATGATATAAATTATCAGCTTATCTGAGTATGCAACTTGTATGATCAAAATGATTAGATAAGCAATTGCACAATATTGGACAATATGTACTCACCATGCTGAGAATTCGTTGGTTCCTTTTACTTGGACTTGTAGCTACTCGCGCTGTCTTGTTATTTACTTGCGCCACTTTTTGGTGAACCTAAAATACAAATAATAGAAGAATAGGTAAAAATAGTTAATAACGGAAAATAATTTAGATATAAATCCTGTATTGTTGTCAGTAACATAAAAATTACCAGAGTTGCGGGATCAACCTCAACTTCTTCATAATCACTATCATCGTCTTCTGTCACCCATTCTTCATCGTCTTCATCAACATCCATATCTACAGTAGCATCTCTATCATCAGAGATGAATGTCTCATTTAGAGTATCAACATTTACCGCTTCTGGAGCTGCTGGTTCTGGGATATGTTCCTCATTACTGAAGATATCGTCAATCCAGTCGTAGTTCCCAGAGTAGTATTTTTTAAGGATCACCTTCGCCGCGGGACCTAGTATTTGCAAATGAAAGTACCACATATTTTAATTGAGGTTAACTAGTTTGATCAGATAAAAACACCTTAAGACTTATGTATAGCTTACCAATTGTATTGGGGTACTTGCGCTCTCGATACCTCTGCTTACTGTCGTCAATTAATTTCTGGTACGCTGAATAAGTCTGAAATTACACATGCCAATCAAAAACTTTACCAAGTTAAGCAAATCTAAAAAAGTAGTGTATTTTCTTTCAAAGGTTTACCTTGACACAGCTATTTAATTCCTTATCGAGTAAATTGTCTGCAACCCCCGTGATTCGAGTCCTAGTAAAAATCGGACCAAAGTCCAGAGATTTCAGAACACACGTCACACTGTGTGCAAGTTTTCCAATATCATTCTCACCCTCCAGCGCTTTGATTTCCTCCACGGACCACTTTTTATCAACAGGACAGAAAGCAGTCTCGTCACTGTCGGCGGTGACATTTCTTTTAGACTTTTGCGTCTGAGGTGATTTTTGCGGTAGAAATCTACCAAATTTGACCAGTGAGTTGAAAACCTTTGAATTTTCCTGATATGTGATGTAATGAAGCTGATCCCTGAGATCCTTCAGCGTGTATATCATTTTTGTAAAGATGCACAGTTTGCTTGCTAATAGTTGACGAACACTGTGACATGGAGTAGCAAACTAAAAAAAGAAAAGAAACAAGTACGAATCAATAGCTATTCTTTCTTCCCAAACTAAACGCTTTCCTCGAGTTGATTTTGAGACTTACCGTGTCACTAAACGCATTAAACTCAAAAGCCTCCGAAGTGACGAGATCATTGAACATTATCACAAGTTGCCTCGCAAGCTCCCTTAACTGGTCATCCGCTTTGGGGAGGCGCTGCATCGTAGCGTTGAACGCGTGCATTGCAATCAGGTCCCTGGAGTCCATAAATATCCGCTGTTTCTTGTGAAAACGGTTTGGAAGGGGCTGATTTGTGTAGAGCATATACAGAAGGAAGAACCCTCCAACTTGTCGCTTGAGGAAAGGAGGAATCACACCTTTCGACGGATCTACCACATAATTCCTCCAGGGGACCAGCCACTGCGTTTTTGCTGCATCCAATATCACAAAGTTGACTCGCACAAAATGATCCAGTCTTTCAACCTTTCCTTGATGGTCATTGGACAGAGTGCAAACGCTAAAAATAATAATAAAATGCAACCCTATTTATGCTTTAACAAGTTTATTCGTAGGTATTATTTTAACAATGACAATGACATGTGACTATACTTTAAACACTTACCATCGAAAAATTTCTCCAATATTTTCCTCTTTTGCAGCCATTCCCAAATCTTGGAACAGCCATCCATCGCCCCTAACAAAACTGTCCAGTATTTTGTCAAACTCGGTGTTAACTGCTGCCCAAAACTGGACAAGGAGGTTTGGATGATGAAGATAATTCATGCTTTTACTGACAATTAATGTGCTTTCAACTTACTAACACTAATCATCCAAGACATTTAACCCGAAAAGTTTTCAGGTGTGTTCATGAAGATGTAAAGAATGCATGAATATGTATACATCAATACATCCACATCTGCTGTTATTACACGACCTGGATAATGGCGGCGAATGTCAACTTGCCCCAAAATCCCGTCCGTCCAGACTCAACTGCATCTCTTTGTTCACCACAATTTCAAGAAATCTTTACCGGAAGTGCGTAAATGCCAGTCGCGATGATTTAATTGATGATGATGATGTCTCAGAAATGAATAGTAAAAAGTCAAACAGAGTTTGTTATTGTTACTGTTTGCACAAGTCTGTTTTATTATTTAATTTTTTAAGAATAATGTTGAGAACGTTTTTGTTTTTGCAAAGTAGTATCATGTAGTAATACAATTCACGGCTTTTATTTGTATGCTTTCATGTAATTATATTCATATTAACAATGAATATTATTTTATCAGTATTAATCAAGGCATATATATTTTAAACGACAGTTTGATGACCATTTAACAAAACTGAGATTTACAAACAGTTCTTACAGTTTGTCACACACGCACACACTACAAGCAAAAAGGACATACACAAATTTGAACGCAGTCAACAACTTAGAAAGTAGAAATGAGCTCTGAGTATAACGGATGTAACGGAAAACATTATGGAAATGGCTAAACAAATAATAGGATAACAATAATAATAATGATTATATTATTAAGAAAATGCAAAAAAAAACATTGGTCGATGAGTGTAATTAATGATGATAGTGAACAACATGTAATGATAATGTTTGAGATCGAATGAAACACATTATTTTTAACACATTCAAAAAAAAAACTCAACGATTCTGAAGAACAATTAAAAGTTGTAAAACATTCTGTTGAAGTGTGCTGCTGACGTACTTGTTAAAAAAGTTGCTTGTTAATTTCAGATTACTAATGATAATAATTAAACAAAGTTTAGTAAATGATTACTGATTGACTATATGCGGTTGATATACCACCAGAAGAGCAGGCAATGCAATGCGCAACATATATTCGAAAGTTTTTGTAAACTTTATCGCATTTTTTGGGGGGGATTTTACAGGCAATAATAATTATTTTTGTATATTGACACAGTACTTTAACTTAACTGAAATCTTTCGTCCAGCAGTGTTACGTACATAATTTTCAAGTTTTTCTTTGCCTTTACATTTTTATTTTTCTTCAACAAAACGACTCGACTTTATACTACGAATATTTTTTACATAAATTATTTATTATTATTATTAACAGAATCTACTACGTATCTTTAGTAAGTTTTTCTTTCAGTATTTACACTTTACGGTTACAATTACAACACACACACCTAAGCACGCATATTTGTATTCTCGTTGTTTCTCAAAGAGAACACGTTTCTTATCAACATCCTAATGACTATATATCATAATTATATTATCATACACTGCCTTGTTCAAATGGGCTTAACTATTTTTTATATAAATTACAGTTTAATAATAATACAAGATTCTTGTGTACATAATAGCGGAAGTAGTTGACAAATTCTGGAGTTTGTAGTTAGTGGATGATTCAAATGCAAAAGTACAATGTCCTCTGTCGCTCCGCTTGTTTCAGAATTTCTAGAGATAATAATAATCTTTCAACTACTTACAATAGTGAACCTTAAATGATGAATTGATATTTTAGCTGCCCAATCATTATCTTGGAAGTTTACACATTATTGTTACAGCATACAAATATTATGATGTTGATACTAGGAATAGTTGAAAAATGAAATGCTTTTATAAATATCTTACAGTAGTAAACACCCGTAATAAACAAAGTTATATAAATGCCACCATCGGTATATTATTACCCATCTCCACAATTGCTTGTTAATGTAGTAATATTCAGTAACAATTAATACGTTTAAATGCACATTATAATAGCAATAGTCAAGTAGTACAGACGTGATCAATTTCTAAATAAGTTGTTTATTGTAACAATATAAAAAGTTTGAACTTTCATTGTTTGAGTCATCTTGTTCATATTATGTACCTTATGTAGAGAATAGAGTTTAATTTAGTAGGTATTAATGTAAAAATGTATGCAATCAATTTATCGTATTATTAGTTGTAGAAAGTGTGTAAAGTGATCATAGTGTAAATGCATGACTGAAATTCAATGCTGTCAAAATCGTTCCGTAAGATTATTTCGTGAATAGAAATACAGAGTAGTAAATAGATTGCCCTTAGTCAATTTAAAGCAGTGTATCCTCAACTAATGTCGAGTTGTATAAAAGATTAATTCAAATTGATATTGACAGTGCAGACAAAGTCATTTTGTATTCAACGTGTTGCATTGACTCTATACAGATTACAGATGCAGGTAATTCTAAACCGATGATGAAATTACAAACAATTTTCTACTTGGCAGTTTAAGAAAGTATTTCAAACCCAAAGAGTTTAAATGCTATATGATGATGACTATGCATTTCCTTATACAAAAAAGTATGTAACAATACTACAATAATTGCTATCGTCTATTTAGTTTTTTAATATCCTAAATTATTAAGGTTTTCCAGCCACCGGCTTTAATTTTTCCTAGAAGTTAAGTAATGAACGATTCAATGATGATGATAACCCTATTACAACGTAGGACTACCTTTTTTACAGATATATTCAATGAATACGTAGACTACAGAGCACATCACTGTATAACAATTAGTATAACAATTGGTAATTTGATAACAATGAACGTATGTACATTAACCCATGGTAAACAGTTCAGCACTGCCTATTGTACTCTATTTGAGCGCTACTGCGCTCTCATCATAATTAATTTATGTATATTTTATGCCATTATCAGACAACAAAAAACAGCCTACAAACTAATTAACAACATAAAAGTGACCGTTAAACATATTGTATTAATATTATGAACACGTTGAGATGTACAGGTAATAAATACAAAAAATCCAGTCAGTACAAAATAGTACAGAGTTGTAGTAGAAATAGTGTAAATCATTTGGTACACGGTTATGCTCAAATTCTACAACTAATCTTAATTAAGCTTTTTATAAGCTTTTCCGTTTTGAGAACATTTCATTTTTTAAGCTGGTTTTCTCATATCGCCTAAACCTTTCATACCTGAATTTGTACATTTTGAAAAAGTAAAAAATTGTTACTGCTCGATACATCGTTTAACCTTAACCTTACAAACATTTTTAGTCCTCCAAACCTTTACATAGCCCGTCTACGGTATAGTATTTTATGAAATGCAAAGTTTTCTAGAAATAATTTGTTCATTTTTATCATTTAAATGCTTATATTAATGACCACTACTAAATGTTACAAATATTATGCGTGAAACACTTTTTTTAATCATGTTCTCATTTCCTTTCCGTTTTATCTATGTCAATGGCATACCAAAACTGATTGGAACAATCAACGCAAAAGATCACATTAATCACAAAAATTACTATCTTTTTAAATTGTAGCATACATGCTACAGCCTAGCCGTTTTGTATAAATACGTACACAATACATATTATGTACACATTAAATGTACATCTTTACACAAAAACGTCCAACTACCTATCTTTGGGCAATACTACTACTACTTATGGTATCAAACTAAAAAATTACGGCTAGAGATTCACTAATTAAAAATTATCATTGCATTCATTTGACTGCAATGCGAAACTTAACAGTGTCATTAACTACACTTAGGAGTAATCCCTGGATCTGGCAGTGAAATATAATGGTTAATTAATAAATAAAATAATAAATAATACTTTCTCGCAATGAAAGCTGTCACTACATGGTTATATGAATTTCAACAGAAAAAAAATGCGATTGGAAGAACGTAGCCTCCACAATTACTGTCTTCAACCCTTTCTTTCGATACTTACATTCCTATATTTACAATATGCAGCGTGAAGCAGGAACTTGACTTTTTAATCTAATCATCTTCGAGTTGGCAGTATTTGATTGTGTGGGTGATAACCTCCATGAGGTGGCATTTGTGATGGAGGAGCGCCGTGTGGGGCACCAGCCGCAGGTCCATGAGTACCTGGATGTCCTCCATGATGCCGGTAAGGTGGATATCCCTGATGATGATGGGAGTACATGTCATGTCCACTTTGATTACCATGGCCTTTAGGATGGCCCTGCTGGGTGGATGATCCATACGACGTCGGATATTGTGACCGCCCACCACTACTACCACCACTATGATGATTTTGCTGATGACCATACCCATTCTGTATTTGGTTTCGATGTTCATAATGATGCTGCTGTGTTGGGTGTGACTGATTGTGAGACATTTGGTTGTGCTGTTGTGGACCACCAGCACTTCCTCCCCCACTGGGATAGTAACCTTGTTGACTATGTGGGTTCTGTTGGTAAGAAGCCGGGTGCATTTTGGGATTTTGCACGTGAGGGGCACTTGGATAACTTCCGCCACTAGCAGAGCTGCCGTTACCATTTTGGTAAGGATTGTGTCGGCTTCCAGTACTGCCGCTACCGTTTCCACTATTATTTGGATGATTGTACATGCCTTGATTAGGAGATTGACCGTATGAACCATAATGCTGAGACTGATGACCATGATGAGCTCCATGATTCATCATTTGCTGTGGTCGTTGATGCTGCTGCTGCTGAGCTGGTGGTTGCTGTTGCTGGAATGTCTCATTCTTACTGCCGCCAGAATTGTAGAATGGACTGTGATTATTGTAACTCCCGTGAGAATTATTGTTCATATTTGGAGTGCCAGTGTGCTTTTGCACCGGACCATTTCCGCTGTGCATTGAGTTTGGCATGAAATCTTTGTTTGACATGGAATTATTATTGTTGTTGTTATTGTTATTACTGTTTAAACTCTGCATAATAACTTGATCTACTGCAGACAATAGAGATTTGCAGTGCTGCGCAGGGGGTGGGGGTGGAGGCGGAATTGCAGAGGATGGCGGATTTGTGGTGGGATGTTGTTGCTGCGGCATTTTCGGTTGTACTGGAATAATGCTTGCTGCTATATTCTTCTTGATAAGTAGCTGCTGCTGATGTGGGGGCAAGGCAGAACCGGTGTGATGATTATTGCTAGATTGCTGGTGGTGATGATGTCCATGGCTCATGCTGTGGTTGTTTGGACCGCTTCCCGGTCCACTACTAATGCCTGAAGCAGCATTCATTGACATTTGTTGCCTTGAACTGACACTGTTTCCAGACGGCGCATTCATTCCACTCGAATTGTTCATGTGATGATGTGAAGATACTAACGTAGTTGAAGTATTGCCATTTCCAGAATGTATTTGCTGGTGGGTTTGTTGTTGTTGCTGTTGCTGGCCAATTGGAATTGGAATAATTTGCGCTTGCTGATGATGCTGAGGAGGAAGTGGTGGTGGACCACCTTGGTTCTTTTGTTGGTGGGAATGTTGTTGCATATGGTGCGACTGTTGGTGATGATGCTGTTGTTGTTGTTGCTGTTGAGAAGCAGTCATTGATGATGGGAAAGGCTTTGGAGATGGGGTCTTTAGGCAAGGGCTATTCCTTTCGGACATTGCCCCCATCACCTTATCACTCCAATCATAGGACTTTCCTTTGAGTCTAAACTTTGGAGCAGTTCCACTTCCTCCAGAGGAGGACAAACCACCACCCATAGTTGTGTTGGCACTTGATGCTACCATACCTGGATTGCCACTAGCTCCTGAATTTTGTACTGAGGTTGGAGGATGCTCAGCAGAGTGAGAATGTGCCTGTTGTTGGGAATTTGATTGAGAATTAGACACTCCGCTGCCAATTCCGCCTCCACCACCACTTGACACCGCAGTAATTGTAGCCGCCGAGAGTGAACTCGACTGGGAAACTACAGTTGTGTCCGAGATAGAGCTGCAGTCAGATGCAACGCTAGCTCTGCCATCGCTGATTGACCCAGCGTGAGGCGAATGATTGCGGACAGGTTGCTGCTGGCTCTGACTGTTATTTCCGCCCCAGTTATTCCACCTCTTTTTAAAGTGCTGTTGATCACTACCCGTGTGCGAGGACGTTGTAGGATTGCTTGTTCCAGTGGAAGAAGTCGAGGACAAAGTCGTTCGCGTTACGCTTAATACTGGAGTTGGATTGTTTGAAGTGGGAGCAGCAGAGGACGACGAAGTAATAGTAAGAGAACCGGCAGAGCTGTTATTATTGTTAGAACTATTGTTTGAACTGCTTGTACTAATATTATTGCTTGGAACTATTGGACCATCCCTACTATCACTCTCATGATTACTGGATACGCTGCATGGCTCTGGTGCTGACGGGGTCATTGGAATACTGCTACTACTTGGTTCTGGAGTTTCACTTTTCTCCAATTTAATTCGCATGTCGTCACTCGAGGATCCATCAGTGTCCTTACTCTTATCACGGTGATGACTAGTCTCGTGATGATGATGATGGTGGTGATGATGATCATGTCTTCCTCCAGAATGCGAGCGACGATGTTCCCTGATTTTCGGAGTGGCTGGCCGCTGATCTGTGTCATAGTCATCACAAGTGTTTAGTAAGCGTGAATGACCGTCACCCATTTCCATTTTGACCATTCCCCCACCGCGATTACGTTCTGGGTAGTTGGGCCCGGAACCTGGAGTGGGAATTCGTGGAAGAGGATCGTCCATATCATCCATATCTTCGTTTCTTGATGGGCTAGGTGTTCTAGGAATACCTGTATCAGATCAAATCAATCACAGTTATAGTCTCGCCCAACCTTGACCCTTAAAATGAAACGAAAAATGAACCTTCTCTACTTACCCATATCGCCCATGTATCCGCTTTCTTTGGACATTGAACGTCTGTGAATCCCATGCATGTCGTTTTTATGAGAATCACGATGCTCTGACCCATTCAGTGCTCCTAACGCCAATGGATCTCTGTCACTCACAGGACCGATCCAACCTTCAAGTACAGCCTGAGGAAGATCTTTGCCAATTCCAGAGTCTGGAGACGTCGTACAGTCCACATTTCCTGTAGGTGTCTTTGGCCTATCCATAACTTCCGAACACTTGTTAATGGAAGAGCTTGGAGTGGTACTGTTTGGTCCATTTCTACCTGGTGAAATTGAAGAATTCGCTTCTGTACTCTTCCGTCTCTGCTCACTCGCAAAACAAAAGGTCTTTTCGAAAATACTAGAAATATTCTTTTGCCATTGCTGCTTGGTTGGAGAGTCGATCCTTGGAGCGTTGAGACCAAGACCTTTGAAAACAATTTTCCAACAGTGAAAACACGATATGCTACTTTATGAATTCTTTAAAAGACATGTTCTATCATCACCAATTTACCTTCGACAACTGCTGGAGATCCTCTGATGGGAGTTGGCGTTGGAACACGCTTATTGTTATTCCCACTGTGGATAAATCCATTACTTCCAATGGAGACTGGAGTCACAGATGTCGAATAGCCGTCTCCAGAATAGTGCGCGGATCCTGGACGAGATGATGACACTGATCCAGGTCTGGGACTGGGAGTGGACGGTGGGCCTGTTGGCGTTGGAGTTTTTGGTGGCCCTGTCATTAAATCTAGTGCCATGTTTGATGACGTCGAGGATGACGACGACAAGGATTGCTTCTTTGGTGGAACATGCATATTCTACGAATGTAAAAAAACGTTCTTTCATAAGTAAAATGCATACATACATATATACACGTTCATACACACACACAACGATATAAACTATAGATTTTTTACTTAAGTACATTCATAAGGATACACATCAAGCCCTACAACTGCATAATATGACAAAAGCCCCCACTACATTACAATCGTTCAATACAAGTCGTCATAGTCATTGCTCCTTGGCCTTGCTCAAATCAGAATCATTGTCATTGGAAGCGCCCTTTGTCTGATTGTAGACTACAATTTGTAGTAAGGACCTCTGAACAAGGAGGACTGCAAAAAGGTGTCTGGTGTCTTGCCGTCTTGCCTTTGTTTCATCAGTCTTTGTCGTTTAAAAATAATAACAACATGGCTTCTCTAGAAATCCTTCTGTAATGTATGTGTGTGAGATTACTTGGGATGCTTGTATGCTATGTTGAGCATGAGCACGAAGTAATGAAAAAGTGTGATGCGCGTGGTTCTTTGAGAATTGTCTTTATTCTAAAGGAGCTAAATATCGAATGAGACTTATGAGTCCTGGAACAGAAAGAGTAAGGTAAGATTAGAGGAGTGAGGTAAAGGCTTAATTGGTTTTCAAGGTTGAGGTAGGTGACTTGTTGGTCACGAGGAGAGAGAGAGTACAATTAGCATAATATGTAAAATTATGGTTTAGTACATTAGAATACACAACATTTTCCTTATCCCTAATTGAAAACACAATCTTTGAGAAAAGCTAAATTTGAAATTACTGGAGGAATGGCTGCTGCTAAAACTGAAGCTGCTGCTGAAGATGAGAAGAGGGCACGGGTGCTGGTTAAAGATGACACGTGTGGTGCTGGTGATGGGAGCCTGATCTGAATGGCTTCAGATAATATCTGAGATGGAATCGAGGCTAAGGTGATGATTGGAGGTGGCTTGTGGCGACCTGCAGACGCTGGAAATGTGTCCTACTTTGTTGCAGGAGTGGCACTTGGCACGCAGGAATCTGCATTTGCTCCTTGAGTGGTCACTAGATCCGCAACTTTTGCAGTCGAAGTAGGATGCATTTGATGATGAGGCTTGATTGCCTGATTGCTGATTGCTGCTGTGTTTCTTGGAGGAGCTGTACATTTTGTGGATCTGGTCAGTCGAGTAGTCGTGTTGCATTTTGCCCCGAACGAGCGCTGTGGAGGCTTCTGCTGCTTCCTGTGCTGTGGCGAGGGCTACAACATCCTTCAACGAGATGGTGTGGTCTTTGGTGAAGAGTTGGCGTTGGGCCGATTCACTCCGAAGGCCAAATATAAGCTGGTCTCGTACTCGAAACTCCAGATCAGACGAGAATTGACAATGTATGGCCAATTTTCGTAGAGCTGCCTCGAAATCGTGGACGGATTCTCCTGCCTGCTGCTTCCTCCCCGTGAAACGGAATCGCTCTGCAAGGGCCTTTGGGGCCGGTTTGTAATGAGCAATAAGAGTTGCTTTCAGCTCGGTTAACTTTTTTGTGGATGGCGAATCTGGGGAGAGCAGAGTGTTGAGCACGGTGTATGTTTCCAGCCCAATGGAGGAGAGAAGAATACCGACGCACCGAAGTTCATCTGTTGCAACTGATAGGGCGTTAGCAACGAGAAAGTTTTCAAAAGTCGCCCACCACATTTCCAAGTCATCCTGCCTCGGGTTGAACGCAGGTAGAGATGCGAGTATTGGTTGTGGCATCTTTTTTCGCTTCGTCTTTGGTTTAGGATTTGGTGGTGGCGGCTGGGTTTTTGAAGTGGATGCACTGGTATTTGATTCTGAATCAGAACCAGAAGAAAGTTCAACTTTGACACTGGCACCACTCATGAAGAAAAATAGTTTTTCTTATAAAACTGCAGCAATTTGGGGCAACTTGAAACGACTTTAGCTGGGCCACATCACTCGTCGCCAATGTAATGTATGTGTGTGAGATTACTTGGGATGCTTGTATGCTATGTTGAGCATGAGCACGAAGTAATGAAAAAGTGTGATGCGCGTGGTTCTTTGAGAATTGTCTTTATTCTAAAGGAGCTAAATATCGAATGAGACTTATGAGTCCTGGAACAGAAAGAGTAAGGTAAGATTAGAGGAGTGAGGTAAAGGCTTAATTGGTTTTCAAGGTTGAGGTAGGTGACTTGTTGGTCACGAGGAGAGAGAGAGTACAATTAGCATAATATGTAAAATTATGGTTTAGTACATTAGAATACACAACACCTTCCTAATGAGGTTTGAATTATACACCCAACAGAAAAAAGTTTTTTTTAATATTCATCATGTCAGCATCTATTATCTATCTTTTTTTCTACTCCAAGGTCCTCATTCATATCACAGACAACCTGAGCACCAAGGATCTACAAGCTTGTCGACTTGTATCTTCACTCATGCGAGAAAAAATTGACAAGCTTTCTGCCTCCCACTTGTGCATCACTTTTAATGAAAAATCTGAACGAGAATTCATCGCAAAAAAGGCTCCTCGCCTGATTCCTCACTTTACACGTATGAGAATTGAATGTGTTTCCTATTTCAACAACAGGACCCACGGCGTAAGAAATAAAAAGACTTATTCTCTGCGCAAAGAGTATTTTCAAAACATCACTGAGTTCGAGGTTGCTGATTTTGTCCCGAAACACTATTTTCATCAAATCATTGAACTATCAGAAAACCTTCGCATTCTGAAATTGCGCAGCGCCGTCCTTGGAGGTAAAGTGATTAAAATGAAATGATCGTCTCATGATGATTACTTAACTAATGAGGATACATTTTCTCCATATACAGGCACAGAAAAACTTTTCGAAAAGGATATTGAAAGTAGCAGCCCTGTGAAACCACAGCATATGCTCTTTTTACGTCGACCTCTGCCTGAACGTGTTGTTCAAAACATATTTCAACGTGGTCAAAAGCACCAAGTTATTCAACAAAGTCGCAATAACCAAAAATGGAGCATGCTTGATGAACTTCATATTAAACTAGACTACGTGTGCCCATCCACCAGTCCAAACTTTTCTCCTCACTGGCTTGTGGAAAACTTGAAAGCGGTTGAGAATATGCCAGTTCCTAGCCTCACAGTATTCACTCTGGCCGTGGAAAAGTCAAAGGAAAATGAAATGTTCTACTTTACAATCAACTTTTTGTTGAACACGATTCCTCTGATGGCTTATCCTAGTCTGCAGAGAGTTAGTGTGGTTGCCCCGAAATGCCGTCCTATCAGTCAAAGGGAGAGTTTGGAAAATTGCAGCAAAAGCAACAGGATATTGTCTACCATGCAATTGTCTGATTTTACTGTTAAAATTTGCGAAGGGCACAATCATGCCATTCCGGAAAATCTTTTAAACATTCTGAGGGTACAACGATCCCTCGAGAATTTGGCAATAGAGGGCATACGAAATGCTCACGTTCTGAAAAACTAGTGAACTAACTGGAGTATTCTTTTTGTTCAAACTACTAGTACCATCAAATGTGCTTATTATTAAATGATAAATTTGTTAATGCAATGATGTTATAATAAATAATTGATTTTTGATGTAAATAAAAAAGTTACTCACGTTCATTGAAGGGTCGCTGACACGTTTCCTTACGACACGGAGTACACTAGCATTTCCACTATCATTTCGGTCTACATCCATATCGTCTGCACCATCTGAACTTCCAAGCACCACTTCAACAGTAACACCTCCGGACGGTGATTCCACCACCTTCTTCTCTTTGACCAACGGTGAGCTAAGTAGTATGGTTGTACTTGCAGGTTGACTTTTATCATTTGAAGCAGAAGCACTACTAGTAGAGTTGGGATTGCCACTCTGCATTCCTGCAGAACTACTGGATCCACCACTGGAACCATCCACTTTATTTTCCAAATTAATCGCGGAACTCTTGGCCATTGATATAATTCGTGCTTTAAGTCCGGCAGCAAGACCTTCATTCATCAAACTATCGTCGCCACCTTGTGACGATGATGACAGTGGTCCATGTCCATGATGATGACCACGGTCGCTACCCGAAGAGCTTCTTGGAGGATTGACAAGAACGGTGGCTCTAGAACCTCCATACGAGGAGGACAGCGCTTCTGGAATGTTTTCATTTGAATTCGGTCTCGAGATTGGAGAGTATGGTCCGATGCCGCGAACAGGAGGAGATGCTGTACACATGGATGCTTTAAATCTTTGCTCCATGGCTGCTCTAGGGGCTATCCCCAAAGACGTTTCAATTTCACTGGTCATCAGATCCGAAATTGTTCGAGGGTTGTTGCCCTTCTCTGAAAGCTGACCTTGTTGACCCGAGCTTGATGACTGACTGAAACTTAGGTTTCGCACTGCACGATTTTCATGTGGAACCGGGGATGAGTTGACGCTCAAGTGATTTTTCAGTGCTGCTTTTCCAGGAGACGGTTGAGGCATATTAATGTTTCGACCTGGCGGATTTGTAATATCTGGAGAAAGTTGCACCTTCTTTTTCTGGACCTGTTGTTGTGGTTCTGCCGCCACGGCTGGGGAAATTTGCTGGGAATTTGGTTGCATCATCGATGATGTCTTGGGTTGATGAGGAAGTAAAGGATTAAGTGGAACATTAATAGGAATAACGTGCGGCGGTGGAGGAGGTGGTGGTCCATGATGTGGAGGGCCTTGATGATGGGGATGATGTTGATGGTTCTGACTTGAAAACTGGTGATTTTGTGGGATTGTTGGGTGTCGTGACAGTGAAGGCGGATGGTGATGATTATGATGATGCATGTTCTTGTGATGATTAGGGTGTGGAATCGGATGCGGATGTTGGTGATGATTCTGATGATGTGGTGGGGGGAGTTGCTGAGGTTCTCGTTCACCACCACGACCCAATGGTACCGCTGGGGAGAGACTGGGCATGCCAGTGTGATTTTCACTTGTACTTGTTGGACTGTCCTCGTTTAGCACGGACGTGATTAGATTCTTTAACCGGTCTTCAAAAAAGTTGACTTTTGGTGCTGGAATGGCTTGTTGTTTTTCTGCAACCTGGGACGGTGGATGCGCTGTTGGTGGAAGTTCCACTGAAGGCCCAGAACCAGACTTTCGTCTACCACAACTCCCTCCACTGGGAACACTAGCCCCTACTGGTTCTGCTTGAGAGCTACCAGCCTTTTTCGGCACCTTTCCAGCTTCAAACTCCCTCGCCGTCTCGATAATCTTTTTGGCCAACAGTTCCGGATTCTTTTCATTGATCTTGGCCATGTCAGGAATGTCTGGCCATTCTTGAGAACGCGAGCGCGACAAGTTTTTCTTTTCTTTGTTGTTCATATTCAGAGGTTGTTGTTGTTGAGATTGTTGAGAAGCAGGTTGTTGGGAAGGACCAGATGGAACCTTTGGAGATGATTGTGGAACTGGAGGCTGTTGTTGAGGTGGATGGTGATTTTGAAGTTGTTGCGACTGAGGCTGAGGAGGATTTTGCAATTGCTGCATTGCAATAATCTGCGCTTGTACCTGCTGTTGCTGGAAACGCTTCTCCAGTGCAACAATTTCCGGTTCATATTGTGCCAACTTGTTTTCTAATTTCTTGCGATGATTCAACGTGGCCGTGATTTCAGTAACAAGGTAGCGCCTGCACAGCTTATCCAACTCTTCATCTGGAAGATTAACCCCATTTATCCAACCTTCACGTCTACATTCCTCAATTAGCTCCTTCTTCCTCTCTTCCACAAGAAGTTCCTTTTCACGCTCCAGCTCTGAAACCTCTTGCTGAAGTTCTGAGACTTCGGCTTGGATTTCCTTGTGGCGTATAACAATATTTCGTGCCTAAAATAAAACATTTGAAATGCGGTTTAACGAATTTAGCACAAAAAGTATTGACACAAAGTTTTCCATCATAATAATGTTCTGATTGTTACAAGTACCTCAGAGAGAAGAGTATCCGCTGTGGCATTCTCGCCTGGAATATTAAGCTCCTCCAATTTAGTTCTGAGAAGTTTTGTGGAGTCGGATATCAACCGGTCAATATGCTTGTTAAGTTGATCTCTCCTCAAAGTCAACTGTTCCTTCCTTTTCTTCTCTGCCTCGATCTGTTCCTTCAACTGTTGCTCATATTCTGTGGACTTCATGAACTCAATCGTATCCAAAAACTGATTCTTGTAAATATCGAGCAACTTTTGGAGTGCGTAAGGTATGTCACGACTAGGAATCGTCAACTCTTCATGCTTTATTACGCCCGTTGTTGCGGCAGTAGTGAGCTGAGTGAGCTTTTGATCTACAGTTCCTTTGGCAGGTGGTGGTTTTTTACCTACAATACAAAATGCAATATTTGAATGCACAGCCATCATCACAAATACTACCTAATAAGCTTCTTTAGTTTTAAAACATTTCTGCAAATTACTAATCGTTACGTACCTTGTGGGGACGTGCTGAGCAATGTTTGCGTGTGCAAAAGGTCTAGCCCGTTGATTTTTATAACTCGCTTGGGCTTACTCCTCTTGAGCCGACCTTTCGGTTTTTTATTGGCAGTGCCACTACCGCCTCTGGCAGTGGTTTGAATGGGCGGAGGAGGTAGGCAATAGTCGTCGTTACTACTGCTCTTTCCATTTGTCACTAGAGGCTCATCCTTCTCTGGCTCCTTTTGCTGTTCTTGCTGTTGTGCCTGTTTCAGATCCACTTCTGGCTTATCCTTCATCTCTTTCAATTTCTCTTTCTCTACCAACTCCTTTTCCTGTTTCTCCTTTTCCTTTTCTGTATCCTTTTCTTTCACAGGCTCGGGTAGCTAAATTTAAGACGAAAAAAAGAACAAACAGGATCATTTATTGCATTCATGACACATGATGAATTGATCACAAGGAGCTTTTGACTGACTGAGCTCATTACCTTTCTGCGAACCATTTTCTTTCGCAAAACTTTCTTCTTTCCCCGCCGTCCTCTACCGTGGGAATTCGACCTTTGTGACCGCTGACTTGGCGTTGTTGTGCTCATCACTGCACCATCGTCATCACTATTCTCTTTGGAACTTTTACCCCGGCTCGAGCACCAATCAGACCAAGCACGTCTCGTTGTGGGCCCAACAACCCCGGTAGTTACTATTTCATCACTCTCCTCTGTGTCCGCCTCGATATTCTCCTTCGAGTTGGAGTTTGACGTGGAGTCGTTTGAGCTTGTGTCCGTCGCTTTCACACAGTTTATCGCTTTGCCGTTGGCTATTGTTTCATTACATGAAAACAGACAGAGAAGAAAAATACATCAAATCATCATGATGGTGGTGTTTCGTAAAAGGAATTAGCAATTAAGTTATATGTCTTGTTAGAGGATTCTTGTTAATGAAATAAAAGTGAGTTTTCCACTTTACCTAAATGTTTGCCTCTTCCACGGTGTGTGGGCGGAGTATTCTCATCGTCCTTTTCCCTGCCCCCAGATTTCACACGGGCAAAATACCTTTCCAATTTTGTACGATCAATGATGTGAAGATAATAAGTCACCGGTTTGTTGGTCCATGAGACTGAACCATTGAGAGGATGTAGCTCAGACACGTGCATGATTGTACCGATATCAGTTAAATTTCTATCCGTTATCCGAAAGTTTAGCGGACAAAACGACTTTGAGGACACAATACGAGCACCATCTCTTAAATCAGCGAACCTCTCCTTCAGCATGTGATCCACCTAAAAAATAAAAAATAATTAATTATAATAGAAATAAGTAGATTTAAAACAAACTGCGCAGTTAGATGATGCACATCGTCAGACTTGGTTTGTACACATATGTTCATTAATAAAAAAATATTTTAAATTAAACTTCAATTTAAATTTTTAAATTACCGTCGGGCCGAAAGCGTAATTATTTACAAAGATTATCGTAGCAGAGGTAATTCTTTCCCTTAGTTGTTCACTGAGGAAATCGCCCTTTGTGATCACATATTCCCCGTGCGCTTTCCCATACCATTTCATCAATTTCTTGAAATGACGATCCATATCCTGTGGAATCATAATAATAATTACAATTCATCATTACAAATTAGGCCAAATGATCATTCCACTTTATTTGCATTAGAGCATAATAACATGTCAATAACATCTTATTTCGCATATATCCATACCTTTGAGTAATTCGAAGGAACTTCGGCTTTCTCTATCCCATAGCAAATCTGACATTTCGTAGATGCAGCCATCTGCAGCACCACTTGACCAACCCCAGAGCCCAAATCAATGAAAACATCGTCCTCTGTTATTTCAATCTGGTCAATCATTTGCGCCACCAACTCGTAGGATGTTTCACCATACACTTCCGGTGAAAAGGGCTCATAATTGTTGAGCTTTTCTGGGTCCGTCACAGCTTGATTGTACACTTGCTGAATAATGTGCTTCAGTAAACTTCTACTCGGTTGCTGATTCAAGCGCTGCTTCCACTTTGATGTGCCCTTCTCCTATAAAATAAAGATGTATACATGCTTTCATTATTACACCATGTCATTTTTTTGCAACACGTGAAGTGGGTGGTGAGTCAGAAGAGGGATAAGACCACCACCCCCACTTCACGACAAGACACCCAGTGTATACGTACTTGGTTAGCAGCTATTAAACCGCTCCAGAAAATTTCTCAAGAAAAACGCAAAAACATTTCAATGTAATAACTAACCAGCTGCAATATGGAGTCGATGGCCCGATTGTATCGATCGCACAGGCTTCTCATGCTCTCAAAGCACTTCGCATCAAAGTCCTTCAAGATGTTGTTTTCCATGGCCGCCTGGAGTTCCGGAATGTCCTCACTGACATGTCTGCAATAAAAAATCATTTATAGCCATTAATTAAGTGAAATGTGTTTTTCCTTCTCTCTACTACGTTTACGGACGCCACCGAGTACTACACGGTGTGTAAGACTACTGCACACACACAAACATTCTAAAAGTGAGCTACTTAGGGTTATTATCATCATTATTGTCTGCTGCGTGAGTGTCTGTAGACTCTTTGCATGATTTTATTATTCCTTTTCCAATTTTTAATATAGCAAAAAGGTCTGCCATTTTATGTATTTCCAAAACTTCTCTAGTAAAATAGCTAGCTATAGCGTTTCCACCTAAATGATTACTTGAATAGCAAACCTAAAATTGAGACGGGTGGCAATATAACAAGTCATTTCAGACTGTAATTATCTTATAAGAATCATATATATACTGGCTCCGGCTCACTATCCATCCACATTAGAATATGATTCTCCATTTATGCCATTTTCTCCAGCTAATATAAAAGACCAACTATTATTAACTACCCATGTACACAGAAAAAGGAACGGGTTGAATCTTACGTAATACCACTTCCCAACAACAGCAGGGTAGAATGACTGGAAGCTACTACGAACAACAAAATGACACTCCAGCACCATTCCCGTGCCATGCAATTTTCTCAAGAAGCCCCCAACATGAAATTTGCAACAGAAGGCAAAACTCATCCGCTCTTCTCCACAAGCACGGTACCCATCACGGCATCATATCGCACATGCCACGTTCTATTAGTATAACACTTTTTCATAACTGGTATCCAACAACCAAGCAAAAGTAGTGCCATCGCATCAACTTTTGTTTACTTTTGTGCTTTCTGCATATTTACATATTTCTGCTTCGGTCACAGCGAAATTCTCAATTTAAATTTTTAATTAATCTGCAAGGAAAGAGCCCAACAACGATTATTGGAAACTTGTCATTTTCATGTGTATTTACATTCGAGATGGAGGAACCATGAAAAAAGTTGTCGCTCCCAACTGTGCCGGAAAGAAACTTGGAATACTATAAAGCTTTCAAAGGGAGAAATGAATGTTCCTAAAAAAGTAACACGGAGAAAATAGTATTCGACACGACGTACTTGTGCCTTCACCCACACATTTTACGTGAAAAGAGGGAAAGTGGAAAGTAAACATTTCCAAGTAATTCTGTACCCAAACTTTATGACAGTCAAAAATGGGGGATGTTGTTAATTACTCAACTTCAGTAAATTAAAAGTTTTTGAAAAAATACTCGTATAATGTTGTTGCAATTTCGTTCTGTCAGGTCATGTTCATGTTGTTACCTGCCTTTTACGGTCATTTACTCGCAAGTTTTCTTTTCCTGATTGCATCTTTTATTTTTATGCCTGATAAAGTGCCTTTTCAATCACAAATGTACTCGACCAGCCAGACTGAAATAAAACCTAAAAGAGGTGTATCATTTCCAGAAATCTAAAACAAGTCCAGCTTCAAACTAGTTGTGATTCATCAACTACTATCAGCATCATTTATAATTACTTGTGTATCAATTTTATTAAGGTTTACATTTTTACACTACAAAGCATCCAAGAATGACTGCAGGAACCGGCAAATGATATCATCATGATAGAATTGAGCACAAGTAGGCAAACTCGTTTGAGTCTGACATTCAAGAAAGTCTAAAGAACGGCATGTCTTTCACCTCCAGACATAATACCCGAGTGTTTTCTGTAGGTGCTTATTATCTGTCTTTCTATTTTTATTGTTCAAAGTTTTAATATCAGGTGTACATAAAAGAGAATTGCCCATTATTTGCCATCAGATTTCAGTTCAGACTACTCAGCGACTCACTTACATAATCAGACGCTGCGCCAGACTAGTTCTCTTGAGATAGCCAAGCATTATCACGGCCATCATGACGGAGATGAAAAGGAGAAACAACAAGTGCAAATGCACTTTAGCATCATCAGCATGTCAGTGTTTTATTACAAAAGATTGACTGCCCTCTATTGTTATTGCCTAATGGCTGGATAATACACTGAACTTTTTAGATAACAATATTACAAAAAGTTGCAAAAACAGCAAAAAATATAAATTCAATGACCCACCGGATGGAAGAGATCTTGACGGGATGATGGTGAAACGAACTTGTTTTGCCACTTTTGTCTCCTCTCCACACAACAACAATATCTACCTACTATTATGAACCAGCCAGTTTAATACATACGCAATCAAAACCTCCTCACATTCTCATGGGCCGTTGATCATCCTTCACCACAAATTGGTAGAAGGCCGACCAACGTAAAGTTTTATATTAGTACAAACAAACAATGCTACATATCACCATTCTAATCAACAAGAAACCACACATCCACATCTTTCTCTAAATTACTAAAAGTGCACCGTATTATAATATCACATCACATCGCATCGGTCTCAGTGCCTAGTAAGCAAGAATTGTCTCTCAGACAAAAAAAAATCATGTATTTTATTCAACTTTCCCCCAAAATACACGGTCGGATCTTTCAAAAGGAATTGTCTATAAAAATCTTGCGATATGATCATGATGTGGATATCTGAGTGTGACTACCGCTTCTAGTCGTGTTTTACCAGAGGAAAATACTATTTCGATCCTAATCTGTACATTGTGTCCAACAACACGAGTGCAGTTTATAAAGCAAAAACAAAAATTGCCATATTGGTTTGTTTGACATGAATTTTACATTTTTTGACGCTAATCGTTTAGAAGTATGCACAGGGTGTAGTGGAATATAATGCCCTTTGCATAGTTTGACAGTAAATACAGACTACAGTCGTAGTATACCAGTTTGATTGTTGGGGGATGAGGGATGAAACAGATAAAGCCAACATGTATAAAATTATACGAATATCACCATCATGAAGCAAAATGTAATGCCATATGTAACTAAAACCACTTTATTTTCATCGTAAACATTTCTCTTTCGGGAAACTCCTTCCTCATCAAAATTCGTGAAACGTAAACCTCTGCCTTTGTTGCATTATAACAAATCTTCAAACAAATATGCTTCTCTAGTGAAAAGCGTAGAATATTACTTGAACCATTTCACAAAAGTTTTACACATTTATTGGATTGTGAGGTTTATAGTAAAAACAAATTTTACATTTTACGTGCAGAAAGCATAATATGAACATGATAGTATGCTTATGCTTGGAAATTCGTATATGGCCATATTGTGTATAGGTAAATATTTTAAGCATCTCACTGGCTATCCCAACATTGAGTACCAACTTGAGCATGTTATTGGTGAGTTTGTAACTTGATGCATCTGCAGTTGAAATTTGCATGCAACTTTTCCAGGAGTGCATTGCAAAGTTGCAGTTTTACTACTATTGGCATCAACAAGAACAAAGCACCAATGCACGGATCCGAAAGCTTAGATACAGCATATTTTTTTAATTCTCTGCTTTAGCCCCTTAAATTAGAAAATATCTTGTTTTCTGTTACATAATTTACGACGAAAAGAATCTCTTTATGGAAAAAGGGGGACGTTTGCATGCCATGGCCAGACAAACATACTACTGGATAACAAGTGCAATGCAAAGGGGGTAATGTGATGGGTTGGATCTGTATATACACCCTCCTAATGTTCAAATTGGAAGTGTAGGTTCTGCTTTGATTATTTTCAACATCCCACACCCACATTATCATTTCGATCGAAAAAGAACAAAAAGCCCAGCGCACAACACATACATTATGTAACATCATCAGTACTTCACCTACATTTACACATTAAGCATAAAATGTTATTCCTAAAACGCGTTCCTCTTCTCCATAGCCACGTAATCGTACAATGCAAGATTTGCATGCAGGCAGGAGTGACGGCCAGTTTGTCTTTTCGCTTTCTTCCCAATCACGTCGTTGAATATTATGCTTGTTGTGTGTAAATAAATAAAACATGCATATATGCGTTCATTTGTACACTTGTTTCGCCCATCTCCCATGCATAGCAAGACATGGATAAAAAATCCATGACAGAAACGCAAAGTAACGCAATGCAACAAAAAACATTATAGGAACAGTGACTCTACGAGATGATGATATGATCAGCAGTATTTTTATTATGACAATGTTGATGAAGCTGGTTCTCTTCTGGCTCTTGTGTTGTTAAAACACAACGGTTGTAATAAAATGCAATGAAAAGCTAAGCTAATGAAACAGCCACGCACATTTTTACTTGCCTTATTTATTCGTGCCAAACTAAGCATATTATTTCTCTGGTTGTACAAACAGAAAAACATTCAACCCTTTCGCTCGCTTGTAACGTCGTGCTCGTCGTGAAAGAAGCCAACAGACAACATGCACGACTACGAGATTAACAAAATTCATTTTATTCACTTTTCTCTGCTCAGATAAGTTTATATTGTCATGTATCTACGTGTAAAGAATATATCTAAATCACAGACATACACGCACACACAGTTGCTTTACGCTGTGTTTACTGTAAACCCATTGCTATTACACTTTTTGGCTGGAATATAATGCATCTTCGTATTCCATTACCGATCAGTCCAAAACAATAGGATGCGGAGTACGGCCAACAAACACAGACAAATACGTACACACATTCCGAAAGCAATCATTTTCATCCAACAATAGACCATCCTTTTTTATATTAGAAAGAACCATCCCTCCATTATCGTCATCATCAAGCAACAATAACAACCGCCACCACATTACTAGCACACCACCACAATAAAATTTCTTATAAAGGCATGATCATTATTATCAGTGCATTGCAATGGATGATGTGATATGGTAATGGTAGCAGCAAGTAAGTATACAGGAAAAATGTTTTTATCTAGCCGTTTTACACACATACCCATACACCTATAGGTACAAGTACTACGCACTCACTCGCTCAGGTTCTTCACCTCGTGTTCATTTACTCGAAAAGCAAACTTTTTGACTCCTATTCCTGTACATGGTAATGACATGGTAGTAGTGCGGCTCAGGATTTCAGTTGGTTGCAAACTTGACAAAATCAAAGCTCAACAACATTGTATTGTCATAAGGAATGATATGAACAGTAGACTCGTATAATCTGTACTCCTACTCGCTCTATCTTGTCCATAAAAACCTCATAAATATCATATTATTTTATAATTTTATAATATCAGCAGCAATCTCGTAGCACGATCTGCTTACATTGTGTATACATACCACTAGTTATAATTCTGCACGTCGTATTGTGCGTAGACGACTAGCCAAATCAGAGTCTCGTACAAAAGGAAGATGCCACTACATAAGTATTCTGCTTCTGCTGGTGTCAGACAAACAAAAATGAAGGCAAACCCTACAGGCAACAGGATTTAATTGAAGGGATTGAATGATGTAGCGAGGGATGATGGAAGCGTAATAATAATATGTTTTTTATATGAAAGCCGAAATGGTTTGCATAAAAATTTGCGGTAAAGCATTTAAGTACAAAAAATAGCGAGTGTAAATTCAAAACTGTTATTTATCGTTCGTGTTGATAATATGTTACACGCAATTTTCTCTCTCAACGCAAAACATAAAAAAAACAAATCGCATGCAGTGCTCTTAAGTAAAATGTAGTGTACCAAACCAATAACTGTTTTCACCACTTTTTTGTAGGAAAGAAGAACAATTTGCGTTTTTGCAACACTGCAATACGTAGACATCAAATGTAAATCCTAAATGGTTTGTGCAGGATCAGTCACCGTGCAAAAACTACATTTAACAGTTTTAAACAGTAATTAGGTTGGCCAATAAATGATGCACCTGATGCACGCATAACATTAAAAAGATATCTAAACATATTGCAGTGCAATGAATGTAAACTTGTTTTCAATTTGTTCGTATATGATCATTATTCCAATGTCCAATTCGTCAAAAAATATTAATCCTACATAACATACATCCATTGTTTGCTTTGGACTTTTTATACATACATATATGCCACCATCACTTTACCACCAACCACATTTGGCACTGTCCAAACTACCGGTGGTTTTCTATCTTTAGTTTTTTTTGTATTACGGTTGACTGCAGTAAACATCAATTGGATATATTTTCTTGGAGGTATCATTCTCATAATAGGTATGTAGTGATTTTTGCAACTAGCCGAATTGAACGTCACTCGACAGACATCATTGGACTCGGATAAAAGAAGCGCTTAACAAAGATTTATGAAAGTCCATGCTTGAGTCATAAATCATAGTCATCAGTCATTTATCTTTGAGAGTAGACGGTCAAAGTCACTTGTTAGTGCCTCTTGTATTTCGCAAGTTACACGATATAACACAAGAAACCGTAATGTATAGGCTACGCAATAAATACACTTGTTCATTTTCTGAGAAGCAGATTGTGATTACTCGTAATGGGCTGCCGTTTATTATGTGAACGCAAATTGTTACTTAACTCAAGTGTAGGATGTTGCAGCTGCAGCCTCTCAAATTTGCAGGGAAAGTCGAACAAAAAGCCACTAGCCGCTGATTGCATATAATGAAGAGTAGAGCCCTGCCGCTTACATTACTTTTCCCACGAAACTGGAAATTAGAACGCTTCTGTTGTGACTGTAATCTTTACACATCGAACTGCAGCACTTTTGATCTGATTAATATTGTAACAAAACAAGCTTGAGCGATGGTAGTGGTCATTTGGTGTTTAGCTAGATTACCCTACAAAACAAAACCTTTTCCCACTTAATGTCCGAACGTGACCAATAAAAGTTTTAAAGAAGCAGTCAATCAAGAAAAAGTGCATCAGTTTCTCATCAAGATGATGAATGACTCTTGTGCTTTTGATAAGGTGACAGTCAGTATGTAAGTGTTCAATCTATTGATGTGCTCACGACGGGTTGAAAAGCTAATAAAACTGTAAAATGAAACCATATAATACGTTTGCACTTACTTACATATATTCGATGGCATCGTCATTGATTTCGTTAAACGGAAAAAAATGCAAGCCAATAAAAGTTTACCCATAATAAACAGACAAAAACATAGAAACATCGATACAAAAAATTCATACAACAGACAACATTAGTACATATTCAGCATTCTATCGATTCAAAATTCCCAAACTCTCGCAACAGCAAATTATTACGATAGGCTGATGTTAGATATGTGGTAGAGCTGAAATATTCTCAGCAAATGAAAGAAAATGCACTAAACATTATGTCCCTGGTAAAATTACTATATTTAAGACGATATACGACGACAAAACGCTGAGTCAAGAAACCTTGGTACACAATGCAATCAGCAAAAGCAATTTTGTATCTTCATCTTTCCAACTTCCAGAGTAATCCACTCGCTTCATCTTATCCAGCTTCTGTCTTGAGGGCTTGTCGACAAAACGTTAAGCCCCGCAGAAAACTGATGAGATGAAAGGAGGGTGAAGGCTGGGGGCTGATGAAAAGGGCAACGGCTTGATGATTTACGAAAGGTCGATAACAAGGCAGAAATATCTTTCTTTAGAAAGATGAAAAGAAGGGCAATAAACCTTAATTCAATCATACGACAACTTAAAGTTTTTATACTTATTGCCTAATATGAACAACCAATTTTCAGAGGAAATATGTATGAGTGTTTGCATCAACAAATATGCACTGAAACGATATTTGCTTACATGGGCAAACCACAAACAATAAAGGCTGTAAACAGTCTAATTTTATTGTATTGTTCACGATGAAATTGTTCCTGGAAAACCAATTCTCTACATTACATTATTCCTTCAGTAGTAAAACAATCATAGCTAAATATGTATTCCAAAAGTACAGATATTTTGAAACAGGACATCCCTTGATGCATTTAGTTACTTGTATGCATGCACTCAACATTTTACTCTAGTTGTTTGTGTTTTACATATTTATACCAAATTATCATTTCCCCGCTTGAATGACGGTGACAGACCATTAAAAGCAAGGATAGACCAACGTCAAAACAACAATGACGGTAATAATCATTTGGATAAATTACAAGTCTTCGTCACCACTCGTCTCATTGCTCTCCTTTCAGCGCTAAGGGCACAGAGAACGGAACGGTAATGGTTATATTATGACTATTTCCATTCTACAGCAATCCAACTAGCAAACAAAAACTTGTACTTTCCTTTGTATACTATCTAGGGTTGTCGTTGTAAAGGAAATTGCAACATTCTTTCATACATCCAGCGAAAGAGGAAGGGATGTTAATTGTTACAACAGTGAGCAGAAAACTACCCCCGAGGAGACTCCTAATAAAATTCCAGGCTGCAAACTGTCATAAAATGGGGCATGAAGGAAACGGCAATGATCGTAGCAGCAACAATCATCTCTGCCTCCTTTGAGGAGAAACGGAACCAAGTCTAACATTAAAAAGTTCTATGCACCATACACAGTCATAAATGAAATGTTTTTCTTTCTTTGAACGTTTCAACATCAAACGGGGATGTTGAGACATCCCACGGTCGGTCGGCTGGAGCTGGAACGCAACACATACATAGATAAGTGGTCGTGTCGGTCGATTTACTGGAGAGGGTAGTCGTGATCCGAGAAAGTTCTCGTTTCTGCACATATCCAGCCACATTATTACACAATATTATGCAGAATTCCTCTGGAATTGGAATATATGATGAGATGAAATTTTGTCAGCAAGACGTTTTATTGTTTGATATTGATGAAATTGCCCTCTGCTGCAGCCCACTCAAGTAGTAAAACTGTCAATGCTCAATACAAAAGGTACAATAAGCCATTAAGGCAATAAAGTGCATTTTGTCACTCGTACTGGTCGTCCTGCCTCTTGCAAAACAGTACCTTATAAACAACTACTTTTTTCTTCATAAATCCGTATGAGACTGGGGACATTTTGAATGAGGAACAAACAATAAAGTTTGCTTGGACAACTTGAAATCTATTGATCTATAGATCAAGCAGGCATGCAGAGATTGCACACAGAAATCAAACAAAACCATTATTTATTCCATGCATCCAATTCATCATCACATCTTTTTTCAAGAAAACAATCATCACCACAAACAAAGCAAACAATTCTACAGAGACCCCTGTATTTATCCTAAACTGGTAAAAAGGACTATTCATCTCTATAATAAAAAATCTACATGATTCAGGGATCCCTTCCTGTCACTTGCATACGACGTCATCATGGCATTTATTTATTTGGTTTTAAAAATCTTCAACATGAAGTGTTTTAAGTAAACACAGTTGCAATAACTCAGAGAACCAGGACAGGTCTCCGGAATGAGGGTGATAGTAGTAAAGTACCTCACTGTAACTTAGCCTTATCGAGTACTGCATCTGTGAAATTATGAAAGTGCAACAATACTTACGAGTGTGGCCCATGAAAAAGTTACGGATTTCTTACTTGCAAAAAAAGTACGTTTTCTTACATCATTTTATCATCATCTATCATATCCAAAATCTAATTGATGCAATCTACCTCCAGTATGGACTATAGTTACTAGATCGTGTATCTTTTTCCTTCCCGTGTTTTGACTACAATCTTTTATGACTTCCAGAATGACCGGGCCATGTCAAAATGACGTCTTGATTTCTTGATCCTTTCAGTTATTTCTTTCTTTTTTCAAGCCAATTCCGAAACTGTTATTGCCCTGTGAGATTTGACCATTTCCTGTGAACAGCAGAAAAATTACAGCAAGACAGCCAATGCCAACCTCTGACCTAGTCACGATCGTCGCAAAATATAATGCTTTCTTCACAATCTAAAATCAAAATGTGAGCGACAGTTACTGCGTATAACGCATAAACACATATAGTATGTGTGTGTGTATTCTGCCTTTATACAAACATTACACACACTCACGCATTATCGATTTTCTACTTCTTAATAGTCTGTAATAGTATTAACCGTTGTTGTTGGGAAGTTGAGTAAAAATGTTAAAAAGGGAAGAATGGCGGAGAGGAAAAGAGTATAGTAAATAGTAATTGGCCTTATTCTTTTATATCCACACAAAACCGTACTTGGGGCTCGATAGTCGTGAAGAATTTGACTTTTTCTCTCGGAAAGTTTACGACAGTGCACTTTGGCATAATAAAAACAGGCAAAAAAGGTTTAGTCAATATTATTATACTTGTTTTGTTCTCCCCTCCTACCACTTTGAGAGAAAAAAAATGATACTCTCATTTATCCATTTATTCCACGAAATACTACTACATACTCTGGGTACAACTTTCTTCATTTTAACCCTATTCACGCTACTCCGCACCACATATCCTTGTAGTAGTCATCATCGTCATGATCATCTTGAACAACTTGATGATGATGCAAGCTCAACTCAGCAACAACAGCGTTCAACGGAAGAACGTTCGTACATGCTATTTTGGAACTTGGTTTTTTTATATCGATCGTAAAAAAGGCACTCGGCACTGGCACAACTTGAGCAGTTATTTCCTCAAGCAATATAAAAATAATAACACCGTACACTAGCGAAAAGTGTACAAGAGAATAATAACTTTGACCAGGCCATATCTATGAGGAATACGAGGCCAACTAAATAGTTGGGTGGCTGGTTGTTGTTGTGTAATAATATAAAGCCATGGTCATATCAAAATCATCATGATCATAACAGTGAAAAGCACAAGGCAAGGCAAAATAGCTGACATTAAAATGTAGGAGCATGAGAAGAAGGAACGAAAGAAAGAAGGGTAACAAACCCCAACCAGTAAACATAATAAACCAAACTATCAAAGAAGAACCTTTACCTAACTAAACCGCAACTACAACAACAGCATCGAAGGAAATAGAGGCAGCATTACAGACATTATTGCCTTGTGCCATTACCTTCACTTGTACTCGTCGTCGCAACAAACAGCGCTTCCAGTTTTTTTCCTTCTTCCAGGCATACATAGTACATACACAATCGTGATGAGTTTTCTATTTCCATTTCGTTGTTCGTTCTTGGTCTCTTTTTGAAATCTCGTGTGTTGGGTGAATAGGGAGAGAACAGAACTATTACTAGAAGCGAGAATATAATATTCTACGCGTTGTATTGTTGTGAGTACATGGTGAACACACACAATCAACTCTTCTCCAGCAAAAGCAGAGCCACCACGAGCTACCATCGCGATCGCACCACCACCATCATCACCATCGAATCATGAGCAACAACAACCCCATTGTACGGAGCAGGAACAAGTACACATACTACAGGGAGCCAGAGTGAGAAGAGCAAATAACACTAGAGAAAATGGATCAATTCTTGTTCAGCTTAGATGCTCCAACCATGCTGTGCGCAAATTCAAGTGGAAGGGCGAATAAAAAAGGGAGATGCTAGTCAACCAAGTCAACCAACTTTGTACACAATGCATGCACGCTATACAATAATGTATGCTGTTGTTGGCTGTATAAGCATTTTCACTGACTCTCACACGTTACTACTTTAAAAAACGCATACAAAAGCTCCAGACCAAATCGTGTACGAAAAGTACATTAGAACAACAGCCTGGCATGATGTTGGTGTTGATGATGTTGATGACTTTTTTGGCAGTGTCGCTCGTTCCTATTTCGTATAGGGTCTTGACAAGGAAGTAATATTATGTTTGGTCTTGGGTTCCATTTTGATCCAGCTATTATTACTTGGTTTAGATAATGGATATATAGGTTGATATATGTAGAGTGAAACTTGGTTTGTCGCTCTCCGTGGGTACATACTACAAGATTTACGGGTACGTGTGCCGAGAACATAAATGAGAAAAGATGGATCGTGCTTTTTGCTGTAGCAGTGCGGTGGTGGTAGTAAAGTAGTGAAAAGTGAAATGCAATGCTAAAAATATATCCATAAAAGTGGGGCATGGCTTTATGAAACTGAGAGGGAGAACGACGAAGAGACATTTAAAAAAGTTGTTGGATGCATCTGGCTGCATTCACACACAGACCAGAAAGAAAAGTACATTCTTACTTGGAACAGGAGCACATATGTATATTACGTCTAGTAATATGAATGAATTTAAAATGTATATGGGTTATTTATATCAGCCCCCACACACATACGCACACACATTCATCAGCAGAGTGAGTACACACGTTATGCACAGATGGTTGTAAAAAATTCTCTTGAGTTGTATTTAGTTCTAGTCGCTTCGATGGTAATGTTGGAATTTTGAAAAGGATTATGCGTAAAAACGCTTATGAAGGATTTCCCAGCTCTCTCGACAAAACGAAAGGATGCAGAAAAGTCATTTTGTCGAATTTACAGTAACGGAGCCATTCTCCTGTATAATGTGTTTATAATCGTCTCTTCCCATTTCTGAGTAATAACTTGGAACATGTAATACTAATGGACGGGAGGTTTACATAAATGAAGGGCATGCCTCACGTAATTAATTATGCTGGATTTATAACAGCATGCTTTTAATTAAATCTTTGAAATATCTCGTTATAATGTTCTTGATTTATGTTTGGCAAATACCTTAAAATATTGTTTTAATATTTTAATGTTTCAGTAATATAGCTAATCACAATGGTAAATTTATAAATGTTTTAACGAGAGCTCGAAATTGGCAAATTCTCGCTTTGGCCAGTGTTTGTTCAACTGGCAATGACGAGCACAGTGAAAACATGCATTACCGCCAAGAAGAAAGTGCTATTTTCCTAGAATCCTCAACTTGTTTGTTCACTTTACAGAAACTTTCTTCATGGGTCGCCAACTTTTTAAGGAAATTCTCCGACAAATTCATTTCAAGCATTTTATTCGTAACAGATAAGAGAACATTTAACCATAAATTCTGATGAGTCAGTTGGAGCTGTAACAAAAAATGAATTAAAGCTAGTGTATAGTATTATATAATGATATCGTGTTTCATATAAGCCACAAAATGTATAACCCACCTACACATGTATACAACGACAGTATCAAGCAATAACGCGTAATTTGCTGCCAAAGTTTATTGTGCCTAATACTTATATACCTACACGTTGATGTCATCATTTTATATCCCAGGACCCCACTCAACCCAGGTCAAATATTCATTTCCATGTTATCCTATTATCAACCCACCTTACATAGACGAACCCTCGCATTATTCTTATCAGAATAAAAGTATAAAAAACAAGATAGAAAAGTTCATGACATCAACTTTCATTCACCTCCTTAACTTACTGCAATATCGATTACTTGAAATGATGGAAGCTGAGAATCGTCAATGTGCTTTCGACATCAAAATATACACCCCCGCTTCTCAGCATCCATCTAGTCAAAACATACGATGCATTTTTCCCTATCGTGAACTACTCATGTCTGAAAAATTTGATAAACCATGATCAAATATAAAACAAAAAAACTATGTCATTCATTAAGTATTCATTAAATCATCAGACTATATCCAAATAAACCAGATAACGTATCATGAAAACCAATTTGTACTAAGGCATCTTGTTATTTGGCTGGGTTGGATGTTTCAGCCTTGTCAATATGCCAGTAGTTGACGATTTACAGCGTAGTTTAATGATTCAAGAAGGTATTGAGATTTCTGTGATGAATTGGCAACAATATTGATCTTGCTATCGTCAAAAAAACTAACATTTTCCCTGGAATTTCTGGTTCAATAAGTCATGTTAGTTATAGAAAATTCCTGAGATGCTCATATATAATGGAAGTGTACAAGTACCATTGATAATCTGCTGTTGTTGCGTATTTAGGGCATGCCAAACACACCCTCTCCACTTGAAAATAACTATTTTTGACTGATTAGTTCAAACGGGGAAAATATAGGGTATGGTTCACCAAATCCATGATTAGTCAACAAATCAGATATACCCCAACAATTCAATATTGACCACATTGCTGGAAGGCTTTGTATTTATTATGCATTTATATTTTTTGCCACTTGAAATGGAGGGGGTGGATGGCGGCGGTATCCCAAGCTTTATTTCAGCTTGGAACCCAAGACCTGGACAAGTAGATTGGGACCCTTTACATTTTTTACTCTGCTTAATTGACATGAAGCCGAAATTTCTTTGCCTTTGATAGCACAATGCAGTAAAATATGCGATAATAGGGGATACTTTTGTTTAGCTACAATTCACACAATAACTATATGTATCTTACTTTTGTGTACATCACTTACTTCCAGTGTCAACTCATGATGCTCTACTTTTTGTGAAGCACTTGAAAAGTTTTTCTTCCACTGGCAAATGACGACTACTGATTCAACGATCCTCTTATTTTTCTCTGTGGGATAATATTGGATGACAGAAAAGGGCAACCTCCGTTATAATGTCAGTGTCGAAATAAAATTGCACAATCGCAAATAATGATACATAGTTATGATATGTAGGCATACACTTATACAGGAAAAAGTGAACTCTTCAGTATTCAGTCACACCTAAAAGCAGCAGTAAGTAACAGTAAGTGTTCACGGAGCAAATATTTCTCATTTTCAACCTGGGAATTCATACAGCCCAGCACCATTGGTTGTTATCAACCGATCGCCAAGATTATATCCCATATATTATCATGATCATAAATCTATTTATCCATCCACCAGTTATTTCGAAATCATTCAATAACAAAGTTATTGGTAAATTCATGACATTAAAAATCCATCAAAAAAGATCCTTGACAAGAACCAAGGTCATACGCATTATGTATCGGTACTTTATATAATAATATACATGTATCCTCAATCCTCACGTACACATTTTTTCCATGACTTTGTTATTATTATGATGACTGTATGTCGTTTCCACCACACACTACGCACAATTGACTGATATTACAGACTTGCCTGACTAATGGTGAAGGTCTATTTGCTTTTCTATAGAACTGTTCACTTCCAGGTATATAAGCTATAATATGTGGGTATTCGTCAAGAAGACACGCTCTACTTACTTTGCACACCATCGTCGTTACATTAATTTAGTGTAATTCAGTCATTTTTGGTTAGCTGAAGGTAGCAAGTCGGATGATAATGATGACATGCTGTTGATGTTGCGTATGCCGGCATTGTGTACTTGAACTGATGCTATTGAAAAATGTCTGTTAGTCTCAAAGATTGTGAGACCCAAACCAGAATAAATTCAAGGTCTCATTACCATAATATTCCAACAAAGTATCAAGTCATAGCCAGACACATAAAGTCAAGCTACTTATCATTTATTACATGAGCTTAAAAGGAAAAAGTATCTAGTCCGTGAGTGTTTGCATCCACAATAGTTTTAGTAGAAAACTAATAAGAGTGAATTGAACATGGAAGAATGGAGCTACTTTATTTTGGCACACAAACTCCACACAGTCCATACGCAGAATATAAGTTGGATGTGCTCTGATAGAATGCTCATAAAGTACATACAAATTTAATGCCATTTTCTCTGCACTCTCATCAAAATTCACTTATGGTGCAAACAGAAAATTGGATTTGGAATTTTGGAAGCTGGTTGTGAGAAGACTCGCATCAATTTAATTTTGCCCATAGAGTTCACTCATCAAAAGTGTAAGAAAAACGAATCAGAAACTGGACAGCCTCACTCATCTTTGCAATCTTGTTCAGCATACATACATACTAGTCATAATATAAATGAACATAGAAAGAACTTGCCAGAAAATTTTATCATCGGTGGAGCTGTATGTCTTAGAATCAAGAAAATCGTCCTTCTACACTACTCCACAAAGCGAATTCTAATGAACCTCTATCCTAATTGAATACTCATCAAAGCGAATATGAAATGAAAAGGTTTCCTTTTTATTTCATAGCATTTCCCAATTTACTCTTTCCCTTCGTCATGCAATGTAATAGCCTTACCTTTTTTGTGTATTTATTGCAAGTATACATATAGACAAACAAAAAACCTTTCTGCAAAATCCTGTCTGAAATATGAACGAATGAACACAAGACCAACTGGCAAAGTTTGGGCGAGTTTTTTAGTTACCTACTGTTCATTCATACTTTGATGACATCATCTTTTGCCTGGCCAGGATATTTTGTTCACTAAGAAGTTTTCTCACGTAAAAAACTTTTTACTACTGCGAAAGTCTACTTACTATGCTATTACTATTGCTATGCTCATTCAACTACTTTTGTTTTTGGCTCTTCGCCAAATCTCATAATTCAAATCACGTCAGCAGGAGGACTTTAGCCTATCAACACCACTAAACTGCAATCGAAAAGCAAGAAAATCTCTTCTTAAACTAAAGTTTGAATAGGAGTCCACATGAACATTATCAGAGAAAAAGTCTGTCCATAGGGACTTTCAATGCCTGACTTGGATGTGCATAGTGCTGTGGCTTTAGTGAAATGAAATCTCCATCCATTTAATTAACTGCTTTGCTCCTAGAAGGTTTGATGTAAACAAAATTAGGTGAAATAAGATATATACCTAGAAATTCACCGCTTTTATATTTTCAGCTGCTCATTTTCTCAACAGATTTCCATTTTCAGCTTCATCTTATAAATCTGTCATTGTCTAAGTCAAAATTAATTTGATCTTGAAAAACATCATTTTTGTCTTTACAAATAATGCATACACAAAAAGAGCAACTCAATTAAATGCAAAAATCTGTTTATCCAGCCGGTGTATTATATCACATTTATCGATTCATCCTAATTCCACCACCCATACAACATACTCTCAAGGCAATTAACCTCGATTTTTTTCTTTGTGCAAATAAAATCCGTTGCATGTAAGTACATACACTCTACATACTCTTGTATTCGAATGAGTGAAGTGAATACACTAGCTAGTTGAGCACATTCAAACGAAAACCAGGACACGATGGCAAATAAGGTTCTTTCTTATCATCATAATGTCAGCACGAATCCTCATTTTCTCCAATATAAACAAATTAAAAGCCTGTAAACCTGTAAACAAACTAAGGATGATGTCATAACGCACAGCAAACGCATGCAATGCTGTGATAACTGATGATACAACCGACTGTGTAATCGCAGTTTCCAGCGTAAACGTGTTGTCTTATACAACGCGGTAAAGTACGCAATAATAGATCAGTTGAATAAACTCTATCTTATCATTTTACCTTATCTCATTTTGCTGTTTTCCCAGCGGTCCAATCCTTTATTGCAAAGCGATTAGACAAATGTTATTGATTCTCGTGTTCCAAATACAGGCAAATATATATTTTTGACTTTTTCATTGTATATACAAATATGATTGCCTTGCAAGATGAGTAAAAATTCATGCGCTTCAAAATATCTTAAGCGTTATATATACATAGATACAGGCATTTCATTTTCAACGTTACATCAATAGCAAATAAATGGCAATGTAGTTTAAGGATAACCCATATATGTTGTATAAAAGCAAGTTACTAATAATAATGCCACGAAACGTCATTATGTATGAATCATCAAACTAAAAATAGTTAAACATGGATTATCCCTTTTTAAAGATAATTTTTGAAATTGTGCTTTAACATTTATAAATTTGTAAAGCGAGTTTATTATTTTCAGTGGTGGTCCCTGGTCACCTTTTCAAGGTGTGATTTATGACAAATGTATTTTATTTTATCTTTGATGACGGTCATTATTGCAAATCGAACCCTTCAATAAACATCGTAGAACACAAAACAAAATACTGCCTACATAATTCATTAATTTTTACAATGGTATATTTTGACACATTTCCAAGATGCATTGTGCCTTATAACTGGTATATCCAAGTGAACTTTTTCAGTCTGTTTGGAATTTCTTTTTTATTTGATCTTGTATTTTAAGTACATTTTGACATTCCTATTCAAATTACCATTTACACTAGTTATTTAATGGCAGCCCTAAAACCTATATTTCTACTTAATGATACACATATCTGCCCAAATTTTTAGAACCATGTCGTCAACCGATAGAAGAATTGGTCCGATAACTACGCACGCACATTTAACGGGTTTCATTCAATATATAATGCATAATAATCCCAGATAAATATAAAGGAATAGGCTTCTTTCTGTCATGAAACGCATGCAATAGACAATAGGCAGAGTAGAGGACAGGTAGAAGGTAAAAGTAAGTACGTAAGGGTCAATATCCCCATTATATTTCGTTTCGTACGGATGCGATAGCGCATATTGATATATGGCATGCAATTTACCATTCACCTTCCAGCTCAACTCCTACAAAAACCCAAAATACTTTTGCCTTTCATTCCTTTCTTTCATGTTGGATCGATCGATACCAATAGCGCACAACCATGAGAGCACCGTGTCTACACTACAGCACTTCAAGTGTGTATACTTTGGATAGAATGTATACTTTCGTTCCAAAACTTTTGGTTTTCTAATGCATGCAATCATCTCAGCAGAATCTCTGGTGAGCCACAATAACACTATTTCTTTCACTTCCAGTCAATATAATCGTCATCATCATCGCCCTCTCACAACTCAATTTTAATAAGTACTGTAGATCGAAAGAGAGAGAAAAAAACATCCTACTCCTTTTATTGTAGCAAGCAATAAACATATCTACCTACAAAACCCAATTTCAGCAAAACAGAAATATACATCTAAAAAGTTTTCTAACGTCTACTTGTCCAACTTGGCCATAAAAGCTGTCAAGGTTTGATTGAGTAATAATTATATGTAACGTTTTCTTGACAGATCTGGGAACTTCTCCTTGAAAAGGAGAACAAATTTCTTATTTTTTCCAACGGTGAATTTTCAAGGAAGTGAAAAGTTGTAAAGTACACAAAACATGGATCATGCACAACAGACTACTGTAGCGAAAAATAAAAAATGATTGTGTTGGGTGTAGTAAATATATACCTACACTATATACAAATACGCATACAATACTCATCGTCTACTTCTAATACATTAATCTGGCAACACACAAAAAAATAACTCATCTATGATTCCATTAGTCGTAGTTTGCCTAGGGTTGTTGTTATTGTGGGAGTGAGTCGGACCGATCATCATACTTCATACATAATTCAATGCCGTTCCATCACGCAAACTTTTGCATTTTCCAGGCAAATATATAGTACGTAACTAACTGTACTTTTTAGGAGCTCAATTGTCTCTTCCACTTGCTTTTCTTTGCATACCCCACCCACCCTCAACAACAAGACAAACCATATCAGGTATGTACATAAAATGATGAAAGTATTCCCGGACTTGTTAAAGATAGCTAGTAATTTCATTTATAGTTTCCATAATACATTTGGTGCCACCACACCAAACCAATCCATTTTTTCTCCAGGGAGAAGGCTTCATTACGGCAAGAGGGAAGGTAAGGGAAAGGAAAACAGCAAGGTGCACACACGTACAGCAATTTACATAAGAGGAGAAATAAATAAATGAACGTGCCTCCAGTCTAGATAACCATGTATGGTTATAAGTGTTTCAGTCGTTCACCAGCAAAAACAGTCAATTCTTCACAGTCAGCTGCATTTCTGTTTGAACACATGCATATTATAGTATAACTTACGACGGCGACGGTTAAAGGATGATAATCCCATGTCTGTAGTCAGTATCATCCTAATAGGCACTAATTCTGACGAGGTATGGTAAACCATGTCCTCGTCGTACATCACTTCGTATGACATTTTCACGTAATGACGGCGTACGTGAGGACGGAGAGTTGCGACGCACACAAACATACACACCTTCTCCACCTACACTTTTCTTCAAATTTCTAAAGTAATGGACACATTCGCTCTAGTGCAAACACAAAAGCGAGCTCTGTCTGACAAACTCTTATAGTCAACATCACGCACATTAATCCGACAACTCATATTTCATTCCTTTCAATGAGAATGTGCATGCAGTGGAATGGAAAATGAGACGAGGAGGCGAAGACCTGTGCAATAATATTTTATTATAACAGTACACCTTCCTTTTTTCATCCACTTTTGTATAGCATGTGGGTTTTTATGGAATCAATAGAGACAGAGCGCAAGAAAAACAGCAGCAGGAGAGAGAAAAAGGGAAACCTGTCATGTCATAACATATTAGCTATAGTATCCATTCATTTTATGTAGAAATGCATCATCACAACATTTAGGTATTAAAATGTCTGCTTATGCTGGATTACGAACGAGTATACCAAACTTTTTCACGTTTACTTTTAGCAAGAATCCATACGGTAGCACTAAGCACAAGAACTCTTGTCATTATTATCGTCATCAACATGCATATGCATTATTGAAGCTCAAAATCGACAAATCCGTACACTTTATTATGCATAAAGGCATGCCTCTAGTCCGTGAACCTGTCATTGTGGCCAAACATACATAATATCACAAAGTGAAATTATAGACTACCTTTTGTATACAGTTACATAATTCAAGGAAAGTCGGCCCACTTATGAATTTTAAATTTTCCATTTTTAACTATGCGGCCAAATATAGGGAACAGGTAAATAAACTTTTATCTTTCCCGCAAGTTTAATTATTTACGTGTTTACCCTTCGAGTAAAATTTTTATAGTGTACTTTAAAAATGAATAACACGTTCTCATCCGCAAAATAAGCTATAAATCTGTACATTTCGGTTTATCGATTGCATGGGTGGGGTAACTCGAATAATTTTAGACTCCAATATATTATGTGAAACTGTCGCGTTAGTAGGGTAAGGTTTGCATCGCTCACTCAACAGAATTGATCTTTAACTTCAGAGTTTCGGACAAGTTTACAACCAGGCTCCCCACACTGTCTTTCGTTCAGTCAAATTTGGACAGATTGTAACAATAAATACATCATGTCCATGCTTCGTTTGTTTTTGTTTGCATGTATGTGTGTCTGTCCGTCCAGAGTCCTACTGAAATATGAAATTCTGACCAATTTACACACATTTTTTGTAAGTTCAAAATTTCTCACCCTTTTATGTAAATAAACATAGGTAGACATATCATGTACAGGGCAGAGAGTTAAGGAATCAATATTTTCCTCGTCGTCTGAAAAGTTTTTTTTTTAAATTGTGAAATCCAATTTCTCGCCGGGTAAAGTGTTTCTTCTAGTAAAGCTAAAACTTATTTCAATCTACTTTTCCACCAACAGGAGTGGTGAAAAGGCAAAGTAGTTTTTTATCCTATTTTCGCTTGCATTACTTTTTTCAATGTATGTACTCAAAGTTAAATACTACGATACATGCACAATAACACTCGATTCGACACTAGATTTCACCCGTTCTAGGATTTTAGATGGAAAATCGAACAAGCCGGAGGACAACAATAATGTAGAGTGCAGAAAGCCCGAAGAAGTCTAGAGACCATTTTCCTATCAATTCACATTTAGCTAAGGGAAAGCTGAAACTGGAAGGGTACTTTATATAAAAACACTAAAATACCTTTACAACTTTGCAAGATTTGAGCGGATTTACGAACTTTGCTCTTTTCTTGTATATATAATCATGGTATTACTTACAGACATTTTCTCTTTCCTTCAGAAATTATGCCGTTGTCAGTTTCATCTTCAAAAAATATCAACTTATGCTAACTTCCGTTTCCGTTCTTACATTGCACTCTTTAATCGCTGTTGCATTGCACATTGCCACAAGTCACTTTCGCCTTAAGCTTTTTGCATTATAAACGAAATTTAATGCCAGTTCCCTAACCTTTTCTTCCCATGTAATGCAAGACCTGAAATATACCTTAGAGCTCATTATGATGTTTATAGTATATGTGTATATCAAACACAATACGTCTAAGAAGTTCCAGAGATGTTCACATTCGAACAGCATGTAGAGCATTTTATCATAAACTTGTGTATCACGATAAAAACAACTGTCCATATTTTAGCATTAAAAGAAATTCATCATCCTGAGAATACCTCTATCGTCTGTCCGTGAGGCTGATCAACAATTATGGTCAACATGATAAACTATATTGTATGAATAATTTCTTCCAAATAAATTTTTCCGTGATTAAGCTACGAATGTAAATTAAACTATTTTTACACCTACGGTTGGCATTTTACTTTATAATTTAGCCTTGTCTTCTTTTCAGCTGGACCATATCGCTATCTGTGGAAATAGGCTGAACAAGCCATGCAATGGAACAACTATTACCGTTGGAACTGACGGGAAAGCAAGCATCCTCCATATCCATCACAAATGATAGCGTAGGTTATGTCATTGGCATTCATACTAAGTGTAAACATTTTTGTGGAATTAATATTTCTTCCATTTTCCCATTTAAACGTATCAACTGGGATAATGATATTTTATGTACCTTCATTCGTTTGTATTTCGATTGACTCAAAAGATTCAGAGCTTGGGAGACTTATTATATCATCATGATATATGTCTTCCCTATCTTCTTGTTTCGTAAATTCGCATAAGCAAGCACATAATCTGGGTATGCATTACGGATTGGTTTGTTAGTTAAATTGATTGTCTTTTTTCCTCAAAATCGCCTCGGGATATAATACTTCAACTTGACAACAATCTCAGCTCTCTCATCCCACCACATAACAAGAAAGGGATAAATGTGCGTACCTATTATGCCTAAGATACAACTCAATGCTACTTGTATGCCCTTTTTGCTGATTCACCATCATGATAACCTGCTTTAGGAATACAATAATATGGACTTGTCACGTACGCACATTTACGCACCTTAGACAACCACAACGCAATATTCTAACCTGACAAGCGAAAGAGAATGCCCTTCTGACAACGTTATTATGAAATATGTAGGTATACCGCATTTTACAGCACTACTGATCCTTTCAACTTTTGGCAAAAGTACTATATTGTCGAATTTTTTGCCAGATATCCATTACTCAATGTTTTTACAAAAAATGCAACTATTGCCATTCATAAATCAATATGCTATCAGCAAATCATCGCACTAGAAGGGTCTACAGTCCACATGTCAAAATCAGACGAGAGAAACGTTCCAAGCTTGCACTTTATTTTGTTTCCTCTCTCCGACCAAAGAAAGTTCAATAAGTAATGATGTGTTGCTCCTGATGCACATTGGTGTATGTATAGGCACTTCAAAAATGATCTTTGCAAAATGAAGCTGTATTGTTTTTTACAGCATTGTTAAGTGTACCTACGATTCGTATGTCGTCAACTTAAGGACCCTATATAATGAAAGCATTGGGAAATCTAAATGTGAATTTATACAAGCAAACAATTTATTCAGTATTCAAGCAAAAGAAGTAGCATTTTTGTAGCTCTCTTATCTTCTATCCCAATCGCTTATCATAAATGCTTTTGATTTTGTTATGTATGGAATATATTTTTCACCATCTGTTTGTGGATATATACATGGTACATTATCCCACTGATAAAATATATAATTCTTTATTATTATGCATCCATCTTTATTCATTCATCCGCTGTCAACGTTTTGCGGTCCTATGTTCATGAAAATGCAATTATGTCCATACGTACATAAATGTAGTAGATATATTCCATTTCTCTACGAAAATGGCCGTTCGATATCGTTCCTCATAAAATCCATATTGTACAAAACAGCCTACATTTTATCATGGAAAGATGCACACGTTTGACACGCTACATTCTTTAAGACAGCTTTAGAAAATGTGTACTTTGTTACTACTTCCTTTTATACAACATCACACAGTCTTTGTCCAAAGAGGCTGTCAGATGCAATATAGGAGAACGAATTGCCTGGCTACGACCAATGATATGCATCCAATCCATATAAAGTGAAACTACTCCATACATACCTGCTACAGTACATACCTTTCAATTCGGTAAGCATATAAGAACAGGATAGAAGATCAAACAGAATATTATATACTTTCCTGGGAGGAACCTTCTCTTTTGGAACATTTTCTCTGAAAGAAGCCAACTTTGGAAGATCGATGAAACGCCACGTGCCGCCAAATTTCTCTTTTCTCCTCCTCCACCACCACCGACGGAACCATAAGGACACACAAACTCTCAGCAGCAGTGGTAGTGGTGGCAGGAGGCAAACTCATATCAGGACACACAGCTCCAGGAGGAAACAGTGCATGCACACAAAAAATATGCCTTCTACTTCAACTCCTGCTCTGCGATGAACACAGAACGGCAAAAAACATAACTCTAGACAAGAAGCGAAGGAGGAAAGGAAATAGTTTGGGCTTCCTAAACAGTAATGTCCCGTCTTCAAATCCCATTCGCTCACTTTTCCGCTTATCCTAACCATTGCACGAAAGCAGAAGGAACGAAAGCCCCATTTTCCTTCCATTCTCCCCTAAGAAACCCGAAGATTGTGCTCCTTTTACAGCTTCTGCTCAGTTTTGCTCAGTATTCTTTTCGCTCGGAAATAACATAACATCATTAGTAGTTTACACAACGAAAACGTGAAAATTTCTTTGGATAATAGTGCAAAACAATTCTGTACAGAAATGGAGTTTGTACCTGAGTAAAGTTTGAAATTACAGTAGTAAATAAGTTGCCGTTGTTGACTAACTAATATACATACTTGATACACTTTTAGCTTTACAGGTTTTTCACATTTTGAATCTAAAAGTTCGAATAAGTTTATTTTCTTATGACGCTTCCCTTGTCTAACTTATTTAGCACGATTGAAGAGAAGAAAATGATGATCATAATCATTACGATGATGATGACGACCGTTTCGTTTCGCTGCATGCACATTGCAGTTACTAACAAAAACCTCTGTGCCTGTAAAGACAGCGCTACACAGTTTTTTTCATATTTTCGTCCCATCATCCTCTTTACTTTCGAGTAGTCACGTCGTACAATGAACAGTGCGTCGTGCATCTGCACATAGCACAGGTACACCTAATGCATATCACAATGATTACATAGATGATGATGATGATAAAGTCTTCTTTTGAGAGATGTTGAGAAAAAATCCAACGAGGAACTGCTCTACACATTATGTCCTGCCGACTCTACATCATCATTCATCATTGTAATGTAACAGTAGCTTCATATACACATTATAGAAGTAGTAAGAAGTTTCTTGAAACTTCTAAAAGTAGACACATTCTTACGCATCAAACAACAAAGTCTCGCTTTTTCTGAGAAGAGGATGAAGAAGCACAATAAGCAAAGAAGCTGGATGTTGGTTTTACTCAAAAAATTTCTTCATCTCATCGTATTTTCCTTCTCATTCTACATAATACATAGTTAATGCACCTTTCATTCTCGGATTAAAGTCTGTATGCAAAAGGTTTCTCAAGGCTTTACTACATTCAAAAGGGAATAGTTTAGTCCAACTCGTTCAGTCGAGTGCTAAAAAGTTTAGCACATTACTATTACTACCTGCCTATGCTTGTGCTCAATGGAATCCATATTACCTACATGGCAAAAGTTTGGAATATGTGCAGTCAAAAGATGCAAAATTTTCTACGAAAGGTATTCCTTTTTGAAAACTTTCCGTGTTGCTCAACTCTGAGTGCCCACATACCACATATAGAATAAACCAGTCAAAATAATATCCAAGATCATACCATCTTTGTTCAATCGATACGTCACGGTATATACACACTTTTACCAAAATGCTTGTCCTAAAATTATGTTTTAAAAGTTTTCTTCTTGTATTTTAAAACAAACTTCCTGTGTGAAATTCAATGAGGATGTGTGTACGCGCGGCATTGACGGAAAGTATGAGTAAAATTCACGATGAAGAAACGGCTTGCAAGAATATTTTTATACCGTTTCAGAGAAACAACAGGCTACATTACTATGCTAAAATAAGGAGAGAACGTTAAATGACTAAAGAAGTGAAGAACGCATTATGCATAAAATAGCACGTTATTTTCTTCTCCATCTTTTTCTTCTTCTTTTGAGGTTTCAACAAAAAATTAATTCTACTAGCTACCGTGAACTCACAATATACCTGCATGATGTACTCAATGCATAACAAGATTGGCATTGTATAGACTATAACATTATTATGTAATTTTCTTGTTGAATGAATGAGTTTCCCACAATGCTATACCATTTTTTGGTGGAAATAATTTACTTTTTTCATTCTGAAACTGTCGTTGCCTTCGCTCACTCGTTGAGTTGTGCCTTACGCGTTGGGTAAAAAATATGTGGTATATTCAGTTTCTTTTTTAACAAGTTTAGAAAATAAAGAGCTTGGTCGGTCACACATTTCATACATCATCTCTTCTGCCTCTCCATCGCCGTGTTTCTCTTAACCGCGCGCGTATACATTCACGAAAAGGCTCTTGTATTCAGCAGGAGGAAGTTCACGGTTGTAAATTATGATAGTAGAGTTTGGTAACACGGACGATGACGACTAATTGAAAGATGATATGTTTTCGTCATGTACATACAGGAGAAAATGGCTACACCAGTAGCAGAACGTAAATGCACAATGATAGTGAATGTATCATCATTTTCTCAACATCACATGCAGACTCAAGGACCATATGCCATAACAAATGAAAGAATGAATGACGTGTTACGTGTATTCCGGAGTAACATTCTGAAGAAAATTTTCACATTCCTGCTATGCCATTACTTGTGCGTTGAAGTTGTAACTATTTTTTACAGAAATAAATGGCAACAGAGCAAGAACAGCAGAGCAGAACCTGACCAACACCAGATGATACTTATTTCAAGAAAAGGAAAAGAGTAAAGTTTTGCATCTTGCATTTTTCTTCGTTAAACGAAAGCAACTAGACGTAAAGGAAATCTTTTTTTTTCAATATTATACTACCAAAGTAAAGTTTGCGTGCAGTAACTACTGGGAAAGAAAAAGAAACGCACTAGAGATGGTATGAAAGAAACTGTGGTTTTTATTTCAGTCTTGTCAGCGAAATTCTTTTTACTCTACTAATACTACTAATGTAATACTAATCATCAGTTCCAGTGTTTTTAACAATTTAAAAAATGTCCAACAGTCAACATTCTGGAAAATGTAAAATATATTATTATGAGGACATACGCACATGAATACAAAACGCAGAACTTAGAGAAATGCCAAAATGCATTTTGCATAATTTGACAATGAATGAACTATGAACAGAAATGAATGACTGCAATTACGCGAGAAAAGTCAACCATGCGTATCCATCCACATATCCACTGTTAATTTATCATCATATGATATCACTACCCTACCCCCCACCACCATTACCTTCATAAAAAATCAATGATTTCTCGCTGTGTTATAGTTTGAGAGCGCCACACTAGTCTGCATTAATAGTGATGATGTGTATAGTGCAGTAATAAAATTCATACAATCTATGTTTAAGACACATTCCTTTATCTTACAGAACGAACGTTGTACAAACGAAAATAATATCCATTAAAAATAACACACAATATCATAATATAGTACCATAAAAGGAAAACATGCTCTCTCTGACAATTTTTGTAATCATGATTCTGGCTTATGATGTTGCAGAATAATATGCATATAGTAATGAAGCGAAAAAATCCGTTTATACTATAATCGTTAAAGAGTATCATATGTAATTGATGATGATGGTAGTTTAAAAAGATGTTCTACACAGCTACGCACTATACGCACTTTTCTATTACATCCCTTTCATTGTCAGTGATGCATGCCAAACTAAGCTGCAACTCTGAGTGAGTAATACGTGCCTGCATAAAGTACATAAAACAATCATGTATTTTCGAGATAGAATGACAACAACAACAGTGCAATATTCAACATCCATTTCATTTTGCACGTTCACCTCTCCCCACCTCCTCTCTGTCTCTCCCTCTATATATAACGCCCCCTTTAGGATAATCAGGTGGTGTGTGGCGATAAAAAAGAAGGTTCGTTGCACGCACAATTTTGATGATGATGATACGCACAATTTTGCCAGTCACTACGATTGCTGCTGCAAGTGCGTTGGCTCCTTTGCTGTATATACGTACTGCGTATTGCACTTGAGCGAATCGTCATTTCTTTTTACTTTAATGTGCTTTTGTTGGCTATGAAAAAGATTCATGATAATATTAAACAGGTTGAGCATGCAGATGCGCCAACACTACAGCACGGATGAAAATAAAAATATCCTGTAAAATGTTTTAATGCGTTTACTTGTGCCTCTCTCCTCAACTCAACGCTGTTGTAGTTGTAACATCATGATTTAAAATATGTCTTGCCTAAAGCCTTCCTTGTAGTATGATATATAAATTTAATGTTTACGTACAATGCAAACTCGTGGTTTTACTGTGAAGTATATTATGTACTGTGCTATAATCTGATCCGATCGGTATGGGGTTTCCTTTTCGTGTACAACGTATTAACCCTGCATTGAATTATGATAATGTTAAAATATAATTTCGCGACTAACAACTTCCTTGCACTTCCTGTACAATCTTTATTATTAGCAAAGAAAAACCTGGCTAGCTTGTAGTGATCATGCAGCGCAGTTGGCGATAGTGATGATTACTTTCAACACAATCTAAATTGAACGTCCAATCGTTATTCTAAAGCAACGTTATTCACTAATCGTTATATATTGTTTTCCATATAAAAGGATTGTAAAAGCATAATTCTGTACACTTTACCATGATGTCATTTGCAGTGAAACCAACTTGGTATGTTATAGATCTACTACAATATTTGATAAAATGCAGTGATATGTTCAAAATTAATTACAATAAGAGTGAAAAATCGTGTAATGTTGGGGTTGGGGTTCAATGTAAACCTACGTGTAAAATGTTACACTTGCAACGTAATCCTTAACCCTTACCATTTTGGTAAGTTTAAGTGTTTTTGCAAACGAATGCAAAATGTTAAATTAGCTCTTGTTGTTACATCATCCATTAGAAAACTTGTCAATTACCAATGCTCGAAAATTTAGGCTTCAAAAATACGCTATCAAATCAAGCATATACATGATCTAGTCTGGTGCAAATGTTACCTACTAACTTGGCGAGATGCAAGGGTTATAATAAAGGTGCAAGGGCTATTATATAATAATAGGGCCTTCACCAATACAGTTTCACAATTACAACTTTTTCCAACTTATACTATCGTGCTATCCATTTCTGCATAAGCGTGATAACATGTAACATGTTAGTATGAAAATGAAAACTAACAAAAAACCAAACCTTCATCAACGTTTTCAATTTTCTTCACAGACCAAAGTAATCAGTAATCAACATTGTTGCCACACCCTCCTTCAATTTTTTCGGTTAAAATAGCATTAGAAGAACCTAATGTCATGCATCACATTTCCAACTAAACTTTCACAAGAATGCAAGTCAGCTACTTAGACTAGATTAAACCAGAAATAGTTTTCTCCACTCATTCAATCCGACCAGACAAAAGCTTTCTTTGACAAACATCCTGTTTACATACCAAGTGTCACTCACTCATCGGTCCACTTATTCACATCAGAGAGCCACCACCCCCACTTGCGTCTTCTTAATCTTCCTCATATTTGATTCATCACATTTTTTATGGTGAGGTTCCTTGTTTTAAGTGCAGATTCCACTTCCTAGTTAATTTAAACTGATCACCCGTGCACATGACTGAGACAAGATCGACTATTGAACCAACTACGACGTTATATGGTCTTAAGAACAGCATATGTATGTAAGACGTTATGTATTTACATTGCATCATGACGCTTCTCAAGCACGTTGCTGAATATATTTAGTGTCAATTACGCTGCTACTGAAATGTACTGTATTTACATATCTCTTTTCTACCTTTATCCATAATTCTTATTCTTACACAATAACATATTACATCTTTGTGTATTTTATCGCTTATTTCGTAAGCCCTAGGAATAATTGAATCTCGCAAAAGTTGTGTCGCATGATAGGAAAGCATGCATTTTCATCATTTTGACTACCTTCATTCCTATCCATTTTCTCTGCTCATTTCGCTTGAGAAGAATATGTCATGACGTTAGTAACAGTGTGAGGTGAAGTTGAAGTAAATAATATGTCTGTGTGGAATTCGGATGTTGCCAAAAATGAATTCCGATCCGTATGCAGCCAGCTTCCCAGAGACGTTGCCTTTCAAACTCTCATCTCATGCGAACGAGTGCACAAGATACGAGGGAGCGAAACATCAAAGTCTATTACACTTCCTCTGCGATTGCACACACACTATTAGACTTTTTTTCTTCATCCATCTCGCCGTGCATGCAACACTACACTTGCTCCCGAATTCCCGTCTCCATCTCACATCAAAAACGCTACGCAATTCTTTTGCGTCAGCAGGAGACACGTACATAGATTTTCAAGACGAACATAGCAGCAGCAGCCGCAACACATCATCATCAGACTAGCGCTGCTGGTGGGGAAAATATTCTTTCGTATTTTATGCCACCGTTACATTACTTTCAGCTTAGCGGATACATCCACAGCGACGACTTTTTTATTGCAATGCTGCCCGCCCGTGTTCGGGAGCTCTCCAAGAGAGTTATAATACGAAAAAGATGCAATAACAGAGCAATGTTTATACAGGATTTTGAAGTAGCACATTGGAACTCTGTGAGCGAAAAAGCGTGGTCTGAAGTAGCAAAAAGGCACCAACTTGACAGAGCAGAGGAAGCAGCATAGATACTGAAGATTATTATGTATTACTAGGAAGAATTGGTCCTGGTATACTGTAAGTTTTGAGATGTATAATATGTGCTTCTAATATTACAAACGAACGTCAAAAACCAGCAGCATCCAACATTTGAGCTTTAGTAAAACCCTGGAAAAACGACCGAGAGAGAAAGGCAGCTTTTACTCTGCCTCCTCATTCACACAAAAAAGCTAGTTTTCTCGAAAATTTACTAGAGCAGATATACCTACAAGTGTAGGTATATGCATCAAAATGTGCTCCAGATAGCACGACCAACACGGCTCGTTTCTCCGTCATGTAGAGTCCAGTTCACCAGTGAACTCTAATAATGCATTCTATTCCATCTCATCCAGCAAAAAAAGTTACCACAGTACATTTATCTAAGCGCTACCAAGTGAGATGTGGAGCAGAGCATAATAATATAGATCCTTAGACGTGAAATTGCAGTACCGTCCCTCACAAGGAGATCCTGTAGTATCAAAAGCTTCTATAGCAAAAATCAATACTTTAACCTTTTTCATTGACTCACTCAGCGATTGCACATGCCAACGTATTTAATAGTTTTAGTTCCATATACAAAACGGAAATAGACACACGCTTAGAATGGAATGCTGGTTCTGATGGAACAAAACCATGTGCATAAAACTTCACGAAATGCTTGTTTTTCATTCCAATAGCGAATAATGGGATACAATACATGTTATTGAAATGCTGCATTGTATAAAATATATATGTACAACAAAAATGTACCTCATGAGCTGTGCACATTTACCCAAATCAGCACAACCCTGAGACTGACTGTAATGACCAACATTTGCATTCATTCATATGCACAAAAATGAAAAGTGCTGCATGTTGTGTGTGATTCACTTTATATTAATGTTGTTGATGTAGCCAACAGAAAACAAAAAAAAATATATGAGCAGTCAGATTGCCTCATTTAGCTTGGCTGTCACTTGGCCAGATACATGCCACACTCTGCCTACGCTATATGACTTGCGATGGATGAAACTATAATGGCAAAAAGCACAACTAAAGAAGAAACTTGAGATAAGATTGGCCAACTAATTTAGGAAGCACTTTTCCAACTCGGTATAATAATACAGCTCCAATATAACTATAACATAGCCTATGTTACATAGGCATACATTGTTGAAATAAGCACATACCTACGTGATATGTAATACATGGTCCGTGCGCATCATCATTGGCATCATGTCATGATTGTCATAGAAGTTTACATATATGGTGAAATACTAGCCTGAGGGAAGCAGCAAAATCCTACTTTTCTTTCCAAATCCATACATAGTCGCTTTCTGTGTGGAAGCATACTTCCATAAGCGTCACCACATCACATCATCATCACTATCAGCAAACTTTAACACATCAGCGGCAACAGAGAGCATTGAAGATGATGGAGCCAGAGAAGCGAAACACGACAACGAGATGAGCAAGAGATGAAAAAACGTGTACCATATAATAATCCAACAGCATCATAGGCTCCATTCTTCACTGGCAATGCTATGTGCTGCTGTACATTTACTCTAAAAAGACTGGAGCTCATGTTATTGTTACACTGGAGAAGCAGGTCGCTTGAAACAAGCTTAAGCCAGAAGCACAAAACTCATTTTTCAAACGAGGTAGAAAGATGAGAATGATGAAGAGAAGGAGAAAGAGAGACCGGTATAATTTTATGTTCCATATATTATTTCCAAAGTTTCTACATTCAGCCCAGTGAATATATCTGTGTGCATATCTACAATATATATAAGCAACATGGTTATTGCGATAAACCTAATAAAAAATTATATTATTAAAATTATATCCGTACAACTCCTATGTACACAAAAAGAGCATAATACAAGTAACAACATGTAAGCATCATATAGGCCTGTACGTATGTACGTTGCGTCGCCCTACAGAGTATACATTAAACAATCTTCTTGTAACAACGTGATTAAAGTGTCTTGCTAAACTACAACTAACAACACACCAAATATAGAGAGGAAGCTTGTAAGTTTGCCTTTACATTTTTTATCCACCACCACCACCGCTAGCAGCTAGCCACCATGATATAATGACGTTTATTATATATCCCTTCTTCTCCAGCAGCAGCAGCAGTTTTCCAGCTAAAAACTAAATGCACTTTTTACATTCCTTGTGTATATATGAGCAGTAGTAGTGCTTAAATAGTTATACGAGATCTGGTTGGATGATTGCATTTTATATACTTAACATTGTATATTATCAGCCTCGTCACGTAGGCCAACAAACAAAAAGTAAAATACCCCCAAATACGTCAAGAGATATACAAGTAAATGGATCTACTCCAAGTTAGGAAGACGATATAATATGATGGTATATATAAAACTACGACAGAATGCAAGAACTAACATTTTAGATGGAGAGATTCGGAAAAGGAGAATATCATCCTCCTCATAATATCATCTGAGAGTATATCCTACTACTTTACTTCTTTTGAAAGAGAGAGATTCTCGGGTTTCTCTGTTAGATGTTTTTCAGCCTAGATATACCTAAATATATACCCACAACACCATTCAGCCCTCCATTTTCTCCCCATATTTTTTTATACTTTACATAGAAAAAAAGTCACTATATTGGGTATGCATGTAGGTATGTATATATCATCACCACACCACCACCGCCGCCAGTATTACATGTGGAAAACCACGGGTATGTTATTATGTGCTCCACGATCACGTTTCTTCCTTCTATGTGGAGGTAGAGTATAAAACATAAAAACGATAGCTATAGAGTAGAATCTCATAATAATAATAATAGAACAGCGGTGTTGGAAGGATGGAGGAATAGAGAGAAGAATACTCACAGGAAAAGAGTATAAAAAGTGAGCTGTGCATACTACTTCTTTGTGCATACGCTGCACACGTACGTTACGTTAAGTCAAAGTAAAAAGAGAGCTATTTTGTGAAAGAAGAGGCGAATATCACATCATTCGTGTCTCTCTTTCAGCCAGCACCAGAGCACAAAAAGATGAAAAAGACGAGATGAGAGAGAGAGAGAGGGTTCGTCGCACCCAATATAATCCTCCTTTTGGCTTCTGTGCCTGCGAGTAGGTATATATCCTTTCATTACATTACATTTCTACTACGACTAGAGAGAGAGAGACGTTTACCTTTACTATTGCGAGCATTTTTACTAGATTTTTTTGTAGAGAGAAGCAGAAAAAATCTGAAATATATTATTATATATGCCCCTTTATATGCTTACGCCTAAAAGATAGGTTTCTATACATTTGATATTCCGTGACCATGAGCGTATATAAAATGTGTAGATAAATAAAATGTGAAAAAAGAAAATAGCTTTTGCCATTTTCTTCTACTTTTTTTCTTCCACCACAGCACATTATCATCATCGTCATCTTTCCTCATCATCTGACTGCCGTTGCCGTTCTGTATTATATAACAAGATATTATTCCCTTCCTACATCGTTTGATTATAACCTCATACTGATGCTACTTTTACTATTTCGTCTTTTATGTTCCATCTTCCCTTCGGAACAGATGTAAAGGTAGTTATAATATACCTTACTTTCTTCACTATGAACTTTAAGTTTTACGTAATATATATCCATGTTGTCATTAATGTATTTATTGTTTTTATAAAATCGTACAGAATACCACCATTGGTACCTGCCTGTATGTGTACACTTGTGCAGATATATTTCTTTCCGAATATATACATTCAATTTTTCCTTCAAATTTCATTCCAAAACAATTCTTTAAAAAATCTCGTTGTCGTCTGTCTACCGTTCTCTGTTCAGTTTAACCTTTTCTACATTTTTACTACATCGTCAGTATTTTTAGGCAGGTAGCAAAGCGCAGAACGATAACTGTTCCTTGATTCGCAATTCGACTCGCAGGGGAAAAATGAAAGGGTTGCTTCTTAGTCACAAATTGTACGTTCGCAGCACAATCAGCTCGGAATGCATAGCACTTTACCATATTGATCCTATTACATAGCATACCTATATAAAAATACCCAACTTTGATCAAGTTGTTCTTCGAACTTGAAACGTCTTCATATCGAAGAAGAAGCCGAAATAATATAAACGTATCCAATATGCTCAACTACAAACGCTTTTGCTTGATGCAACAATTTCCCATTCCATTTGTTGGAAAAATGAAAATTTCTTCCACATTTTGTCGAAAGTTAAATTGGCGGTTCAATATACCGCTGTTATATTATTTGTCACCTTTATTATGGCGTGTGAGTGAAGATCATTTAGTTTCATTATCAAAGTTGGGAGAGAGTACGAAAGGCGGAGTATTGTGTATACTGATTCGGAAGCATTTCTTGTAGTGTGTATTTGTCCAGTCATGTATAAATTGCCATTGCCTTGTGGATAGCCTTGATTTGATGAAGCGTATGCGTGTAGCAACAGCAAGTTCCAATTACGGTAAGTCCCAAGAAAGTAAGAATCACACATGCTTCACACAAATAAGCGCCACCAATGACGATGCATCATTATTATGTAACGACACATCACTACTCGAGGTAGTTGTGCTGGTTGTTGTGAAGAAAAGAGATAGACAGAGAGACAGGACAACAACAACAAAACTAACGAGAAGAAATCACAGTCAACTAAACAAGCGTACTACATTTTACTTTTACTTTCGCCGTGCCTTCTATACATCCACTAACCACTTTGTTGGCTTCCCTATCCACTCTCCACAGATTCATACAACATCCTATATAATACAAAGATACAGCTACAACACCAACTTGTTTTTTTTCTGTTTGCATTTGGCAATAAAAATGTGACTAGGACCAACTCCAGTGCACTGGCTCGGGCGGATCGATAGAAGAGACGGGATGCTCGGTTCGTAATGCATGAGTCTCAAGGGTTGCAAAGACGAGCGAAGGGGTGAATGTGAAACGTGAGTGTTCAACAAAGACTCTAGCAGTTGGAAGAACCTTTCTAAAAACGTTTGGTTGGACACCACAAGAATCCTCTCGAAAATTCTTTTGCAAGATGAAAAAGAAGATTGACCCACTCTACGGCCTTGGAAAAATGATAATTTTAGGAATTTTGCATTTATTACCATTACATTATATTATATTCAAAAATAATATGCAATAAGAACACATCATTTCCTTTTTGGCACATTGGACTGCATTTAAATGATTGGTGATGGTGATCTTGAACGAGTGTATAAAATTTGAAATGCAGCCTGATAAGATACAAGATGAAGTTAATCAATTGCACAATTCACAAAAGAGATTATCTCGCTCGTAGGGGTAATCATTTTTATATTAATCTGAATCAGAAGCAGCCAGTCGTGTATAAAGTCACTGGGGATAAATAAGTAGACAACTACAACGTTTGTTTTCCCTTTCACAAAGGCACAACAGCAACTTCCTAAAACTGACACGAGTAATCGTGACACACATAATGTGATTCCCAGCCAGTTCGAGAGGTTTAAAAATAGAATATTTTGCATCAATATAGCAATTAACTCAGACGTTCCTTTAATTCGTAGTAAAAACAGTAGCATACATTTCAGTTTCAATTCCATTTATCCAAATCCACTGACAAACTCGCTCATATATGTGAGCCAACGAGTAAAAACCAGCCTTCCTTGCAAAACTGAAATACCATCAGTTAGTGACCAAGGTACGAATTTTACCCCCTGAGCGAACTTTTATGGTTCACCTCATATCAGCTGACAATGAAAGTTTTGATGAAGGGCATCATGTTTCAACAAACACTACTCACTGTAACCGTTAAAAACCGTTACAACACATTTTATTCCTGAATTTTTTTTATTTAAAACTTTTAAAATGTGTTGTAACGGTTTTTAACGGTTACAGTGAGTAGTGTTTGTTGAAACATGATGCCCTTCATCAAAACTTTCATTGTCAGCTGATATGAGGTGAACCATAAAAGTTCGCTCAGGGGGTAAAATTCGTACCTTGGTCACTAACTGATGGTATTTCAGTTTTGCAAGGAAGGCTGGTTTTTACTCGTTGTCGCACATATAACCCATTACGATTCTCCAGAGGCTCAACAGCAATCATGTTCAAAGCCGTACACACCGCCGCCGCCGCCCAGACAGGTCAATGCTTTAGGATGATTTACTCATCTCACTTTTTTTTATTCGCGTGCCCTACCCTCATCACATTACACACGGTACCTTTTCCCTTTCTTTCTCTCTCTCTGGGGGAGCATGAGCTCGGAAGTTTTTCGCTGCCTCGTCGTATTGATTTTTCTCTTTTCTCTTACACACTTCCCGTGCCTTTTGCTTGTCTACGAGTCTTCTACCACGTAGTCACAAATAACATACACACAGTGAGAAGTATTCGACAATGAGTGAACGCATCCGTTTTCGTTAGGTTTGTACACAACTGTAAGCTTAAATCTAAATGTTACATGATTTTATGTTATCCTTTATTGTCCCCTTGATAATTTCCCTTTCCCCGTCACATTTTCAATATTCTTCGACGTGTTTAATGTACCGTTTACCCCGAAAAAAGTAACAAAATATACTGATCCAGTGAAATTAGAAAAACCTGTCACGTGATCAAAATGTCAAGGCATATTTCATTATATGTTTCATATTTTCAAATATTTTCATGAAAGGTATTTTTAAAGGAGCCCTGCTTTCTTAACATTCTTCTTAACCGAAACACTATCGATTAATATCCCGGAGTATTTCGAAATTAGTTTCCAAACTCTCCATTGCATACCGCTAATTGGTGGTTCACCCACATGTACCCATGCAACTTTCGCAATTTTTGTTTTGTTTTTGTCACACAAGTTGCAACACCACAATCCTTAACAAGTTACAAAGTTTGATTGGTTAAGGTTGTATTGTTTATGCGCGTAATGAGAATAATGTTCGATGTTAAATGGATTTCCGATTCTCCAACATAGACATTTCCGGCTGCTTTCACCAGAACATATACATACGACGCAAAAATGACAAACAACGCATTTGGAGCAAATATTTGATACGTCATCAAAGACTTGGTAGTCATAAGATGTCGGCAAATTATTACCCAACCATGAGTAGTATGTACATTATAGACACAACGCGCACAGCATGACAAATGAATGTCAATTCTGAAAGTTACGCCATTCTTATTACTCTCAAATATATTATTATCTGGAACGGTCTCCATTGAAATCAATGTATACACAAACTTACGAGAGCAACTACTTTATTGCTATTACTGTCAACTTTCACACAAAATGTAGATTCCATTAACTAAAAACAATAGAACCAATCATGTTGACACAATACGGGAAACCCAATTTTCTCAGTCTTCAGTTCACTGCCATTGTCCTTGTCATCAACGCGAGAGCAAGCAGCAGAAGGGAAAGGAAGGAATTGTTACTCGAAATTATCATGTCGCCTCTTTTCTTCACTTTACATGTATATTTCCCTCAACCCAACCCCTTTCATCTTCCTATTAAACCATAGTTATGCAGTTTCAACAGTTCCAGAATGCATTAATACATACTAAATGACAACTGAAACTTAATTCAGATACAAAGTATTTCATCAATCAGCCGACATAAATACCGGACTCGATAAAACCTATAATTCAGAGAACAATGACAAGAAACATTTTATTCTCAAGTGTCATAATCATTATAACAGAGAACAGAGTTTACTGTTTATAACTTTCTCCATGTACGGACAACTTATAACCACCAGCAGCAGCGGCGACAATAAAAGCCAGTTCATAATATTCAATTAGTTTTTCGTATTAAACGTGACGGATCCGCATATGTAAATATATTCATACAGACCGTTCCCAACAAACTTTTCATTCAACATTTCGATCTGGGGTATCTTCTTGTGTTGAATAATCGTTGAGAAAATTAAAGATCTGTCCAAGAGTGTTTGTGTATAAAAGCATATTATTCATAGGATGTAGTAGAGATGCGGTAGCTAGGAACAAGAGAAGGGTTGGTTTGTTCGTGGCGAATTATCCTCCCCTACCGTAATCGTCATAGTTGGAGTTGGCTGGATCAATAATACTTCCGACTTTTTCCCATTCATTTTTTGCTGTTGCTTTACTCAAGTTTAGCTCCAGTTCCATAATCAAGTTATCCCTTGTTGTTTTCCGTGTCATGAACATCCACATCCAGTCATATCTAATGTCACTGCCTTATTTCTCATTGTGAGATTCAATGCAATTCAACTGAAGCTAACGACAAGCTTATTACGTCTTTTACAAAATCAGTTGTGCTCCCCCATCATCCCCTTGCTTGCCTCTTACTAATTCACTTTCGTCGGATCGGAATCATGTATTTACACTGCATCTAAAATAAGTATCGCTCTGCATGCCAAGTTGCTGAAAATTTTTAGCTTCTAAAATACTGTAAAGTTGATCAATGGCAATAATAATAGATCAGTTTTCTCGTGCTCACTACATAAGTATCAAGCTCAATAAGGTGACCCGGTCGTATAATATTTGGTTGGAGTTGTTTTTGACGGACGATCTTAACATGCTGACCGTCAACATTATATTATGAAATGTTTGTCAGTAGTTTTCACTTTCTCTAACATCGTTAATGTAGTCTACGACCTACATTTATTCTTCAAACTCAGACCACACAAAGACCGGAAGCAATTTGACTGTCATCTTCAAAGTAACGTTTCGTATTCACTTCGTGTTCGTATAATGTGTGATTGCACAGCACGATAATGTTACGTATACGCACTGGACGAGGATCAATTTAACAACGATACAAGTTCATTAACATTTAACATGTCAATGTCGAAAATAGGTATACATGCACGATTACGTAACGTATAACATATTCTCTCTCTTCTGCTTGAACCCATGATTCTGATTACATATATTCATTAGTGAATATCCTCGGTATGTAAATGAAATAGTATATATCTCTCTCATAAAGGGTTCTTTTGCAACGTTTCAAAACAATTTGCATCGGTAAACCATATTTTCACTTCATTGCAATAGCAGATGAATACATGATGACGCTTTTCCTGATATTTTTCCGAAGCCATATTCATTTGCAATTGCGAATTGCCCATGGCATTATTGGCAAACATAAATGCAATTTCTTGTTTTGAAAATTACATTGATTTACTTGTAATTGAGGTTTACTCACTAAAATCACACTTTCGTTCCAGTTCATGTTGAAGAAGTTGAAGAAGTAAGCAACTATTTAATTTTGCGATTGCAGCAAGATTTACACAGGGTAAATATATGCTATGTTGTATGTACTAAATCTTTGCTGATGATGATCATTCTTGTAGAAAAATAGTAATAAAATGAACTTCTTCAACTTTGTTTTTAAAACGTGTACAAACAACCGCATTTTCCTTTTCCTTCCTTCCTTCCCTCGCACAGCGGACTCATCCTATTTTTGTTTGGCACAGTTCCAGCCACTAAATTGTTATCATCCTCACATTCATGACTTACATCTTAGATCACTTCAACTGCTCAACTTACACACACACAAAACTGACGCATATTTTCACGGATTACTTTTTATAAATAGAATGCTTTCGTATAAAGTATTTTAATTTCCATATTCAAAGCATGTAAAAGGTGTAGCATAGAATATTTGAAAAAATGTGGTTACATGACACAAAACGAAGAAAGAGGATGCACCAGAAGTGGCGATGACATGCAGGAGAACTTTTAATGCAAAATGCACAATCACCGTCATCACACAGGAAAAAGTTTTTAAATAGGACGACGGAAGGAAACACCTCAAACGAAAAGAGTGTCTTTGCCAAATAAACATTTTATCTGTGAGCACAAGCACAGGCTGTATACTTTAAAATCAAGTATCCGTAATTGAATCACCAAATATAGATAGGCAATGTATGCATATATACCATGTATGAGGCTATGTTTGACGTTCTGGCTTTATACCTACTTACTGTCGTATTGAGGTGTAGCTTTAACATTTCTTAACTCGTTCCAGATTTCATTACTGAACAAAATACATATAACACCGTAGTTTTTCTGGGCACATTTTGTGAATAAATTTTATCTTCACAATTACCTACATACCTAAAAAAAGTTGCATTTCAGAGTGCACCTTTCTAACCGTTCGAAATGTCAAGGAAAATTAGAACAACCAAGTTTACTACTCACAAATAAACAAGGTACCAGATGTACGAACATATCGCACAAAAATATAAACGATTCTATGAGTTTTCCAAATCAGAACGGAAATTAAAGTAGGAATCATTGTAGGGAATACCTATCAGTACACAAGGACACACATCCTGCATATCATGTCCCAGGAAAAACTTATTCAATCTCAGTCTTATACCATGATAAAGATTTTTTTATGTCAATACTACCTGCCCCAGAACTTATCCAGCTCCGTTTCTGTGCTAATGTAGATTTCGTTTACTTCATACAGATACATACATTTCATTGTTTTTCATCATTGTTCATTGTTTATCCTCCAGCAAAACATTTATAGGCTCGTTAATTAACTTGTCGCTGATGAAATTATGTATATAAAGCCTGATTACGCGACAACAGAATAAAACTTGCGAAAATAAACCTGCATGAAATTGAAGTAGGAATCATGAAATTGGTACCATGAACTTAACTTGTATCTAACTGTTGACGGTATACAGTATAATATATTGCATATTACTCCGTGACCCTCTTCACATATTTTAAAAACCTCATTATACAAGGCATTGTATGTTTTAATGGTATTCATTCACCGTGCGAAAAGAACCGTCGCAATTAAAATGAAAAAAATATATAGTAAAATGTTGTTTTGCATTTTCACTTTCTTATAAAATACAGTCAACGGTAATTGCTTCTTCAAATTGAAATTCTTTTTCCTTCAAAACAAGCTCCACTTCAAACATGCATGTGTCTTGACAGCTTCTCATTCACATCAAGTTTGTGTGGACATCTGGCAAGTGGCAATTACTACTCAGTATTTTCATACATTCTACAAAAATGAAAATTGTTAATCAACGAAAGTCAAAGTCAATTCCAGTAGAACCATTCATCACGCATCCTGTTTACATGACTTTAGTACGAAATGTAAAAAACTGGGTACGCAAGAATGATAAAATACTCCGTTTCTCAGTTGACCCCATTTGTTTCGACTACTGGGTTTGGGATTCTTTCTGGATGATGCTCCCATGTGCATTTGCACATAGCATTTTTTGTGCTTTTTGGCAAAAAAATTCACTTAAACTCCTAAATCATTTTACGAAAACTTTTAAATGCAAAGTTATGTATCTCAATTATAAACGTGTAAAATGTATCCTTTTGAATAAAATCATACCCGACTACTTCCCATGAACTTACTTAATCCTGTACGCACCCATTCGTAAATTCACCATCTGTTGTTTTTATCATGTAGCCCTTTTTCAGTAACATTCAACATTATTTTTGTGTCGATTGGTATGTTATGTCTAGTCCACCAGCAGTAGTAAAGTATTCTATCATCTGTTAATAATGAACTGAGAGGATATATACATGCCTTGAAAACGGCAACCCTATAACTTGTCTATCTCCACGTTTCAAAGTATCCACTTCCTGTCATTAAAAAGTAATAATATGCATGATACGCAGTAAAACGTGGTAGTAGGTCAACATTGAAATATGCAAGCAATTAATTGCACTTTTATTTCCCTAATCCACAAATTATATTGCATGTTTACGCATACCATATTCATAAAAATATTGTGGCAGTTCATAGTTTTTGAAAGAGTGCAAAGTGCACCATCAATAGTGTAAATTGGTTAATCATGGCATACTAAGCCCCTAGCAAGTGAATGATAGTACACTCAAGTACGCCATTGTATTATTACATAGTATATGGACCACCAAATTTTAGAATGAATGAACGATCGATGCACCGACAGAAACGGCGATAAGAATACGAATTTTTATGTGTGTAGAAATTGAATGATGAAGTTGTTTTGATACACTTGCGCTGCAGTCACAGACACAGAATGAATGATTGATATCAAATGAAATACAAGCGGAGAAACAAGTTTGCATATACGCTTTAATAACAATTGAACATGAAGAGTATCGTTCAAATGAGAGCATTTTTTCATAGCATACCAGACACTTGGGCAGCAAAGAATCCCCTCCACTAAATAGTAAATTGACAGCTAAATAGAAAAACAAGTGTGCACGGTTTATGTAATTCATAACATGTCAATTCGCAACAAAGCATTATGGCTTTCATTAACGGTCCAGTCCAGTGTCACAGCAAGGTGCACCAATGTTACAATACAAAAATGTGAAGTGCATCATGGATCAAAGCATTCAGTCTGACAAAAACATGGTTGTGCAATCCTTGTCATCACAATCACATCCGACATTTATGCATTCCTTAGCATCATTCAGTGCTTTTGATTCAGTCAAATTAGATAGTACCAAATCATTAGCTTTGATAAACTTCCAGGAATTAAATTGATGGCATGAACGAAAGGGCAACTTTTCCCACGATTGCACAGTTCATATGATCATTGTCCTGTGTTCTGATTTTAGTGAATGTGACTGCTGTTTGTCGAATAAATAACTCAGGCTGGCGTCTCACGCACTTTCGCTGGAGATAAATGCTAATAATTACATACAACGTAGTTACAATGAAATTGCGGAATGCGCCAAAACTACAATTAACAAATGAATAAATCCCATCTCGGTTTTCATGGACTAAACAAAAGGATTAGCATCTTGCAGAATGCAACGGGCTCGAAATAGAACTCTTCATCACTTTCCATTTCTATCATGTCCATCCGCTAAAATTTCATCTCCAAAATTTATATACTATTATTAGTAAGTATATGCATTTGCATTGCAGATTGCGTTGCTTAACTTTCTCCTGGCTCCAATGCGTGTACTCAAGTCATGCATGCAATGATGAGGAAAATCAACATCGTTAGAGTCGTTAGCGCTAGCGTTTCTATCATAGTAAAATGCTTCAGGCATTATAATTTTTTAAAGATGACGAGTATTGCCGAAAATGCGAAAGGCGGTGGAGTGATCGCGGCCATAAACATACTTTGAATGAATACTTATTGTATATTGTAAATATTAAAATAACAAAAGCACCGCGCTGCCACACACAAACCATCACAAAAACAGCAGCAAAACAGACGAAGAAAATGCAAAATAACATGAAGGTGACGTTGCGTTCCCAAATGCCAAACTTGTTGATATATCTTTTCATTAATTCATTATTACTATTACCATCGTCAAATTAAATATGTAAATAAATGCATCATCATCTTGTAGTTGGTAGAAGATGGAACAGAGCTCATAAAAGTGAGAATAATAGCGAGAGGTGGACGTGAATAGAATTTCGCAGGGTACACTGACATGAGACATAAAATTGATAAATGTATGCAATAGTGGTGGAGTGAGTGACTGCATAGTGATGTAATCTATTAGCCGGCGACCGAAGATGAAATGAAGAAAAACACATCTTTGTAGTACAAACAGTGAACTAACGCAAAAGGGTTCAAGGTCTTTTCGCAATTAGGTACCCCATCTTCATCATCTCACTCACAATCTCATCAAAATATAACTTGTTTTACGGTGCATTTGCTTGCACCTCGTCCAATTTTATTCAATGCATGTATGTAGAATGTGCACTATTCGCCCTCTAACACTTTCGCGTGAATAGTGTGGTGACATTCGATAATTCGTCTCTGTCAAGTTCAAAAACATATAATAATATAACTCGAGAGAGAGAGAGAGAGAGACTCCAAAGTGGTGAAGGGAATGTTATACGGTAATATAATGTATTTGTGTACACTTTTACATAATAGGTACGATGTTACGTATTAGTCATTCGATGCTTGTGTGGGAAGGAAATAGATTATGCGTTTTGATGACCGTTTTTCGTACATAACAAAGGAAGAAACACTGTCTAGCCATAATATGAGATTCTCCTTTAAATCTGACTGTTATCAACGGCATATGCATGTTTTTTTTAAATATGTTGACACATTTCTACGGACTTGATTATTAAATACATCCCTACAAAATGCAACATTATTATGCACTATAGCTTTCCATTACTCAAATCGAATGTAGCAAAATATAATATTCTTAAGTTAGGTTAGTTATGGCCAATGTTATGGAACAGGTTGCAGACGTAATTCATATCCTCTCTAACTGGATTTGGTATTAGAATCTAGACAATCATGAATAAATCCAAATACACTTTTAGATTTTGCATAAATGTGCCATTTACATGCATTTTTAAAAACTATTTATTGTATTTTTTCACAATAGATGGTACTAGGGCGTACTTACGGAAAGGCAAGCGTAGTTTTGTGATGTAGAATTGTAGCTGTAAATATTATATATTTACAATTAATAAAAAGGCATGGAAAGTATAACATAACAATGCAAAAATCAACGCTAATACATACGATTGGCATTAACAGAATGGAAAGAGAGAGAGAGACAGATAAAAAACAGTAAATTGAAATTGAAACAAAATGCCTAAGTCCCCACCAGCCAAGTTGGACTAGTTCACAAAATAATCATACAAACTGCACGATGAACGCAGCAATAAATAGGAATATAAAACAAGCTTGGTGAAAATGAAACTCTTATACGGCTGGCTGAACTGGACACATAAGCACAGCATGAATATATCCTAAAAGGAATCATTTTCTGCTAAGGAATAAAAATGAAATGTATAGGCCCATAAAATGTTGTGTTGGGCTGTGAGTGTACATGAAGCATTCAAATGAGAAAAAGATAAAATGGCCATGCAATTCACTATTCACAACCACACCATCATCATCAGAGCAGCAACATCACATTACCATCTTCATATCATTGCCCATTTTCATGCATGAGAAGAATTAACATGCCAATCTCACCAGCAGCAACAACAAGCAACTGCCCATTGACCAATACTAGCTCTTCTCCAGAAGCAGCAGAAGAGTCAAAGTCGAACGAACGGTCGAAATGGAGAAGGGCAGAACAAGAAGTGAATTAAGGAATGGGCAAACCAGCGAGCCGCTCTCTTCGTCTCGTAAGTCGTAACTAACAGCCAGAAGCAATTTTACTTGGTAGATTGGATTGGAAGCGAAATATGTACATATCCACAATTACCACAATCCATTTCAATAAGAAGATTTTTAAACGACATACTAATATTCATGCCAGCATGCCTTGAGACATGAAATGAAGCTTTTAGATAGGCAGGCACGCACGTCAAGTCAAAACTGCATTTTTCTTACCTAGCGAGCTAAACTATACCAAAAGAGTTTTTATTTATACGAATCGTACGTAATGCAACGAGATGAATAAAGACTGTACCAAAAACCAACTAAAATAGCGTCTCAGTCTCAATATTTTGAGTAACACTTGACTGTATTTTTTGTGAAACAAACAAAATACAGTGAATTTTGAGTACACATAAATGCGAATAGCTTAGTTTATAGGAAAGCAGCATGGATTCATGATAATTTTTGCTGTCCATCCATACTCATACGAATTGGTTTAGACACAGTTTGCCGCTGGAAAAGAGTCAAGTCTTAACAATCAACCATTATTGCCAGCCAGCAAAACAGGATCTCATGCCTTTCTTTCCTATTTCTCTCATTCTTTTCATTTTGCTTCATTGCCATTGCCTGCTCTTGTTCGTCCGTTCGAACAACGCTTACATAGTAAACTTATCGTACATGTTCGTAAAGTGGTATGAAAATAATAACAGATGTGCATTTCCAAAATGTGTGTCGTGCCTTCTATTCTTAAATCATTATCATCATCACCACATTCACATCTCTCTCTACATGTACGAAGGTATGAGTATGGAATGGATGGCGCATAATACTTATTTATAATAGTTACTCTGACTAGTCGCGTTTTCAACTGCCTGCTACACAACAGGAATAAAAGAATCATGCTATTATTATTATGAAGCTAGATTCAGGTATTCCGCTGTTTTTTTACATAGAACTCGCTTGAATGCTTTTTTAATATCTTGCCTTGCCACAAGGTCCACTTCCAGTCACGTCCGCGCTCCTAATTCTTTCTCTCAAAATCGGCATAAGCAACCTTTTGTTTTTCGGTACTTGATTCGGGTATACTAAAACATACTTCTTACAGTACTTCTTACTATGGACCAAAAATAAATTGATACTAAAACGGATGCAGCATGGAACGTAGCGAAGACGGGGAACTAGTAATAATATTCACCGTCATAGAATGGAGATAAAAAACAAACGTTAGGGGTTTTCCATCTTAAAAACCAGTCAAGCGGCAAGCTTTTGCTTGGTTTTCTTTGATATATAAATTAAAATATGGATAATGAAAATGAGAAACACTGAAGAAAAACTCATTACAGACATTTGCTACAAACGACGAGTATATTTTACGTATGCATAAGTTTCTAATTCAAAATTCTGGACCTACCCCGGAAAATTGAAATTAAAACTATTGCGTATTATACATGCAAGTTTTTTTTCAACTGCAGGCCACAATTTCAATTTTTCAACGTGGACAATAAAGACCACTTGCATGTCTGTATATGCCAAAAGGAACTGCCAAAAAACTAAAAGGAACATTAAATGACAAGTTTGCACAGCTGCGCACAGCAAACCTTCGTATGCTAACAGGTCAGAACAAAGTGCAAATATGAAATATAAAGTCATTAGCAAATAGTCTTGTGATTGGAAAAACTTTGAAACGGAAGGATATAACAGTAATTCCGACGACAACAGGATGCACAGAGGAAAGTTTTCCTACTCCCAAATGCTGGACTAATTTTGCAAGCAATTCCTTTTCCATTGCAAATCTAGGTTGGGGTGAATGCATACTTTCGCCGTGTGAGTAGGATCCCTAAACTAACCCAACTTACACAACGCCCTCAACCAAGTAGTTTACTTTGTTCGCGACAACGAGAAAATAATATTATATTTATGACTTATGAACACTAATGGACAGTATTTGTATGTGATATGAAAATGTGAGAGAATCTAAAACACACAGACAAAACGCACGTATGAAGCAAGTTTATGCGAATTATGACCTTTTATATTTAAACAATACTTTACCTGATGGTCTCTGCAATTTCCAATGCTCCGTCATACCGATCCTAAAAATAAATTGAGAATTCAGTTGTAGCTTTACATCACATAATCACATTTAATGTAAAAAAATGCTCTGGTTAGAATTGTTCCATTTATTGTTCATTCATATTAAAGCAATTTGTAGCATAAACAAAGGCTCATCATTTAAGTAGAGAAAAGCCAATTCATAGCAATTAAAAAGTTGGTTAGTGTTACCTTTCCTCCGCTCAGTGGCCACTGATAGACGTGAGGTTCCGCACCGACCGGACTATGCAATTTCAATTCCAATGCCATTTTGACACAAAGTACTGATAAACACTGCTTAACGTTTTTCCCTTCTTAAACAATCACTCCAAAACACAACAACTATGACATGACACCCGCTGCTGCTGACTGCCACATCCATCAATTCCAAGACAAAACACCTGATCATCAACACTTATCAATATCAACACATGCAAAACCTTTTCCGAATTTATTGGTCATCGTAAGAGGAACAATCCTTCGAAATCGAAATTGCTCTCCATCGCCAGCTAACTCATTTCCGATTCTTTCCCCGCAAGACCACCAAACCACTCCAGTAGTAATCAGCAGAGAGATAATGTTAAGCAAATTCTTACTTTCTCACGAATTCTATTCATTTTTGCTTTTTCGGTTCTGTTGACGATGCTAATATTCCTCTGCATATTCACGTACATTAATGATCATGAAAGGGCGGGCGAAAATGGAATTACCACCCTTGACGCAGCGCTGGGCGCACTTTTCCAACAACAGCATTCAATTTAATAAATCCAAACCTGGAAACTAATCATTTCCTTCCAAAGGATGAGTCGAAGGGATGGAATAATGGAATAATAAACCGTTAATTGTAGTGGTCAATTGGTGAAGAAGAGTCGATTCACTTTTTGCACATGCACACTGCACAGACGAAACAAGAACCATTTTTTCATGCATGCACCTTTCTCCCTTGCTCATCTTTCAATCAACTCATACATATATCTCGCATTCGTGCATCATGATTCATATTTTTCAACAATCAAACCTTCAGTACTTTCTCTCATCTTCATTTCGACATTCTTTCCAATTAATATTTTAATCTCCTACCATATCAGACATCTTGGAAACATTTTCTCATCTTTTTACTCACTTTTTAAGTGACTTGCGAAGTAAAAGATATTCTTTGAGAGATTTACATATTCTCTTTTATCATATATACGTATTAATTTCAACGGTTTTATTCTTTGTATTAAAATTAATCATTTCACGGCAGACTACTGGCGAATGGCAACTGCCAATAGAACGGAGAACATGTTTCTGTTCTTCCCAAAAATTGATTGCACTCATATTCATGCAATCGATCTGTACGTAACTGATACTTAGGCATAACATAATTAGCACAAATCACTTAAACTTAATGAATTGTTGCGCACCAAAAACTTCGAAGTCAACTTCTTCCCACTCTCATCCCCATCAATACTCGAGCAAACACACTACCTTTTTAAACTAACTACCAACAACAACCAACCCCCTCCTTCCAGTCGCGATTCTCCAACACAAATGCACTGCTGGAGAAGCTCACACCAAATAAGCGGTCGCACAAAATTTGCTCACGCACCAGCAGTCTGCATACTTTTTTTCACCAAAAAATGATTTTTAAAAATATTTTAATTACTTCTCTAATTACTTTATTAAATATCAAGTTTTTAAATCCGACTCATGTGGGCTCCACCGCATCTTTTTTAAATTTATTTTCGGTTTTCCTTTCTAGTCCACATTTTATGGGGAAAAACTCAAGCGCTCTCGCTCATTCATTTCATGTTGGGTGACAAAGGTTTAATTTATGCGGTCTTGCACACAGCGATGCGGTGAGTTTTCTTCTTTTTCAGTTAATTTAACATGCACGACACACACTTTGGAAATCTAATCAATCAGGCGAGGAAGAAACCGCCTTGCGAAAAAAAATACTATTTTAGGATATATCAAACTGCAACTCTCCAATGTTAAATGTCGTGCTTGCCATGTTTACACAGTAGTCGTATTAAACTAACTGACTTTACTGTACACGAGCACATTTCATTAATGTATATGTGTATATATATAAGATGTTTCCAATTCTAATTATCCTGTCTGTTGTCGTGATTTTAAGTGTGTTGTTTGTTATCATCGTCATTTCTCCCCGTCTTTAAGATTTATAATAATATTATTATTATTCTGGTATTATAAAGTATATTATGATGATATACTTTTTTACTATTACTTTTACCATTTACACGAGCTCACATACTTAAACTTTTTGGGCAGCGTTTGGGCATCCATCCAGCCAGCCCTGTGGTTGAATGCACTCTTCCGAGCTAAGCAAACCTCGTCCAAGCGTTTTCATTTCAAAAAAAATCCCCAACATAGACGAGAACGATATCATATTATTATTCTCAGAGCCGTATTATATCAAGCCGTGTGTCACAGTACATAGACCATATAGAAGAGGGAGAGAGCCGAGAGCCATCATAAAGATAATGCTTGAATTTTATATACAGATATGCTCAGAAAGAGCCAAAAAGCACGTTATATTATTACCTACTACTACACCGAGATCCCTTTCAACATCCATTCTGTATCCTTCCTTTCCGTGCCTTTTTGCCATGTTCTGTTGAGTTTGTTACTAGTAGAGTGTCTGTTCTCTGCTATCACAAGTACAGACTTCCATTTTCAACATAACTACCACACACATACAAGTAGGTATTCATGTGTACATTTTGAAGAAGTAGAAGAAAAACTTTTTCCCATAATTATATAGGTATGTTATATTTACTCTACTGAAAACAGTGTGTGGTGTGTGCTTTAATGTTCGTTCATACGGATAAAATACTAGTAGTGTATGGTAGAGTAGAAGAGCATGAAAACATTATCCACATCGAATTGAGAGAGAAGCCCTCTCTGGTAAGGCAAGCAAAAACTATTTTATAAAGTTACTTGCCTTGCCATCCCATGAATTGCAGCAAGTTTGTGCTATTGTATAATAAAATATTATATGGTGTGTGTGAGTAGGTAGGTACAATTCTCATGTAAGACGAAGTTGCTTTTCACATGAGTCTCATAACAATGCAATATTTTTGGACATGCATACATTTTCAAACATTGCAATATTGTGAAAAAAGTATAAAAGTTTAATACAAGTCTAATGCTACGTACGTTACTACTACCAAGCTATTCATTCGCTATACATCTTTGTCTCTCTTTCTGTCCGCTTGCTTGTAAAAGTAAAAATGTATGATTAACATATCCGCAGCTTTCAGCAAATCCTTCTCTTTCAATAGCCTTTCTTTACGATTATTATAGCAGCAGAATCGTGGTATGAAAAGACTTCTGTTCTGACGAGAGAGAAGATGAAGCAGACATAATAATGTAACGCAATAATACTATTCTCGTACGAAAATTGCTTTCAGTCATCATCATCGTCACAAGCAAGGAGAGAGAGAGAGAGAGGAGGAAATATATAAGTCCACATAAAAGAAGTAAAGATAATATTGTTGCTTATATTGAGCTTTATACGTTATGCAGAAACAAACCAGCAGCAGTGCGGTTGTACTTCTCTAGGAAATATGAAGTGAATATAATTTCTCACTCATACTACTTGACTATCACCATCCTTCATTCTATACGCACATCGTCATTTATTCGTCGTCGCACATGCAATTTGGTAGGTACGTAAGTGAGCAAAGTGTACGTAATGATAAGTGGTGGTGAGGACTACCGTTTGCTCATCATCGGAAAGAAAGTTTGTTAATGGCTCGCATAATCTGTAATCTTTACAGAAATGAATGCATGCTACTGCAAGAAATAAGCAGCAAAGGCGGCAGCATGAAAAATATATATGTATTATGGAGATAGAATGTCCTCGCTTTACTTGCCTTTATTCTACGATGATCATCAAGCCTCATAGCAAAAAAACTGAATAGAAATGAAGCTAACAAACTTTACTAAAAAGCAACATAAGGTCTTTGCTTCCTCTCTCGCGTGTGTCGTCGTCGTCGTGTGGAGACTGTATATTACTGCTGAATGCTGAAAGCCTTGAAAAAGGGCATTCATTCCATCATATAAAGCGATAGTTGAGAATTGAGCAGAACGAGATGACTTATAGTAGCAGGATATGATTGTGTAACATTACGATGAAGCTGGTAAATACTACCGCTACTACTATTCTACTGACAATAAGAATTATGAATGATGATGATCATCGAAATATATGCATTTATATATGCAATGAAGAGAAGAAAAAAAGACCTCCTACTGTTCTCCTTTCCATGTTCAATGTTGTATGTTTCGCATCTCTCTCCTGTAAAGGTTCATTGGAAGTAAAAAGTGGCTAGTTCCCTACATACATACATACATTGCTACACAAGTTCACTCTTTTACAGTCCCGTGGCTCATATGGGTTAGAAGATGTGAATTGCGTATTCCTACAATACCTAACAACGTTACGTTTACATAATAGTATGAAAGTTGTTACACGGAGAAAATTGCTCATGGATAAAATGGAACATGGTAAAGTATGAATTTACGCTTCTCCATTCTCTCGCGTGTTCCTCTGATTTTATGTTACTTTACATTCTGGTTTTGGTTGGTTCTCTGAAAGTGGTGACCTTCCTCTCAGAAATATTGTACAAGCAAGGATACATTGAGCCTGTGTGAAACAAGTCTACAAGTAAAAGTGCGGAGGAGGAGAAGAAAAAATCTTATGTAGTGGGTATCCCGGGTATACCTCTGTGTTTACTTTTTGAGTAAGAAATAATGATAAAAAATTGTTGAAATGGAGAGAAACTGTGAATGTTTTAGTATTATGAGAGCCTGACTCGACTTTACGAGTAGACATAGAATTGTACTTGCATTGTCTTCATAAAAGTACGTCTTGCTGTTTGCAGGATGCAGTGACGAAGAAGAGACGGATACAAGTAGTAGGTATTCATGATTGTTATTCACAGGAATCAGCAAAGCATGTCAGACTCATTGCTCGGGTAGTAGTAGTGGTGACGATGTGTTCTTTGCTTTGCAATGCAATGTAATCCTTGCAATCCTTTTCAAGTTAGTAAGATCTTTTGGAATATCTTCTTTGTGTGCTCAGTTGAAGATGTGTGGTAAGTAAGTAGGTACTATCCCGCGAATATTTTTGGTGAAAAGTAAAACCGGCATGAAGATGAGTTTTCAGGACCAACCCTCAAGTCTTGGGATACACCCTTTCTATGAATTACAGGATAGGAATACTCATGGCGGATTTTTCCGGGTCTTTTGACTTTCGCTCAAGGAAGTTTTGGATTATGACTGCTATGTTATTACCTATGTGGTATCCGTTTTATTACTGATTTCATGGAATCATGTAAAATTTCATGGAATTCTGCATACTACATGCTTTACAATAAAAACACGTGGATAGCTGGAGAAAACTCATCATTTCTGAGGTCACACTTTTATCATCAATCAGTTATCTAAGGAAATAATACGTACATAAAAAAATAAATTTTCTGATCACTTCAGAGAATGCAAAGAAATAACTGATAATCAGTTACTGATTACTGATTTGAAGGCAATATGAACCCCGACCCCGATAAGGAAGACTACATTGGATATTAATGCATTAATTAACGCTTTATTCCGATTACGTCAGTATGTACTTAAATTTAAAATTCTTCACGCAATGCAAATAGGAAAGGAATTGGAAATATTGCAGTACTAGGGTTTACATTATGCTATGCCAATTTCATCTTCAACCTCTCCGTATATGATCACAGTCCGATACGTTGGACATCTGTACGTAAAACCTGAAACTTGCATTGAATTTTGAATCCCACCTTCCAGCATACAAAAATACAATATACGGGAACTAGGCATTATCGCCCAAATGATAATGATGAGGTATATATTTATATATAGAAATGCAAACTGTGATTTTCGTGTTAAAACATTGTGTTGATACGTAGCATATTTTTAAAATCTTTATTCTACAATTTTAAAGTACAAATCATCAAGATACATATCAGAAATTTTTAATACAACTTTGCGATAAGTAAAATAAAATGCAAGCTAACGCTTAAATTATAAAGTACACAATTATTATATATTTTTAACAGAGTCATCTAATGTTAACAGATATATTTTCAATGCATCAGGATATTGCGCTTACTAAATCTAACCTTTTCCTGACCTAAATGATTTTCCCCTATTTGATGCGCCGACATTCTTTCTCCCAGGATTTGACCCTCTCTTGTTGAACATTTTCCCCGACTGGTCACCTGGTCGTCTCCCTCCTTTCCTTTCCCCGTCCCCATCTCTTCGCCCTCTTCTAAATCCGGAACTGGAGTTGCCCTGTGGCTTGAATCCTCTCCTAAAACCGGAGCCAGAGTCGCCCTGTGGCTTGAATCCTCTCCTAAAACCGGAGCTGGAGTCGCCCTGTGGCTTGAATCCTCTCCTAAAACTGGAACCGGAGTCGCCCTGTGGTTTAGGTCCTCTTCCAAACCCCGAGCCGAAGCTACTCTCTGGTTTGGGTCCTCTTCTAAAACCAGAACCTAAGTCACCCTCTGGTTTGGACCCTCTTGCCTTTCTTTTCGATTCCATATTTCCAAACTTTCCCTTCTGCTTTTTCATTAATCTTGCCTTTTCTTTTACTTTAGCAAATTTCGATACTCTAGCTTGTTTAAAAGGTCGATCGTTATTATCACGGTCGTCGAATTTCCTTTTGTGACCCTGTGAGAACTTTGAAGGTTTAAACGGCCGTTTTTCTCCAAAAGTATCTAGATCAGAGCATTATAAGCGAGAATCATCAGTCAGGGCCATTTTATAATTTCGAAATAATTTCGGCTGAATTTGAACAGGTATACTGTCTTACCTTCATCAGGATCTTCTCCCACTTCTTTACGATACCAGTCTGCGTCGTCGTCCTCATCAGCGTTCCCATTCATAGATTGTTCTTGTGCGCCACCCATGCCTCGCAGACACTTTTGCTTGTGTTCAGCCTTCTCTTTCTTTTTCTTTTCAACATTCAATTCTTGTTCCCTTTTACGGGCTTGCTTCATTTTTCTACACAACAGAATAAAGCGTATATTAATATACCCACTGGATACCACTAACACCATAGTTCAATTCAAAATGTGCATTTTATAATGTCATACTTTTTCAAGTTGCGCTGTTGTCTAATAAATAATTTTTCTTCTGGTGTCTTATCTACAATTTTATGGTACAAGACCTCTCCTTCACACAATCCTTCTTCCACTTTGATTAACTATATAGAGGAAACAAGAAATTTACATATTAATACCAAAAATGTCAATGTTGCACAAGAGGAAACAAATGATTTAGGAACATATTTCCCATACCTGCATTTTTAATCTGGGTCCGAGTTCCACTAGCTTTACGCCAACTTCCTCTAGTCCTTTCGATACTTTAACACCCATCTTTTGTGATACTCCGACCGTTTCTGTATTGTCCTCAGCTTCACTCTCTGATATTTCACCGTCCCTGTTATTTGAAAAAATTACCACAAAAAATCTCTAAAATGTCACTGAAAATGAATTCGGGATTGTCCACTAAAAAAATTTATAAAGTAGAAATGTGTATAACCTGCTGATAAAGTCAGCAATGTCGGTACAACGTCCGAGATTTGGAATTCTTCCATTCTTACTAATCAAAACCCTTTTCATTGCCTTTGAGACACCAGTAGTTTTAAACGTAATTGCGTAATGTCTAAGTTCAATGGTATCATCCTCTTCGAGATAGTTCAGTAAAAGGACGCGTCTGATTTCTCCGAGCCGAACTTTATTCACATTAATTGAAGGGAACATATTTTGGAACGTTTTCGAAACCAAATCCAATGTTTGAGATTCGGTCGAGAAGTTGTTCATTATTAGCAAGGGTTGGTTAAGAAACTGCGCTTCAAACGTGACCTGGACAAAGAAAGAACACGAAAGAAAACTTAATTTGTGACAACAAAAGTTGAGCAGAATTCGACTATAATACCGCATAATCTTATGATCACATAAATTGCCTAAATTACCTGTTTCCTGAGGCTAGAAAGCACATCCCTCGCCAGTGTATAATTCAAAATTCTGAACGTTAGCGTTGGACCTCGAGGAATTTTGCACACTTTGAGGTATGGGCTTACTGCAGTTCGAGTTAGTATGCATAAGTGAGTGACATGAAAATAGCTGGCAATCGAAACATAATCCTTCAGAACATTTCCTTTCTTCATCTATTTAAACGGCATAAATACAGAGTTGACTTTTAACATTGTTATATAATCAGAAGAAGGTACGCACTATGGACTACATAGATTCAGATATGTCCTGATAATCATAATTTCCACCTTACCTTTAAATTCGAAGCCGTGAACGGCTCCATAACCTTTCTGAGGTCTTTCATAAGCTCTTTCATGTATCTTCCCACCTTCCCACGATATATGATAAACGAATGAGGTGCTCCTTTCAACTCTTCCGGTTCAAACTGCGACCAGTCCGTCTCATCTGACATAAGCGCTGTTGGCTCCGCTTTCTTCAAAGCTTTTACTCGCTTCTTCGCTTTAGACTGTAACAAAAATAAAAAACGTACATTTTAAAGCCTCATGCCATCATAATGCAATATTTACTAATTTAATGGCAGATTAAGTTTAAATATACAGAAACCACTCTTTGACACGGCATAATACTCTAAATATTATTATAGTCACAATGCGAAAACTTACCGGCTTCTTTTTGCCCATCTTGAAGTGTTATTTAAATCCTTTCAATTCTTATGATTGCCCACTCTAATTACTCCTACTTGGTTAAACAAGTGCACCCAAGACGCACAATGTTGACAATTAAATGATTGTTTATTGCAGATGCTAGATCTCCCTCGTCCAATAATTCATTCGAATATTTCAACAAATTAAACAAACAACTGAATGCTCCTTTCTTCTTTCCTAATTGAACAGTTTATCAGCGTTATTCCGTTAAATCCGATTTAAAGGTTCCAGATAAACGGAGTTAGTAAGGAACCTGACATTGCTGATTCCTGCAAGCACATGCTTTGCGTTTTATCAAAGCCACATGTAGTACACACTACACATCACAACATGCATTCATCATAAACATTTATACTGCATTCGTTGGTGCTCTTTATCTCAAACTCGGCTTGCTTGATGGCTTGCAAGAGGCACATGCACGAACTTCCCAACAAGCTGAAGTTAACGCGTAATTGCTTTGTTCGCGTCGCACTCGCTCGCACGCGTGTCCTAGCTCCGCTCCGTTCATTCAACCAATTTAATTTTCTCTCTAATAAACACAGTTCCAGTTCCAGCAATCCAATTTGGTAAAAGTTGTGCAATATTTTGTTATTGTACTTATAGTGTACGTACGATAAGAAAGAGGCTTCATGTATGCATCAATCATCATAATCATAACATTCAACTTTTTTTTATCGGAGAGAGGAGCATTATTTCCAGATTCAGGCAGTTCCAATTTGCAATCTATAAAACTGTTGTTGTTTGTAAGTATTTATGTAATTTTTAGTTATGCAATCACACGCACGCGTTGAGATGATTGTTTGCGCAGAATCACTACTATCATACGTACAACAACGAGTGGATGGGTGGGAATTCTTTTTATGTGTACATATGTACATCACTATTGAAATATGTAGATTTTTGCTTATGGACTGATTTTTTCAAATTGCTTTTTGAAAAGTGATGCGGGCTAACGAACCAATCAAATTTAAAACTTTTATGATGATTAATAATGAGTATATGAATTATTCTTTAAAATATTGAATGAAAACAAAAAATACGTATTATACATTTCATTTTCTAAGTTGGTTCATGGAATTTCATACTTGAATTGGTTGCGTCGTTTCTTAGTTAGGAGGAACAAGTGGCTTGACAGGATTTTTAGTATTATCCATCATTTAACAGTAAAGTAGGAAAGATTATGTTGAAAAGGTTAAGATAATGGACAGTATTATATAATGAAACGTTTCTCTGTTAAGTTGTTTACAAAAACCCAACAAGACGAATAAGACATTACATTCCTCGATTTCAGGATGATTCATCCAATTATCTAGAGAGGTAATTATCATCAACGTTTAATGCGTATCTCTGTTTATCTTGAAACGAATGTGCAGATTTTAATGATCTATCGACCCAAAATCATGATTCATGCAATGCAATCATGATAGCTTTCTACTTATCGACTTTCTTTCAACTTTCATAAAAAAGTGTTTCTTCCTTTTTTTGATATCATTTAGTCATTAGTAAATGTCATATTAGTGCGTAATATCTAACATTCATATCATATTCAAACAACCTTCACTGACTTCATGTGTGGTCAATTTGAATCATCGTTGCTGTTACTAGTTCGTTTTTATGTAAAACTTAAAATGTCAAATGTATTCCTAATAGACGTGAAGGTTAACTCCCAACAGCAGCATACATCTAGAGTGAACTCGCTATTTGACATCTTACTTATTAATAAACTTTTCTCCAGCCAGGCTAACTGATTAAATGAAAGGTCATGTAAAATACGAAGAAAGGAAGCTGCGAAAATGGTTTGATTTACGACTGGGTGGACGATGTAAACAAATATCTACACACTGACGATAACTATAAGTGATGTGGCGTCATTGATTCAATTGGATTATTCTGCATTAATAATAAAAATTAATGTAAATTCGCCAGGCAGTTGCAACAAGACAAGGATTTAGAGGACGTGAAGTGTGTTGTCAAGCGAAGCTGTGTCATTGCATCGGTCATAGTTAAGTCATACAAGGGCATGCAATTCGTATATCCTGTGGCTGTGGTGAACACGATCTTTAAAAGCATCAAATATTAGGAAATGTGCATGGCAATGGCAATCTCTAAAATATCCGTCATCAAAAAACGCGTGTTCGTTTCGTGTCATTTTATGTGACATCAAGAAATATGTACCATGTGCCATTATAGTCTCGCTGCGAATCTCTTAAATCCTATATAAATGTTTTCGCTGATATTTAGGATGTACTTAACCTCTTTTGAAATAGAATATGTACATTTTACAACCATTAAAATAATATGTAATTGCTTTCGAAACGTTAAAAATAAAACTGGTGGAAATTAAGCTGGGAGGGAGTATAATATATGATGCAGTAGTCGTTGTAAATGTGATGAATGCATGATTCAATGATCCATATTGATCAGCTAATGAAGTTGTGCAAGCAAAGAAATAATATCACCAACAGCATTCCTCTGTCTCTATTCAACTGGCAACAAGCCTCCTCCTCTGTGCATGTGATGTTACGTGCAAGACCATACACCGAGATCGTGATTTCACACGACACCAGCAGCTTCCTAAAGCCTAGCATCTATTTTATAAAACTGGCGTATGCGGTTTCATGGAAAACGAAGCGCAGCGCAATGCTGTTGGTGGTGGAGTGATATGGTGTGATCTCTTTTGACTGACTCACTGACACATCTATTATCGTTAACACACACGCTTTCCATGCAAGAAGGCTTGTAGTTAAGTTGTTTATTTTTTTTCTTTATGGTGGTGGTGTGAGAAAAAACTATATAAAAATTGTCTTCTCAAAGAACCTCTGCAGTTCAGCCACAGAGCTTCACCAAAGCCACAGACAAGACGATCCAAAACACTTGGTACACACGTACTATCAAATTAGTTGTTGGTTAGCTACGTGTTGTTAATGACATGTGCACTACGTATACCGTCCAGTTCCAGTACACTCGGACAGTTCACTTGTACTTTCATGCAAGTATACAAATATAGAAAGTTGAAAACTGAAACGCATTCTTGTTTCAACAGTTCGTTCAACACAAGACAACTTAACGTTTTTCACTGAAAAAGATTGCAATATAAAGAATATAAGAAACATGACATCGCATTCGCCAGAATACACTATTTCCAGTGATATGTCGAAAAGTGAAAGTGGGGTAAAATCCGGTGATGGGGACTTTCTGGAGGATGACACGTTTGTGTTGGTGTGTCCAACGTCCCAGGAAATTAAAAGAAAGCTTGAGGAAAGCAACGTTTCATTCAATGAGGTAGGTATACATAATGCATACACATGCTACTTTATGTTGTCAATGTGCTATGTGCTACCCAATTGGGTATGTACATATATGGATGTCAAATTTTTAAAACCGAATTTATTTTTGTTGTTATTGTGTAGTCCAACTCGTCAGTGACCAACACTGCTATCCGAAAGCTCGCAAGAGATTTCGCAAGAATCAACAAGAAGCCATTACCAGGAATGATCGTAAGGCTTGCAGACGACAGCAATCTCTTTGAATGGGAAGTTCTCATGAGTGGTCCCGATGAATCACCTTTCGCTGGAGGAACTTTCCGCCTTCGACTAGCCTTCCCAAACGACTATCCCGCAAGTCCCCCTAGAGCATGCTTCTTTTCCGAGATGTTCCACCCGAACGTTTTCGCAGAGGACGGTCGGGTTTGTGTTGACATCCTGCAAAATGCAGAAAAGTGGAAGCCGCAATATGGGATAGAAACGGTTCTTGTCGCTGTTCAAATTCTTCTAGGAGAACCGAACCCATTATCACCAGCCAATGTGGAAGCTGGGGACCTGTACCAAACCGATCTCCCCGAGTATCATAGGAGGGTGAAAAGGATTGTGCAAAAGTCATACAGGAAATTGTCTGTTGATGAGACAAAGCTCAATTTCAATTCTGAAAAACCTAATCAACTTGCTTGTGTGATTCAGTAGACAACATGAAAACATGATGTACCTATGTACATTATGCAATTAAGCAAGCCAAAGCCATTAACTTAAAGCTATATAAACTCAGCTATCCAAATGTATGACTAAACTGTTTTCGAATTGGGATACCCAAGTTTACTGTGATATATACATAAGTTTTAAAAACATTATATAATTATATTGCTTGTTACCTGTTTTATGTATTATATATGATGTTTGTGTCTGTCATAAAGATACTCACAAATCATGGTTGAATCGTATATTATAAGCTGTGAAATTGGAAAGATGAAATGGTTGCATATATACTCACAAATATGTATAAATGATGTATAGTAGTGTCAGAATTTAACTGTAGTATAAGTTATAGTAAGGTAGAGGACTAGATTTTTATACTCAAAAGACAAATATATCATTACTTAATACCTATTATGCTTTTCACTTAAGTATGTGAAAAAATGGACAGTTAAACTAAATCAAGAAATAAAATGAATTTCTTACACATTTCAAGGATCTAATAAATTGTTCCTATTGAAATTAAATCGTTAAACACGAATTCCAATGAGCTATTTTATTTTCTGTGAAAAATGAGGTGTGTGGGTGGCACGGAGTATAATAGGTAAGCACACGTGTGAAGAATTTTATTCGGACATAATGATTTGAATTGAATCATTAAGTTATATAGTATGTATAGCAAATGGGAAACTCGCAGGTTGAGATCAATGACAGATTTATTACTGACCATCAATAACACTTGAAAAATGACACGAAATGTACACGTGCATTTGTACATGTGTGCGAAATTATCAATTTTTATTTGTGTAAATGCGATACGATTTTATTTATCCTGAAAATGCTACGAAGAATAAGCTCAGTTTATAAGTCACCTTCAGCAGGCACAAGGTCACACCTTCTTCGTAATTACCAGAAAGCATGTCAGTGACACAAAGGTAATGTTGATAAGTGAAATGGTCAAACCAAACAAGCCCATTATGGTAAGTTGTGAATCTGCCTCCTGGATTGCAGGTTGTAGGCATCCCTGAGAGCAAAAAAATGTTTTGTTACTTCTCGACTATGCCGCAGAAAACTGGAGGAAGAGTAATGTCACTTTGATGAAACTTTATTTAGAAAAAATACCCTGGTGTAAACGAAGGTGTCGGCTTGGTCCTGAACAGGAAGCACATTTAGGCTGCAGTAAATGTCATCATTCTTTGGAGGGAGACAACAAGATTTTGGCGTTCTCAGAGTTGTTCTGCCGTATGGAACATCCTGCCACTCTTTGTAACTGTCAACACCGCAACACTTGTACTGAAATAATGGTCAATTTAATGATACAGTCACGCTGGTGAAAATTACTCTAGGGGAAAATGAAAATGTTGTTTTTACAGCAATATGGAGTTTATCCCATCGTTTTGCAGCTTCGCTGTCCTCTTTCACATACTCTTCCATTTGAAGTCGAAGCATACCTCGGGCGACTTTATGATTACCAACTTTATTAAGTGCACTTCCGGCAAGTGACAGTTCTCCAACAGACAATATGGACATCATAATGCAATACTAATATTCATAAAGACAAATTCATGAAATCTTGTCGTGCCTGAGAAGACTAAAAGTTAATGGTACATAAAATTTACCAAGATCCACAACGACGGCTTATTTGAATATTTTTGAGCCAAAAATCCAACTATTGACGCTAATAGTACAAAGCCGGATAATATGTAATAAATCAATGTGAGAGTGTGCGTAATATTTAGGTTGAAATCGCCGATCGTTGTACGCTCCGCTTCTTGTACAAAGTATGCGCAAAGAACAAATCCTATTGCGGCCATCTTCAGAAAGGAAAGCAAATCGACAAAAGATGGACAAAAGATAGTAAATGATAATTTCGATTATTTATATGCATAATGTTTTTGTCGTTTTGAGCCGCTTAAAGGCTTGACGCTAGTGTTCCGAGGGAGGATATTTTAAAGAGTTCATTAAGTAAGCATTTAAGTAGAGGTAATTATTACAACTCACAGAATTGAAAATATGGGAAAAGTAGAAGAATTTAGTCCATGGACTGATAGTTGACAACATGATTGCGATAGCTCTACTAGGAATAAGCCTCCTTAGCCTAACTGTATTCGGAAACGAAACGGCATACTCGCCAACAGCGAAGAGAAAATCATCATTCGACCCCTATCTGCCGTTGCTTTAATTTTCTTTTATAGATATAAATTAAGGGCATAACAGTGCTGAACCCTATGTAGCCAAGTGATTTTAGATTTTAGGTCTATAAACAGTAGACACCTATATTGGAAAAATCGTTGATATTGATAATCGATGTATGCACACTCTGACATTGCAATCAGACAGTCAGACATGCTACATTATGGAAACTAAACTAGTATAGCCTTTAGCTGTGTTGCTGCATGCTAGTTAGTAAAGTAGTATGGAAACTAGGTATGCAATTATGTATTTCTTGTAACCACTCGCACTCTGTAATTGTGAAACTTTCACTGATTGCAGATATATTATATCTTCAATTTATAATACCTAGAATACTCATAAGATGCATCAAACTTGAAATATTATCCAGTTATAATCCAGTGTTCCTTGTAAATGCTGTCATGAATTTCTCAGAAGTTGGAGTTGGAAGGCTTACTAAAGCCAAAACTTATGAAAAGTGTGTGCATGTAACATGGACAGAATATTACTGTCTTTCGTGGCATTGAGTACCATGCAGAAATTTTCTCCAGTACATACATACATGCATCTATACAAGGCCCAACAGAATGTACTTACCTGTGTCATAAGTTATATCAGTTATATTCACAACACACATTTAACTGAAAGTGATAGATATATGATTATCACAAAAGCTTATGATGGCATAAGGAGAAAGGACGAAGGAGCTACAAGTTTCTTCGGATTTCGGATGGCAGCAAAAATGGCTAAGAGAAGGAGCACGAGAGCTGGAGCAACTTGCGCCAAGCAGGCACACTGAACAAGTTGAAGCGGAAAACGGGAGATAGCCAAATACTCAGGGATTACGTGAGCACATCAGATGACAACGCTACACTACTGTGGGCAAGAACACCACGTATATTTTAATGATCAATTTTACCTACATTTTATTGCTTATCTGATAAAAGTGATAACTACCTACATAAATATAAACAATAAATACATAAAAACTAATCTGTGATTAATTTTCTTCTCCGGTCATTGTCACTGTAGTAGTGTGATATTTACGCACTCTGTTTGCATTGTGTGTAGTTCTGACCACGTTACATAATCATAACAATCAGATTATAGGAGACGGTTAGCGAATAGCGAGTGAAGTAGGTAGTAACGTTACTTTGTTAGCTGTTTCGCGTAACAATCGTAAAGTCCTACCACTGTCATCAATCAGTAAGAAATTGTTTTGATTAGGATAAAAGTACAAAAAGTTTAGGAAAGCTTTGTTGTTTTCTCAGTTGTTTTTTCAAACAGTGATCTCCATTGTAAATTTAAAGGTGCATAAAGTCAACAATTGAAATTTAGCAAATTATTGTCAACGATTATGATCAAGATTACTAGGAAGATGGGTCATTGGCTTTCGTAATGTTTAAAACGTTAATCGTGTATGTGTTTTTTCTCTAATTTTCAGCAAGTAAATAGCCATTATTGGTGAATGGTGAAGCGTCAAGATGGATGAGAATAATGCAGAACCGGAACGGGAACCTGAACAATCAAGGGAAAATAGTAATAATGTGAATGATGACACTGTCGCCAATGCAGAAGAGGGCAATCAAGATAATAATCGTGTCGGACAGAATAATCGTGTAGGACAGAATAATGAAGAGGAATGGATTGACTTTGTCGCAGAGCAATTAGTGGAGTGGAATGTGACACAGGAGGAGCTTTATGGACTTGTTGCAATTGTTCATAGTGACTTCAATGAGATTACGTTACGTGGGAGCCCGCTAATCCAGCCTGCGGTAATGACATAAACATTTTCAATCTGTGGTGACAATGCGTAAAGAATGATATAACATTTATTTTTAAAGTAGGTAAATAATTTATTGTGCATTTTAATTTTTGCTGTAGATCATGAGGTGTATCGTTGAACACATGGACTTTGAAACGCTAAAAAACTTGAGACTGACTGCAAAAATCATGAAGAATATGGTGGACCCTTACTTTTACAAGCGAGGTACCTTCAAGGTCAAGGATTCCACAGAGTTTTATAAATTCCTCAAGAGACCCAACACTGAAAACAACCTAATTCCTTTAAAAATGAGGAGGATTCAATTCACAGAAGATATTGATCTGTTTGAAGTATCTCGGGTAATGTACCGTGCCCGTGCCAATCTCAGAGAACTCTCAGTACTTACAACCGCACCAAAGCTTCGTGGGGAGTTTCAAAACGTAGCTGGCATCCTCCCAGTCATGGAAAAACTTAACACGCTACGATTGAATTTACCCCGGAGATATCTACTCCATCAGCTCTTTCGGTCTACGCCATTAACTACTATTAAAACACTCCACTTTAATTTTGAAAACGCTCATCCTGTTACGATTACTGGTGTATTCAATATCTGTAAAGCTGTAGAGTTTCTTGAAATGTCTAATGATCAAATTAAGCATCTAGCCAAATTAACTACCGCTGTTCCAATGGACTTGAGACGCTGTCGGACAAAGAAAACGACGTCGGATCTGGAATTGCAGGTTTTTAAAATTACTAAAAAAGAGGAAGTCAAGAAGCAGAATTCAAATTAGGGATTTGATTCCGAATGTATTTTATTTAAATATTTAATTTGCTATAATTAATTTATGACTGCTTACGATTTAACTTTTAATGTTAGTAATATCATCATCATCATCGTCTCGTATAGGTATGTAAGAAATGATACATATTTTAGAATGATATTTTTATTTGTACATACGTACTGTACACATTCAATTTACAAAATACAAAAACTAATAATAATGTACAAAGTATAATTACATTAAAGTTGCATTGGATATGACATTGCTAAACTTGTTGAATTTTGTATTCATTTATTTTCTAAAGCTAGACTAGATCTTCCTGCCAGTATGAAGTGTAAGTAGCATCTAGTATGTATAGTTTGTCCTATTTTTAACACTTATCATAGATATTGTGCTAATTTAGAAGTGTACATTGACTGTATCGTTGTAATTTTATCGTAATGCACTTCATAAACAAGTGTTTATGTATTATGGTAGTTTAGCAGTGAAATGTGCAAAACCGACAGTTTTTCGTTACAGGTAGGAAAACAAATGTGATGTAAAGTTAATGCGAATTACCCAATGTCATTCCAGTTTGCACTTTTATTGATTATTTTGTCAAATTATGATTCATGATGTTAAATAAAATACACGAATACTGAATATTCAAGCGAATCCCATTTTAAATTTTCCATCAAAATAAATCATTTCGATTGATCATGTTATTAAATGCACGAAAAATGTGAGGCAACTTGTCCAATTATAGAAATTAACAGACATAATTAATAGCCAATGTAAAGTCATTTTATGATCTTCACTTCACCCTAAAACCTCCCACCAGCCCCCTGCATATTAAAACTAAACTTGAGGAGGTGAGTACGCTGTCGGTTCATACATGGCCAGACTATCAAGTTGAAAACGAATAGTATGTACTTGTCGTGTATCGTAGTGTTGATTAGTTGAACAAAACCAGCACACATCTTTCGAATGACTTGTTGCCTAAATATATCCTATTGTTTAGTTATAGATGAATCCACCTTTCCCCATTCATAATGAATTCTTCTTGATTATAATCTCTCTTCCGTCTCCACTTCATCTTCGATTTTTACTCCTCCACTACTTAAATACTTAATGGCGACAGTACGGATACCAATAAATACATAATTATTATTCTAATGAAGATCTATGTCTCGCATAATCATTATCAATACAAGACACAGTCACGCATTGTCAGTATCTGTAATTGATTATTGATAATTAATCATGTAACAATACAAGTTGACTTGATTGACTTCAGTGAGTGAGGATATGAGTAGGGAGAGTGTACAATGTCGGTAGTGTGTGAGCTCCGAGCGAGAGCTTCAACGCTACCTACAAATCGTTAAGTCATAATATACATTACAAGCACAATCTTTCGCACCTAACTACATTTCAACGGAGTTTTTAAAGATGACTTCTACTATTTGGATATACAAATTATAAGCTTGTAGAGCTATTCGTCAAAAGTTGTTTTTATGACTTGTAAACTGCATAAATAATAAAAATTCATTTGCACAACACATCATCGTCAGTCAGTTCTTTTGTGATCAAGAAGATAATAATCTCGACAGCCGAGGAGTAGTACAAAATGCATGATATGAACGGTTTAATAGGTACTAATGAAAGTCAAATACAAAGTAGCATAACATAATCACGAGATTCATGAGGTGAGAAAAATATCGACATGAATGATAATTAATTCAGCACATTCACATAAAAATTGTGATTAATAAATTACTGTTGACCTCTGATCTGAAGACAAAAGCATGAGCAATTGCACGAAAAAAAAACTGCATCATGTCATGAGTATAATATGAAGCGCACTTTATTTCATAACAGGGTGCTTTGAATGTAATATGCCACGAACAAATATTGCCGTTCAAGTAAAGTCAACTAATAAATGCCCGTTTGTGTGTAGCTTTATTAATTTGATCGTTGAAAACAAAATGTTAATATTTTGAATGTTAATTCAATTTACAATGATGCTATGTTTGAGTCAGAATTCAGAACATTATTATTTTGATTTGTTGTAATATTTTCCAAATTAAATGACCCATAATTAAATTCAAGATTTAGATAACTGATACTAAATGAAATCGGCGACCCAAAGTATTGTATGAGTATTCCATTTAGTTGAGAGGTGCATTGGGTTAAAGTTATTGTGTCCTATAATATTCAAGCATTTTTAATCGGTTTACTACACTTTTTTTGCTTTCGCAGACAAGTTTTTCTATTAGAAAAACAAATTGAGCTTTTCATCCCTTGGGGCATTAAGATACTTGTATTCCTCGATCATCCATCGCTGCAGTAAGCTGCAGCTCTTGTGCTTCATGATACTATGATGTGTCCATTTCATTTATTTTCGTTGTGTTGTTACCAATAATGAACTTTCAGGTAATTATCAGTTTGTATGTCTGTAGGAACTCAAACTTGATGTGTGAATTTATGATGGTGTTTAGAAGTGGTGAAATCTGCTGCAGCTTCACTCAACGACGAGCAGTTAGCCAGAACTATCAGTATGAGAAATAACATGGAACTCTAGTCTATTCACTTGCAATCAACATTTTATTAAAGTCTCATCTAAGAATAAATTAGTAATTCAATTATGAAGATAATATGAAGACGGTAAATCATTTCACAATGATGGTTACTGATTCCTTTCACGTGTAATGATTTTACGAACATGAATTCATTATGCGTATGCATGTATCCGAGTTTCCATTCGTAATGCCATAAAATCTTCCAGCTGACCAATTTCAATTACATTTATGGCTTTCACCCTAAAAGTTATTAGTGTTTTAGATGCATTATTTTTTTACAATGAAACACAAGAAACTTGTCGAGTTAGAATAGTCATTGACGAATAGCAAGAAAAGAAACAATTAATTTTTGAATTGGTTTGCTATATATGTACGAATGTAAAATGTCACTGCGCGCAACTCTAAATAAAAATAGCTGTTTTTAGCGGGTTTTTATGTCTTGAATGTTTCTAAATGAAAATGAAACAAAATAGCTTTAGACATAAATTATTGACGATTTTAAATGAAGAAGGATGGCCCATGCATGCCTACACACACGAGGAGATAACAAGAGCGTAATATTTTAAGCATATAATAATTCTCATGCAATTGTAACTGAAACGGAAGATAAAACTCATTATTTTCCTTTTGTAAAGATTTATATTTCATCACTTTCTACCGTTTCTTCAGAAAGAGAAATAATATTGCAAATTACAAAAGACAGTTGGTAAGTGCTACCACACTTTGTACATAATAAACAGTCCCTATTTTCCAATTCTAAACGCCACGCTATGTTGCATCTGTTGGAGTGGGTGCACTGCTGTGCCATGGCCAACATTAGCTGTTTATTTTAAATTTACAATTGAAATTGTGTGAAAAAAGTGTGAGAAACATAGTGTTTCGTTTCTTCTGACAAAGTGAAACAAAACAAGAAATTGAACTGTATGCGAATATTACTTGAGAAAAGGAGAACATGAAAAGTAAAGGAAAAGAACGCTACTCTCTGAGAAGGAAAATTTCGTGTAAAAGGTTGAAGGTGTGCTGTGTACTCAAGTAGCAACAATTTTATTCCTTGTGAATTTTTGTGAATATCAATGGTTTCTGGTTTCGTACAAATTTAGCCGAAAGCTAAGGAAAATAATTTAAATAGTGTCTGATTCTTTATAAAACACTGGGGACAGAAAGAATTATTGTAGCACGCGGTAAAGCATCATTATTCAGTCATTGTAGTGTAAAATTTACTTCAAAATTTATCTAGCTGCAACATGTTCGCGATTTTGCATGCAGTCAAAAATTTGCATTTAATCTGACTGTCAAAACTCAGAACTAATACTATTGCCGCAACTTTGTGCAACTTTTCGTCGACAAGGCACAAACTAGGCATTTCCGTTGGTTTTGGATTTCAAAGGGTGCTAATTAGGTGATACTTAATCAACATTCATTACCATTAAAGTTCGAATTTACCTCGCATGTATTGTACATTAACAGGACATTCATGGCTTTGATTTAATTTCAAGGTAAATAATTAGGATTGCCAGCAAAGATTGATAGGACAAGCACACTATCACGGAGATATACTTAACTTTTTTTATAATTTTTTAGTAACGCTGAAAGTTGGAACTTTTTATATACCCAGTATCGTTAAGGTATACAATGGTGTTAATACAGAAATGTAAAATGTCTCATTGGCAGCTTCATTGAAGTAAACACTGTCATGTTGAACTAGAATAGTATGGTTTCGTTCGAGAGTGATGTTCTCCTATCTCCTTATTCGAGAGCACAACTTCTGCGCAGAAGTGGCTGCAACAAAGAGTTGAAGTACAACTAAGGGCATGTACGCGACAACCGGCATTTATATAGCTAACTACCTATGCGACTTTTTATGTATCAATTATTTATGTCTTTGTGTTTTTAGCTGTGTGTAGTTTCATTCATTTGTTTGAGCAACGAGGTCATGCTTTGTTTGTTAAATAGTAATTATTGTACACACTCCACAAATCATTATTATTCAATTAAATTAACAACAGGACAATTGATAAGTGCTACCGTTCTCTGCCAGTTTTACAGCCTACATAGTAATAATTTTCTAAAATAATAACATATCTTGCGATCTCATTAATTTTAACAACAGGCTCAACAGAGAACTGGCGGAAAGCACTTCTAGTTCTAGTTTTCATCCTAATCAAACACAGTCATTCTAAATTCTATAAGCATTTGTATTTAGGAAAAAGAAAACTAATAATATGTGTAGCTGTTTCGAAGATAACACCTCTTCTGCAACACACACCTAAAGTAATTGTTATTGCTTTTGTCCATTGATGCAACCACAAATTGCAGTTTCCAAAATATGTATGTCAGGACAAGTAGAGAGATCATTAAAAGCTTGAAATCATGATTTTTTGGTCATAAGCTGTCATGTTTATACGAGAGTATCACATCGATGACAAGTGATGTATAATTTGAAAAGAGTTTGTAGTTTCTTGTTGTGTTTTTGGCCGTGGGTAGTGGGTAAATGCTTACAATTGAACAATGAAATATTTTTGAAGGATCATTTCACATTTGAGGATAACTTGGAGCACGCGTATAGTACTGGGCACTGGATAAAAAATCGCATTGAGAATAGAATCAAAATACACAAGATGATCGATAGCAGTTCAAATACAAATTCTCTTCAGTGCATGTTTGTTTATACATTTGGAATGAAAATTATATATGTAAAAAAGACTCTTTAAATTATCAATTACCCTCTAGATGTTTACTCCCCATTTTCGTTTACATATTTCACCTACTCATGTTAAGCTTACCTAAGGATACCCTACTATAGCTCCCGTAAGTCAGATAAATTTAACTTCAATTATTCAGTTCCGCTAGCGTTAGCTCAGGTTCCTTTTATGCTCTGAGTTCTGTTGACTCTCTAAAAGCACTTCTCTTGAGAAGGTCGAGCGGATTCCCCAAGACGTAATCGAAGAGAACACTTGCATTTTTAATAGTCTGCTTTTCCCAGCAGCCCTTGAAAGTTATTCCTTTTCAAACGGTTGATTGCATAGGAATACGCAAACTGTACAAGTGGTACAGTATACTATGTAATATGCAATATGCAGCCTTCAATGTTGTCGTGTACAATTATTACATACTTCGACATGCTGCAATGCTAAGAGCATGTCGTCCAGATTTAATTGCCTTTTAAAGAGTCCAATATAAATGCGTGTAAATAGCGATACCGACACAGCAAACATAAAGCCACAATAACAACGTTTGGTTTTGTAATGTAAGCTACTAATAATCCTTTGCTTCTGCTACAACACAACTGTCTTTCAACTAATTTCAAGCAAAAAAGTAGACGTACAGACGACTAAGAAGGATCAAGTAAGTATGTGGTTGTTGTTAAAAAAAGAAACAACATCAAACATAACATCTTCTTGCATGCATGTACTATTTTGCGAAGATAATGTTGATCTTGCATAGGTATTCTGTATGTGTGTCGTCGATACACATGCATTACGTACATGTATTTACATTTAAAAAGAGTAAGCTTGCCTATTCTTGTGTTCACTACTACTGACTGAGCACGTTTCTGACATTCAACTTTTTAGCCCTTCTTTTGTGGACCACTCTCTCATCTCATCTAGTAGAGATCTTCTTTACGTCCAATTGCTTTTTATTCGCTCACGAGACTTGAGCTCTCGCACCGCACTCTCATTGCCGTGTCGCAAATATCAGACATTTGCTCTCTCTCACACACACAAAAGAAGATCCTCTTATTTCTTGAACAAAGTGAATTTCGTGATTGCTACTCCAGATCAGCGTACTAAAACAAAAAAGTAAAGTGAACTTCATACATAAAATTCCAAGTACATACAAAGTAGATATGCACTTACATTATTGCTTTACTGTGTGGCTATGCTAAATCAGGGTTGTACTTTTATGTCCCGTATTTAAAAGTATACAGATGTTTCAATTACGGACTCTTCTCTCCCCATTAAGTTCCTTCGATCAATTACCGAGAAAAGCAACCTTCAGCCTGAGACACATTAATAACGCCAATTTAAAGAATCACAGGCTCAAGTGCATCAGCTTACTTTAAGGTTGGGCATGCACTATGACAAATTGACATTCAGCTAAACAAGTTAGCGAAATGTATTTTGTGTGCCTTCAGTGAATGTGCTAGGGCCAATTACCAATTTTTGTCTTTGTGCCATTCCACTGTCCATACATCACGTTTACCTTTCCAGAGGAAATAATCAAGTTAATTAACTAATGCAAAGAAATACATATAACAGCGCAGTGGCAGTAGCGCAAATAAGGTTGGTTATTTCTGTTTAAATCAACTAGTAAAATGTGAAAAAAGTGGAAAGTAACAACAGCGTACAGAGACGTGAAGGATTTTCTCTTGCTATCTCAGGAGAAACATTTTTTTTGTAAAATGGTTCTCACAAGGCTCTCGCGCAACAAGATTTGTGGAACACAACGAAACCTTCTTCTCTTGGGTCGATTCATCCTGCATGCCGGCATTTGTCCCTTTCCCCTATAAGTACCTTAACTTTTCGCTCGGACTGCTTCATTCTCCTCTCATCCGTTTGCAGAGATGCACGCACACACGACGGGGTTGTAGAGTTTTTGCTAGACAACAGCAGCAGTGGATGCGTTTTGGCAGGGGAGTACAGTGTCAGTAAGATGATCATTGTGGAACATTGTGGTAGATAGACAGAAAAGGACGCAAAACAAAGTACCTAGATAGTAAGTGCTGACATAAGAGCACGTGAAGCGTTTGAAAACAAGCAGAGCACAACTTGTAGAGGAAAGGGCAAAGAAAAGAGAGAGAACCCCGTGAAACAAACAACTGCATAAATACATTGCAAAATGTAAACTTTCTTGATTTTTTTGCCATATATACGTAATAAAAGTGTAAAGTAGAAACAAGAGAAAAGTCAAGACAGCAACAAGGGACAAAACTAAAGCATCCATCATTTTGTTTTTGTTAGTTTTCTTCTCTCTGTCTCTGTATCGGCCCACACTTGTTTTGGGACATAATAACGTAAAGATACTATATTGACTTCTGTCACAAGTTTTGTTTGCGTTTCTACTACAGACTACTCCTTTGGTTCCATTTCTTCTCCAAGTTGATGGAACTGTGAATCCATTAAAAAACATTATCATGTGCTTTTATAAGACAACACCGGCGTTTCCTGATTTATGCATTCGTATGGTTTGTTTCTTCCTGCTCTGCTAGTGTAGTGCTGACAAACAGCTTTCAAACTAAATTCCCATTTCGGTACCACTGGCCGTGCCGTGTGTCTCTCAATCCTATTGACTCTCTGTTTTAGTTGTGACAGTTTCGGTGAAAGTTTTAAATGATGAAGTATCATCGATTCCACTAAATGCTCTCACATTTTGTCAATAGCCCTCTCCTGTTGAAGGTGACAAATTGTGGTGACACTGTACACGGATTTCCACTGAACACCCGATGAGCAGGTAACAATCTTATAAAGATCTCACACAAAACCATAACAAAAATTGATGAGCAAAAAGAACATGCCTTAATGGATAACGTGTGTTTTATGTGAAAATCACATTTACACTTCACCACCTCAAAAATATAAACTTCTCACTAGTAGGAGTGAGTCATTAGTTGCATTCATACCTGTACCTACTACAGTATACCTACTTTGAGAATGAAAAAGTGATGATTATGATGTCTCCAGCTTGCGTTGATTGACTCCTCTGTACATACAGACGCGATATAAGATACTTTTTACCTTGAGAATTATGTGAGAAGTAAAACTATTTAAAAAGTAACGCAGCGTACTTAACTTTACCTTTCATGCTACCGATAATATATTAGTCTTCCTGCTACTGGTGTGCTGATGATATACAAAAAGTGCATTTGGTGTTGTTATTTGTTTGAAAGCTTTCCTTAAACACCTCTTCTAGTGCTAACTGCAACTTTTGCAACAGCTTCCTCTTCTCTCTTTCTGCTGCTGTCGCTCTAATTTTTTTCTTCTTAACATCTGCTCCAGAACTTTCTCCCAATGTTCGCAAGCCACTACTATTTAAATTAATAACCATAACCATAATTTGATGTCCCGCCTGTAAAATAATAATCATTTGCCACAACGTTTCTGACAGTTCCTGCTTTCTGTCGTTCCATGTTCCAAGCAGCGTGGCGTTTTCGCCTAAAAGACTTCAAGTATATTCTTTATAATATATAGCTCTTTGCTTGCTGATCAAGTGTAGAACCCAGTCTCCAGTCTATTTTTTAGGTCAAACAAACCCATAGTCCTTATAATCTATAGACGAGTTCCGTGTAGTTCTTCTTTACTTACCATTGTCATTGCTGTAACTGCATCCACAGTCAAGCACCTGACCCAAAAACCGACCGAAGCAATAAAATAAATATTTAAAGCATAATAATCGCTATAAATTGAATCTTGTAGTAAAATTTTTAGTGATTATATTTTATAGTTAAAATACTATACCTAGACTAGAATTTTTAAATTGTTATTTTTAGTCCCAGTTTTCAGTAAAAATCTAGGGTTATGCTTGAATTACTCCATATCTATTATATCCTTATAGCTATAACCATTATACTGTTTATTGTTCTCCTTTGTTGTCACTTTCTTAACTGTTATTAAAGGAAAGTATGTGAAACTGCGACTATTATAGTCAAAACTGTAAATAGAAATATGTAAGTCTATACATAGTAGAAGATATTTTATTTAAGCCCTGTATATATGTAAATACATCATAGGTGAAGAAACTGAGATATGGACGAGCAACGGAGAAAAGAATAAAGCAAACCCAGAGGCTTTCATTCGCAATCTTATGATAAAAACAGCAGAAAAACGGAATGTCTTGCAATGCCCCAGAGCCAGCTCATCCATCCGTCTGTCAAGCATTAGGTAAACGGCAAGGGAAAGTTGAAGCGAAATACATACATACATAAATACAACAATAATTTTATTATTATCAACGAGGTGGTCGTAGATTATTATTTGGAAAGAGGGAAGAATGAGATCATTACAATCAACTTGAAGATACAATCGAAAACAAAAAATAATTCAACAAGCAGGAATAAAATCCATTAAATAAACAAATACAAAAAAGAGCCAAAGGGAAACTTTTAAAAAGTGCTGAACTAATGAGTTCCTTGTGTTTTCTCTGTTTCCTTACAATTTGCAAAGCAGCAATATAGTAGCACTGCAACGTGTACGATACTTTTGGCGCTATGCATTACCCACAAAATTTAAATCTCATTCATTTCCTTAAGCAAATTGCTACTATAATTCACATAAAATAGAAAAGGAATTCTATCGCCAAAAAACGAACCCGCATTGTATTACCCTCACCTTCGTCTTGTGCATCCTTCCCTCAGCGCTAGTATTGGAATTACCAATTGAAATAAACATTGATGCTAGTAGTAGTATCCGATGGATGCGTAATTTTTTGCACGTAAAATAAAATGAGAAAACGTCTTTATCTCATCTTACTTTCATCTTGTAGGTGGGTTTGTGGGTAACCACTATAATATGTTAAATTTGCATAATGATTCTTTTGTGCTCATCGTCATCATCATCATGGTTGTAGATATAATGACGACTACTTGTTTTGTATTATTCCGATTTAATCAATAAGGAAGCCTGAAGGTATTGTAAGCATTATTAAAAAAACGAGTACGGTTCCGTGAGCTATGTAATAGTAATGATGATTTGATGGGACGATAAAGAGTCTCGCTCGACAAAAAGTAAATTGATATTGGGATCGTTCAAGTTGAACCAGGAATTTAATGAATAGTTACAGCGTTTCGAGGTGGAATACAAATAGCCCATCTACATTCTCAATTTGTTTAATGTAACGGAACATAAAATGACTGAAAGCAGCATTGTTTTAATATTATTACTCAAGATAAGGCATCACTAGTTGTAAGTTATATATAATGTAAAGAACGTCATGTGTATGATATACAAAAATTTAGATTTTTGTACAGATAAAAAGGATATGTAATTTAAGTTTCGATATTGCTTGTAAAAATTGTACAAAAGTTGCTCAAAAATTTTAAGATTTGATTTAAGATAAGTAAATAGTAGATTCAATTCATTCTGTGTAAGTATCGATTACAACTTGAGATTCAAAATTTCAATTTACAATCATGTTCACATAAAAGTTTATAGTACGGAAAGGCGGGGTTGTGTGCTACAAATGACAACTTTTACAAGACAGACAACATTCGTTTCAACTCGGTACCCACCACCAGCAGGACGCACGTAGCAAATAAAAGAATCTTCTAAAAACAGTGTAAAAAACTAAAGACGGAAAGGAAACGACTATTCCACTGAATGAAATTTACCTGTGTGACATGCTCATTATTACAAACAAACTCGTTGTTGGTGGTGAAACCATTTTTACGATTGACTCTAGCTGCAGTTTGCACTCAATTATGACAAGTATTGTTTGAGATCAGTATAATATTGATGTGAGGGGAACTTGTTGTTTTTATGGTGGCATATTGTGTTTACATTTAAAACTAAACCAGAAAATTAATTATTTGACTTGTGTTTTGAGAAATGAACTGGTACATACCAGCAGGCCCACCTTTTCATTAAATTCAACAATCTACATATGTAGGTATATATGTATTCCTTTTGCATCCGAATCTCTTCCTTTTTGGGGATTCTCCGCCATGACAGAACTGTACCCCATTATTAGATGTACGCGCTGTGAGATTTCTGATTACTGTGTTCAACTATACCCATTAATCATTCGGTGAAAGCTATCCAGTTTTCTTTCCTGTCATTCCAGTACAGGTAGGTAAAATTATGTGGAAGATTACAATATTTATATGAAATACCCCACGAACCAAGTTGAGATTACATAAAGATTATAACATTAAGAACATTTTCCTTAAGAAAATGAAAACCAGAGAAATTGTTTCTGATTTCTCACAGCAAGTGTACTAAATGTCCGTACTAAGGTACAACAAGATGCAATTGTATTAAACATTTCAGCAGAAACCGGAATGCCTCTATAATGTTTTACCTGGTTGGTTGACTTTGTATTGGGAGTAGGTAATAAAAGAGGAAATGTAAAGCAGACATTTTGTTCCTTCTTCTGATTACATTTTGGTTCGTGACAGAATTACCGTATTTACGTGCTCTTCTTCTTCCCCTGTCCATGTCCACTCAAGACAACAGAATATTACTATAAGAGAATTTTTGCTGCTACTGGTTGACTGGCGGGTATGTTTGTTGTCTTTTTCTCCACATGCATGCCCAGGTTGGTTTGACATGGAATGAATGAACCAAAGTACGTAGAATGTATTATTATTTCACTTGACGATAGGATGAGCAACAATAATTTCGCATGCATTCCGTCTGTTTTGTGGCTTAAAAGAGACTCTCTGCCTGCAATAAAAAGAAACTGGAGAGCAAAAACAAGGTAGCAGCATGTACTCTCTCACTCACTATGACCTGTGAGTGTAGTGGCTTCTGCACTTGTTTCCTTGTTGTATCTCTAAATGATCTGCAAGGGGTAGGCAGGACCAACCCAAAAGCTCATCTCATTTTATTCTCTCTCTCTCTCGCTCACTCTGCAGAGATTCATCCTATTATCCATTCCTCTTTTCTGCTCTCCTAAGGAGCAATTTTCTTTCTGGGCAATGAGCAGAATCCCGAATAGCTGTTTGAATTACATTGGACTTATGAGAGCGAACATTTAGGATGGCTTGTTAGTCCTATTACGGATAATAAAGCGTTTGGTCCAAACTCCAAACAGTACAAATATTGTTCCTCCGGAACACTTTTTCGGGTTAGAACGGTTACTTAAGCAGAGGATCATCCACAGACTTTAGCAATTTCCAAGCAAGAAATCCAGCAAGGGAAAACACGGGATTCTACTGAATTCGTGTCGCTTCTCTCTAGTCTTCCTTTTCTTTGTGGCCATTTAAATTGCTCTCTGGTGAGAATAACGTATCAGCCCAGGTGGTAATTTTATGAAAGCCATAATACAGCCGTACAGGCTTTTTATGTATACTTTACTCTGCTTGTCGTGTGGTAGTAACAAATTTACCTCGCAAGTCGCGACGACAGGTAGCAAGAGGCGTCAAAATAAAAGCTTTAGAGGAAAAGAATGCAAATTATGCAAATCAACACGGTAATACAAAGAAGGCAGTTCTGAGAGAATGTCATCTGTTTTTTAAAGAGGTAATTGGGTGCCACCCACTACAGTCATCTAGACCAAAGTCAAGTCAGTAAGGTTGAAAGTAAAAGAATCTCTTGGTTGGGATTGCTACGTCCGTAAAAAATATAAGCAAGAGACAAGAAGGCAAACTCGCACACAGACCATTTTACACTTCCTTTTAAAAATTACTAGAGTACAGCGTGGTTGGTTGTATGTTCAGCAAAAAATGTTGAAATTGATGTTTATCTATGTTCATCACCTATTCTACAGAAGCAATATCACGGAGGTTTTCCACACGTTGTCTTCCAGACTCATTTTTCATGTTCAATTTCAGGAGATGTACAACTGATATATAAACCACTTAACCTTTTTACGAAAACTAATTTGAACTTCTTGTTCTCACATAATCGTGTATGTCGGCTACAAATTTTTTTTAACAAAAACATTTTTTTGTATTTTACATGTGGATATTCAAAAACAATTTATTTTGCTACATATCAGTAGTGAAGTGAACTAAATAAATGTGTTAAGATGAAGTATGGAATATTGAAACTGTGCCAAGTGCCAATATAGATCACCTAAGCTAACACAAGCTTATTCTATTTTCTATTATATACTGTAATATGCTTACACATTTTGTCGTTTGAGTTCGCATTAGCGCTTTCCGATATTTTTGTGTAACAATAAGTAAAATATCTATACTTATCTATGTCATAATCATAAGCAGGTCTCTACCGTTGTTCATCATTTACTTTTTGGTAGCTAGTTTGGAATGGAATTCGGAATGCTCATCTGATAAGTTAGATGGGATGCTCTTGGAATGTGCGTTCGCTAAAAAATGCTCATGTTCATTGTTATTCTACACTACACACAACGTTTGTGCTTGAGGAATATGACAACTGTGACAATAACTCTACCGTCACGAAAAGCAAAGTTGGTAAATATATTTTTATAGTAGTAAGGGGATAAACAGTGTAGTGCGTATAGTAATGGGATACGAGAGATGATACCGTCATCGTCACGATGATAGTCGAACGGAATAAGGATAAACGATAATGATGGTGGGGTTGAACTTGAGACAATGATAGCTCGTTTTCATACAGCACGTCCCATCATATCATTAAACACATCATCATGTTTACAACTGTCACACTGTTCAAATTTAGAAAAACGTAGGTAGTTACCAAACCACTTGGAAAAATCATATTATTTGCACTTTACACTGTAGGTAATTGGCTTTAAAAGCTATATTGGTACTTTTATATGTGTGCCTCGACTTTGCTGTACGCATATTTTCGTGGAGATGTACGATGTCTATTTATGAGTTATTATTACAATGATGTTGCTTCTGTGTCAAATGTAGCAGCCAGGTCACGCAATTTAATCCTCGTCCATCAAAGTTGCTCATGCATAACTAACTAATCGTAAAGATTCTTCTTGAGCGTAGCAAGAGTGAGTATATGAATTATTATATCAACGAAACGAAGCACACACGTCATACATTCATATTAGGTAGATATTTGATATGCATCCCGTAATAAACACTCCATGATATAATTTCCTGATTAATCTGCCAACTTCTATCTGAAAAGATGATGTGCTGGGTAGTTTGCATAGACGATGGACTTAAGTAGACTGTAGTTGAAATGCATGATAAATCCGATGATAACATGATATATGGTGCATAGTTTGTTGATTGCTGGTGGCAGCGAGATTTATTTGGTACGGAGGGATGAGATGAATATGAGTATCAACACAATTGATAATTGAGAAACAATGCGTAGAATAATTCAAAACGAACAGGTACACCTGTTAAATTACAAGCTAGACTTATCAATATCACTCTATTATAGATATTTCAAACTACGGCTTTCCCTTTTATTTCGCTCCTTTTCAATATACTGAATCGCTGATAAATGCCCGTCATAATAAAAATCATCTTTGAATTCTATATGGTTTGTTTGTTTGCATCAGTTTGTTTATCATGTCATAAAAATCACACACATATGTTCAACCGATGTTATTGCTGATGATGATTACATCGTATGAACGTCTTTTAAGAAGCATGAATTTCGAATTATCATTTTCCTTCGCCTCAGTGGCCAGTAGTTGTTTATGTAGCGTCCCATGTTCCATCAATTGTGTGTCATTGAATATTTTATGGCATGCTGGCATCCTTTTGATTTTGAGGGAGCCATCCATCCATACATCAAAAGATATTTTTGTGTAATATTTTGAATGCATGATCGACTCTGTCTTTTGTACGCGTGGAGTTGTTGAGAATGACGAATGAATTAATGTATTATGATAATTCCCATTAGTAGTAAGTTCAAGGGTCAAGTTTATATCGATGAAGATAAGTTTTGGCTCCAAATTCCTTTATTTTTTCCGTGTATTCGGTATTGATAGTGATTATGTACCATCAATCTATCCTAAATCAATCATGAAATTTTCCTGTCCGTGAAAGAAGTTTCATCATGAATCTCTAAACAAAATGCAAGCATGTATCATCCATAGGGCATGAATGTCATGTTTTAAAAGGTTTCGAAATAGCCATCTTCTTCTTCTTGTGTCTTTTTATCATCGAGGCATTTTTATAATTTAGCATTCACCTCATCTCGTGGTGAAGTCTCGTTCATCTTCCTGGCTTTTTTTCGCTGGCTCTGCCTGAAGAGCATGTGTAGCAACGTATAATAGATTAGCATTGACCACGGCAAATGAATTATTCATGGCAAAGCGAGTGATATGTTTTATTTATTTAATGGAACCTCCTCCCTTCACGCACCACCATGATCATTATCTAAACAAAGTGTAGTAAAAGTACCTCTACTACACCAGTAATAATAGTAATCGTATAAAACGCACTCAAGATACAAGCGTTTAGCATGTCTTGCGGTTTGCTCAAGCACCCAAAAAGTGTGTACAAGAAACAAGTAAAAACTAGAATGTATACACATTTTGAAACCGGAACTATTGAACCAAACAACTAATATCTATTCATAAATTGGAGTATGGACATGGAGTGTATCATCATGTGCCTATTTAACCCTTTTATCTCGATCACTTCAGTTTTTTACGATTGAATTCTTAATTTACAAAGAATATGTATCAGGCTTTACCCTTCAAAATGTTTCTACATTTGACCACAAACAACAGTTGCCTTAATTCTTAAAACGATTCTAGTGCTTTAAGGATCAATGCACAAACGATTACAAAAACCACCTAATAACTTTTCTTTTCATTACCATCGTAGTAGAAATTTCAAAGTCCGGCAATCACGTAAATGATTATGTTTTACGTACGTCTCGTCTAGTACCATCTGAAATGTTCATGAAATGCAACTTATCTAAAAAGTAAAATGGAAGAAGCTAAAGCATAACGTGCAAAGCTTAACTGTAGGCATTGTATATTTCATCTGAGTGCCTATTCAGTGTAAAATTGTCATTGTATGTTTGAATAGAAGGGCCTCCCATTGAGTTGCATTCTGCAAAAGGGTAAGTTTTCCGTCGCCTTGTGTGCGAATCATAAATTATCAGTACATTTATTATTATTTAGCACCAATACTACTGCTGCTGCTGTGTTGCTGCTACTTTCATCCCTGCAGCAGCTTCAAATTCTAGTTGCTGGTGCTCTCTCTCTGAATATTATGATAATGGCGGCAGTTCAGTGGCTAAGGCACTCTCTAGAAAATCAGGAAAATAGATTGGAAGATGCTTTCATATTTAAATCACTTCTTACATGTTCAGATATTTAAAAAACACGTACTGTTGTTGAACAACGGTATACCTGACAAGCAAAGCGCCTTGCGTTGCATCTGAATCTGACTTTTGTAAATGTAAAATGCATACAAGTTTTAAGTTGACGATGCGTTTTATTCTTCTTTCTTCCAAAAGAAAAAAATAGGAAGGTGCGGCGGACCATTCGTGGTGCAGTTACTGGGTAGCCTAAACGCTAAATGAATCAGTGAAACTCATCATGTCTGATGTGCGCATTGAAATTACTATTATCCGTAATTTAATGAGATGAAGAAACTGATGGTAATGATGATGACTAAAAGACGGTTTTGTGTGATGTGTTGAGTGAATAACTGTCTGACTGTCTTCTGCTTGAAGTTTCTAATAAAACAGTCAATCTGGTTTTTGAGACGGTGGCTGCAAGCAATTTACCAACCATATATGAATGTATAAATGAAACGTGCTTCCATTGTACTTTAAATTAAGAAAATCCAAGCTGTTATTCTGAATTACGGCGACTCTATTGATGTAACCGAAGCATTATCATAAAGAATGACATTCCAATTTCGAACAACATTGTTTATTTGATTTTATGATTATTACTGTGTGATTATTAGCAATGATTATTACTTGATTAGGACAATTTTATTGTTTAATGGACGGATTGTCGATGACTCACAATCTGACACACCAGCATAAAATGGAGTGGCAAAAGTAGCCACTAGTTTCTGTTCCTGGTTCATTCTTCTCTAAGTTTCTTTATTGGGGCTAGGAGATACACAATGCGGTCAGAGGCTAAACAAATTGATTGTTGCATAATTCCTTTGTTGATGAGCCGAAAAATAGGTTTTTGACTTTAGGGCGATGGAAGCCCTACCACCATTCATTTATATAATTTACCGGAAATTTATGTTGTGTGCATATGTAACAATATTTTGAAGTGGGGTAAATCTATTGTAGTACTATTTTTATTTGCTATCATGACTTTTCAATTCCATCTTCTGTTACTCGTGGATGTTAAAACTACAAACATGTAGCCACTTTTTATGTACGAATGTTTATTTTATAGCGTCATTTTATATCATCCATGCCGTGTAAATGAACAATGAACTGACAGTTCTGCCCCACCGTTAGTTTAGAATGATATTATCCGCATTGATACAGGACGGAGAGATGGTATTTTTGTATGTACACACGATGTGTTTATTGTATTTTTACCCAATGTGCTTTTCCGTGTGGAGTGCTCAAATTTGTGAAGATTAATTATAAAAATATTCAGATCTCTGAAAACATGCATTTTCTCAGCAACCAACCTTCTACTTGTTGTTAGTATTTAAACTGGTATAATATGCTTTTCGACAATTACCTATACAAAGTCAACCTTCTTCTGTAAATTGGCATGCGAAATTAGATACACATTTGTAATATGCATTCAGTATACTTTATTGATTTGTACATGTGATGGATAGTTCACAGCGGGTTGTACACCAAAGATTAACCTATGGCCAATAGTTTGACGGTATACAAAATTAGAGATAAGATAACTGCACACAGTTGCATTTTTGCAATATTGCAATTCATCTTGCTGTGAGGTACAATAATCTTTACCTTGATCTTTGGTAAAAATTGGAAGTGATCACCATCGTCAACACCATTTTTATATTTCTCCTCCTGATAATGAATACCGTCTCGCCGCTCTCCTTCAAAAGAAAACGATCAACGCCGCAGTCTTCTAGTCTTCCTCGTCTTCGTCATAAGTTCATCCTAATATATAAAATCTTGTGTCCGACGGAATGACTGACTTGTCACTGACTGACATGAGTGGGGTAACGACTTATTATGTGAGTTTGTACATATTTACTTTATCAAACGTCTGACAAATGTACGTATGTATGTATTATGTATATAATGTGTATTATAACTTGTATAAATAGAAAATAGTATTTGTGTTCTGTGGATTTATTTTATTACAATATGTGTGTAGGTATATAACTTTTATGTAAATGGATAAATATCCTTGAAAGGCCACCCTCATAGAATCAAAATCAAATGCACTGCTTGCAGCACCACATCACCATAATCATCATCGCTATGAAAGATGTTAGTAGTTCAACCACACAGATCAAAACCTCCCATCCAACCCATAATGCTGCTGCAGGGAGCACTTACTTATGCATGATGCAGAAGAAAAGTTTGTCTGATTTTCTTTGGGCGATGCAAGATGCAATATAATCAAATTAAATGATCACTTTTAACGAAGGATTGTGTTTATTTTGGAATGTGGCGATTATGTAAATACACTAGATTGAAAATTTTATGATCTTGTAAAAAAAATTTAATGGTTTTCACCTGCATGTGGCCGTGGCCGGCCGAATTATCGATACAGATACGGAATATTGTTAAAACAATGTTCTTGCAAGAACATAAAAGGAGCAAGATGTAAATACAAGATTGACGATGTTGTGCTGACATTTTATTATGTATTTTATTTACCTAATTGTATGTGTACTTTTCCACATGATACTATGCTAAATTTCTGCATCTTTAAACAACACATTGCGATCTAACATATTTTACGTGCTTTCTTTGCCCAGCTATACCAATTTATATTCTGCATTTACTGTCTATGTTTTTTTTTATTTTTGCTGTAACTTTGATGACTGCATGAGTAAAGCTTTTCAAAACTAAAATATATTTGCAACTTTTACTGCGAAAGCTGTTTGATTTTGAGTTGGTTTCCAGAAAATGTATCGTACTAACATATCCATCATTAAATGATTATTTTCTTTAAAACCTTGATGAGAAATAATAATTGTATTTTCATTACATACATAGGATGTAATCATGCAATCGATTTTTAAGATATTTAATAGCAGATTTTACATGCCTACCTGATTACTGAATACATACTAAATGTACAGTTTAAGTAAATATATTTGATGATTTTCTTCTTTCATATGTGCCTGAAATCTAGTCCAGTGTTGTGCTCTGGCTTATTATTCTGTCGCAGGTAAAGCAAAATTAATAATTAATTTGTTGAAAGGTCATATATCACCTACATTGGACACATATAGGACACAAACATCAGTCTATTTGTTTTTTACATACATCTACTGAGATTGATTGCTTTTCAGTAACGCATGTAATGCAAAATTGTCAGTTGTTAGCTACGTTTAAAGCATCAACAAAATATTCGTCGTTTCAGATCCTGTTGATGCTATGCTGAAGATTTGAAAGGCGACAAATAATTTATTGACATATGACGCCCGTCTAATGGCTTTTCTTTTTGTTTCGTAATATTTTATTATTTTTAACTATCATCATTGTTTGAAAGGAGATAGACTGGTCTATTCACGACCGGTAATCTTGATAGTAATGTGCTAAAACAAAACGCGCCACTATGCTGTGGTTGTCTTTAGGAGTTTTTGTAGGCACATTTCATTTTCGACCTTCTTTTCTACGCAATACATACTGGCTTGACAATGCGTCTTATTGAATACCCTTCAGCTTCAGTCCTACAATGCAATTTCCAGATCTCAGTCCTCCCTTAACTTACACGTACTTGTCAACGCGAATATTTTTCACGTCATTGTGTACATATATATTTTATTAACTTAATTACATACTATATCATCGCTTATCGTTTTTACTGCATGTAACTTTTCATTTGGTAAATACACAGTCTGATGAGGCGACAGGCTTCTATTTTTATATTTTCAGCATATCAAAATAATGACGTATTGTTTTCCTTGCTCTTTTAAGATCTCTTATCTGATCGCTCTTTATGGGAATGGATCGAGTAAGGTCAATAGCAAGTTTGACATTTAGAGTGTTTCCCATGCATTACAAAGTAATGTTACTACTTGACTATTTCATCTTGTATCAAACAAATAAAAATAAAAATGAATTTGGTTGTACAATCTTGACAAGTGTTGCACGAAAGGCATAAAATGTATCTGGCAAAGTTCACTAGTTCATCATTTCTATATTTTATTTTATGGTTCATCAATATCCACTTATTTTAGTCTGTCGTCCGTCATCATAACGGCAAGATTATGACTTATGACATACTGCACATGGCTGACTACTATTGGTATGCCAGTGAAGTAACTTTATTATTACATTAGTTATAAAGTGTAAATGAGCATAATGCAAATCCCACTGACAGGCAAGCATTGGCTTTCCTTTTACGGTGTATATAAAAGTGTATTGATCTTTTCTTCACACCTCTTGATCATCTATAAAGTTGATGAATCTTTTCATACTTATCAGCATTGTTTTACTTCAATCTTTGTGGGAAGATAATTTGGTCAATTTTTCGCCTAAAATCAGACAAGTTATTTGATATTTTGGTGCAAAGTATCTTAATAAATATAGAATGGCAATGGAATGATCCTTCCCATTGAAATAATAACAGGCAACAAGCAAGATCTTAAATTGCTTTCTCCCAAAACATACTTCTTGATTATTTAGTACATACAAATAATGATTGGAAATCCTACGACACGCAATGATGTACAAGTTTAATGAAACGTACTCATATATGGAGAGACAATTTGTACGCATGAAAACATATTTTCTGTTTATTATAATAATTCAAGTAATATGGCAATGTGTTAACGTGTGGCAATTAGCATAACGATTAAACCAACAATTACCCAACCATATCATTTTTAGGCCGAATAAGGAATACATGTTATAAAAGGGAGTTCAGCAGATAAATTGGACATTGACACATATTCCATTCGTAGCCAATTCTTTGGAAAAAAAATTGCAAAAAAATATTTCATTAAACGTCAAGAGTTTGGCTATGACATGTGACAAAATGACAAGCTCCTGTCGCAGCCAGGTTAGCGGTATCTATATTAGATAGTACTTCCTTGATAACCCCAGAACAATTTTCTCTCTGTAAATACACTTATACGCAACTATGATCACAGCAACTATTTTAATGTTTAAAATGGCGATCAATCGTGCAACATGTCAAAAATTAGTAAAAAATGAAAACATACAAGTGGCGTCAGTCGGTGATGTGCTACTTATTCAAAGACGGGAAAATGACGAGATGACCATTATTGATAATTGCCTTAATTGGGAGCATTCAATTTGTTTGTTTGTTGCCCACTTTTATCAACATAATTCGATTTCATTTTTTATCATTCCGTTGTTCGCCTCTGCCAATGAGGTACGCGTAACACGTCGAATGTCTTTGTTATTTGGAGCTTGTATTTGGACTGACTGCATAGTGGTCGTGTGGCAGACCTTTCTTGCTGGATCTAAGTTCATTGTTCATTATACAGACTGATCTATACACTCATCCGTGCCACTATATTACTACTATTTTTACGACTTTTTCAAGAGAAACAGACAGAACACAAAAGCATAAAACATTAGCTGATTATCGTGCTATAATATTGCAGGACTGTTTAGGTCAATCCATCATCTCGTCAGTCGCATCAGCCAGAAAAATCTTGAGGAAGAAAAGCAACCAAACTATATGTTATTGTAGTTAGTTGTAGCATAGTTTTTTGCTGCTGTGGAGAACATGACAAGGCATATAAAGAATTAAAAAAGGACCATAATGTGATAGTTGTAACGCTGAGCGTCTAGACGAGTATATTTACATTAGCTTTTTCACTTGACGTTCTTGAGATGATCAGATCAGGATCTCTTGTTGTTATTCTTGCCTTGACTTTATTTTTTTCTTGGAAGAAAATACACAGAACTAGTTCCCTTCTCGTTAAACTTCATCTCGGAGGACAGGGCTGAAGTAAAGAGGACACAAGTCTCTTGACTCTTGCAAAAGGGTGGTTTTTCATAGTAACATACCGAGTAGTGGGCGATAAAGAGGATTTGGTAGTTTGTATGGTTAGAGAAATGAGAAAATGGACAAAAATTCTGATGTATTGGCGGTGCTTCACAACCCAGGCACGTTTTCCGTCATGTTAGTTAGGCTACGAAAAAAATACAGTAGTGGTGGTGGTGTGTGGTGTTGGTATGAAATTTTTATCACAAGACTTTGCTGTGCACTTAGGGAAGAGAACAAACACACACAATACCATGCAGCAGTCACGAGAAGTGTCCGTTCATCTTTACTGGATTAGTTTTTGTTTAAGTGGATGAGATGGTGAATCTCAAGAAGAAAAGTCATCCTAAAATGTGGTGGCGTTGGTTCTGTATATGATTGATAAGAGCCGAGAACAGGCACAGACCCGAAAAATAAGGTTACAACAGACGCTGCTGCTCTTTATCTATGTGTGTATGTGGTATGCACATATTGTATGAACTTTTGTTGTTTATTCCTTATCCTCATTCAGTTACTTGCCTTACATAAAGATGCATTATATAAATCACCCTGAGAATAGTAGAGTAGTAGAGAGACACAAAAGATCAACTAGGGTCCGTAGGTGCACAGGAATGTATAATTTAACGAACTCCGCTTTGCACTCCAACCAGCATCAATTATATTAATGCTGAGTGTGCAATAACGATATACAATTTTAATCGACATGGGCCGGCAATCGGCCCTTTTATCGTAATGACGAGATAATTGATAGTCAAGGTTAGCTTTGTGAAGCAGCAGACAACAACAAGAGTGTTTTTATCAACATTAATAAAAAATGTATGTATAATGCAAGAGGAAAAGAAGAATCAGGGAAAACAGAGAGGTAATGACAGTTGCATTGGATTGAATTGGCGTATTGGATGGAGTCACGGTGGTTTAAAAAGAAGCTGATAAATAAAAAATGGAGATGATTAACAATTCGATCATGATGACCGGTCAATCTCGTTTTTAATTCTTGTTTCGTATATATAATTCACCTTTATCTCTGATTTCGTCGTGCGTTTCATTCTACCTGCCTTGGCACTTAAGAAAAAAGGAATTATAAGTGTTTCGATATAATGGGATGGAGATACAATGGGATCCACATAACGTACATAAGACATTCATACATATCAATTCAATCCAAAGAATAAAATATTCACTTTGTATTTCTTGCAAAGAGCCTGCATAATATCGCAATGTGCTTTGATCAATTATCATTTTTTAATAATTTAGAAAGATAGAAAAGCGTGAGATTATTTGGTGCTAATTGGAAAAGAAGCTGCTTTCAAACGGAGGGAGGTAATAAAAAGTGCAAGCAGCAATTACTTGGGCTCATGTGAAGTTAGAAAATTTTCAAGGGAATAATTAACTAGGTATATGATTTTGGGAACATCATAATCGAACCTGCTAGGTGCAGTGCTAATGAACAAGAGTGAGAAAGTCATATTTAAGGGGGAGTATGCATGATATATATATAAAATGTCCGCTTTGTCGGCTTTGTAAATCTGAAAAAAAAATTAAACCGTTGCTGGGATGACTTGATCTGAGCTAAGCTCAATTATGAACTTGAGATACAGTGGATTCGAGATGAGATGAAGAGTAGAATTCATAGAACAGAATCTATCATTAAAAGCTTGGATTGGAATTGAAATAATTGACGTGCTACGTTCTATGTAAGTATGTTTGCACATATGCAATTGGTTAAGTATTTGAAATGAGTACAGCAAGAATGGAAGAATGTGTTATCATGAAAAAGAAGGAGAACTGTACAATCATAAGAATGAAGTGGTGAATATTTACGTGAGTAAAGCTCACATCGCACGCGTTCTCCTCGCTCAAAAGTCTTTAAAAGCCAACAGGAGTATTAAGTGAGTAACTCACAAGTCGACCATTAAGCTGTTTATATTTTTCTATTTTCTTCAACGAAATAGTGTAGAAGGAAAGTAAAAGTTTTGTATTTATATGCTTTTAGCAAAAGTGCTTCCTCCTCACGCTCACCCTAATCTAGGTGGAACCATCATCATAGAGCATCCTAAGATAATACATATATGCCTCAAGTTTAGGGCTGATATGGTAAGCGAAAAAGGTATTTAATTTGAAACCAGCAGGAAAAGGAATCACTTTTCATAATAAAGGGCATTTGTACATTCCGTCACTGACTTGTAACGCCAATGCTTTATACTAAAAAGAATGCCAGACTTATGTAGCTATCCAGTTTTAGCATTCATTTTCATGAAGATACGCACTCAGCATATACACACATTATTATAATCTACCATTAGGAAAGAGGCTGGAGAGGTGTACGAAATTATTGGCGTTTTATCCAAGTCAGGCGAGATGATGATATTAAATAGAGGAAGCCTAATGTGTTGGCAAATAAATTTTAATTTGCTTTTTTCAAAGATGTGCTCAGCGCAACTATCAACGATTATTTATGAAAGTGTACTGACTGACTGGCCACAGGAAATGGTGAAAGTAGGCCGTGAACCAACTGCTCTGAGCACAATTTTATATAACACACCAGTTTAAACTTGAAGTTAGAATGATCTCGGTAATAATTATGGTTTCTCTCGCAGTATCTCCTCGTTTGAAAATCATGTCTTCTCGGGTAAAACCACCAGTTATACATCCATCACGACCAAAGTACACATAAGTTGGTAAGTATAGTTCTGCCTCAGTTTTTAGAGCAGCAGCTAAAAGTAAGTAGCCCATTTTTAACCGGAGAACCACGGTGCTCACTGTTGCCATTCCGCATTCTCCTTTATATTCATCATAAATACATTAGTCGTGAAGCTTGTATCGAACCAAGAGGAAACCAAAATATATGTGAGATTTTTGTGTGTGATGTTTTCTCAGTTTCCTACATTCCCAGCGGAGCGAAAGTAGGGAAAATGCCAATGCAAAGTCAACTTTTTTCCCGCAAGAATCTACCAGTTTCCAACCAAAAGTATTTTTCTGACTTAGACATAATATGGAAGGCACGCACTTTATTATATGCACGCCCTTTTTAAGTGTATCATCCTCTTCTATTTATTGGATGTTCATACTTCTGTCTAGCACTCGTCAGCTTTTACTTCTGGCAAGCCGTTATATGAATGCCTTTAAAAACAAAAATACTATGTAGAAAAATGTGTTGGTGGGGTGTAATAGGACACACTGAATTGTCTAATTCGATGAAAATCACGTATTATAATGACATGTCCTTTCCCTTTGATTTCTTTTAGAAAATAAGCTTTTTTATGGAATGCACTGTCATCATGTAAAATGTTACATGAAAAAAAACACATGCTCCATAAAAGTATTCACGGAATGAGCAAACTAAGGCTTTTATACATCTTTGTTCTTTGCAAAAATGTGGCTTTTTCGTGAGGAATTCTGTGTGATACATATTCTTTTTTGCCTGGTACACTTTTTTGCTTTCAAAGCATGTTCCACAGGATTTGAAACCAACGGAAGCGTGTACCGCTGAGTCGTGTCTTGTACTCTGTCTGCTAATGTACGACGCGGCGTGGTAAATGTAAGTTTAAATTGAAATACATGGAATAAGGGATCAAAATTATGAAGCAGGAAAGATGATGATGGTGATATAAAAGCAACAACTTATGAGTATGTATGTGGAACAAAATGGGATTTGTCTCGTGTGACATCATACACATTATTAAAGTGACATGATGACATTGACTAGTCAGTAGAGAGGAGGATGGGAACATTATGGAGGCGAAAAGAGAAAGCAAAGTAGAAATAAATGGGAGTTGGATGATACAGATACAACTTTACAAGCGGTGGTGGTGGTAGAATGACAAGAATAGGAAGTGGGAATAGTGATGCTGGTGGTGGTGGTTTATTAAAATTAGGTGATGTCATTCATGGCACAAATTTCATGCTAAAATGTTACCAAGAATTAAAATGGCAAACAATACATCAGACCAGAACAGATTTACTTATTAAGCGCAAAGTCATATATGATTTCACTGACGTCGTTGTGTCTTTGGTTCAGAGTAGGTCATATACATTTTTGCATGTTACCGCCTAAAATAACTTATAAGAGGATTTAAGGTCACGGGTCATAACAATTACTGGTAGCCTAATACATATGTCTCAGCAGTATAGGACATATCTTTGTTTCGATAAGTTTGTTTTCAATAATGTATTTTTTATTTTTAGTTTATAAACTGCAAGAATTTCATAAAATTCATGTTTTCAATTGAGAATGCCGTGATTTTTTTCTCAGTCAGTATTTCATGCAAAAGAACCTTGGGATTGTTGAACATTTTTATTGTAAAAAGATGTTGAAAGTTTCTATTGTGAATACAATGCCAGCAGCAAACCACACATGACAAGATAGGATAATAACACTCGAGTCAAGTTCTTTATGGTTAAACTTGAGTCTTGAGGAGTTCTGAGTTGTGACATGACAAGGCTATGAATGAATGGACGATGACAGAAAAATCTTCAAAACAAACAGTGAAAAGCATGCCTATCTTGAATGGAACTCTGTGGGTTGTACACAGAAATGTGTTATGTGCTTGCACTTGACTTCTGAAGAAGCTCATCCTCGTCAGCCAACAAGCACTTCCTCTCTTGAAAAGGATTCTGTTCTGTATTGCGCTGCTGCACATTATGGATGGATTCAGTAATTCGATGAAGCATGCTGTATTAACACTAAAAGCGTTACGTATTTAAACATATAACATGCAAAAACATATATCTGCCATCGATGAATACACATGCACATGTACAGTTTATCTTCTTGTCTATTAAGGCAATATTCTTGTTAAGGGGCGCTTTGGGATTCATTATTATTTTTACAACAGTATTAAGATTAAGGTTACTTGGCATGCTTTACGTTACAAAAACATTGTGCCGATAGGTTTGTTGTAAGAGGCATGTCATTCATGAGAAAAGAGTCTGTCCTCAATGTACTCTTCTGATACAGTTTGCCGCTTTCTTTTTTACTTAAAGTATTTTTCTATGAAAATGAAACGCATTTTATTACAGAGAAAAACATATAGTTTTGATAAAAGTTTCACAAAGAAAAAAAATTGGTAAAAAAACTACAGTTCAGATGCAGAGTTCATTTTTTGGCATCTGTTGTCGTCGGATTGGATATCGTGGGGTGTTCTCCAAAACGAAACTTGAATCTATAAAAGGTAGGGAGACTGCCCAACAACTGCTGCTTTTTCTACTTCTTCTTCTGGTTGCCTGTTAAAGATAACAAAAAATATGCAAGAAACTACACGTGTTACAGGCGCCCAGAGAAAATCCGACAACAAAAAGCTATAAAAGTTTGTTAGTTTTTACACACACAGTGGTGGATATGATGGTGTTATGTTATACTAAACAACACAGACATACAGATCGACATTTTACTTATTTTAAAATATATCGTCATTGGCGTGCTGAAAAGATGACTGGCAGTGGCATGTCTTTTTATGTATTTGCTGCTACATCTTGAACCACTCTCAGAAATCGATGTTTCTTGAATTCAAATTGAAATTTTGAATTGATGTGATAGGTATATATGCATCTACTTGCTCATACAATGCATGAAATATTTTGTTGCGTTTATTGTAACGGGCTTTTCCTCTTCTGCGTGCGTGTCTTATGGATTGTTTGTATTTTGTTGACGTGATCATTACTCTTTACTTTTTTTATGATCATTCTTTGAAAGTCTTATGTATGTATAAACTGTATAATATTTAGTAGTGGAATAGATAGTAGTAAACTCGTAGTAAAAGTGTATAAAAAGCTAACGAGAAAAATATACTCAATTGAATTTTTTCTTGTTCTGTTCGGTAATGATGGCACATGACAGGATAATCAAAACAGGAAAAGGTACACGTTTTTACCTTCAAGAGATAGAGTCTCGAAACGATTGCATTATTCTAGCATTTTACATTTAGATAAAAATATAATAAAAACGCAGAATGTAGCACCTACTATATGTATGTTTCCAGATACTAAAACATTCAATAACGGACATTTACAATATAAGCGCGTTTCCTCGCATAACATAACAAAAAGAACATACACGAGCGCTTCGTATCATGCTGTTGTACGCTACAATAACTTAGAAAGCAGGGGAAAACTTCATTTGAAATTTTAAATCATAATAATATCCGATTCTGCTTTTCTTTCGCCTGTCACAGACATTTCCTTACTAATATCCGGCTTTGTAAGTAGTTTACATTATTCAACATGTTCACTTTCTGCCTGGTATTTATTCTACTACACTGTATATACAATAAGTGAAAGCACATAGATTTGCTTCGAGTGTGATGTGGACTGAATGTCTGTATGGATCACCAATTTTTTGAATTATTTGTCACAGAACAAATTGTATGTTATTATGTTGTCAGAATAAGCTGCTTGAAGATGCTCTGACAGATAGTCATTCATGAAGTACTTTGGGGTACTTTGAGACATTCATATATTCCGTCCTGTTATACAATATCAAAATAGTAAAATGTCATTTTGACTATGGTATGTAGTTGTTAGTTTTTTCCTGAATAGTAAAAACAATGTACGGTTGAATGCTATCTACTAGGATTGAGTGGTTGGATATCACCACAAAGTCGTAAAGTATGCAGGATTTAATGAAAATGAAACCCACGCAAAAGAAATACGTGATGCCGGCTTCATTTCGTTTACAGAATCATCAGACCCGCGATGAAATTCATGTTATTTTGTACATAAATATGCATACGCCTTTCGATAAAACCACTGTAAAAATATCTTTCGGGTATACCTACCTAACTACATATAAGGCCATATCCAGCATGTGTACCTTTCTACCTATCAGCGATGCTACCTCATAAAAAGTTGTTCCATTTTACATACAAATGAAAGATACCTGCTTGCATCTGTTAGAGAAATAAAAATGTATAATCATCTAATGAAAATGAAAGTAATCAGCCTTTGAAAGTTTATCTCAATTTAAAAGAAGCATAAACTTAAATTGTGTGCTGCGCACTACATATGAGTGGCAATGGAAAGTCATAAATGTCTACACAGACAAAGGCTGCCGATAAACGTTTTTATACTCTAGGCACTTTACAGTAGTTTTCTGCTTCATTCTATTAACTTCACGCATTGTTATACATACGTAAGAAAACGATGAATCACAGCCTCAAGTTGTATAATGGAGGGAAACAAGCGCACACACACACTCGGAACTATAACATGTTGTATAAACAACTTGTGCAAACTGTTCTATGGACTCGATTGACTGGAAGAATCGAGAGAAGAAGCAAAGAAACAGCAACGCAGTCAGTTATTTTTCTTGAGTGTGGAGTCGTGCCAAGTGGAAATGCAGCATGAAATCTTTGTTGTTTCATGGTCTGTTAAGTAGAATCCACTAATAAAAAACGGCAGGTATTTTTTCATCCATAAAAATTCATGGAGTTGGTCGTAATTTATCATACGATTCTTCATTGAAAAAAAAATATTTTCTATGGACGAGTAATTATTTATTTTGGATGACAAATTATCGCTATGTTAAAATAATAATTATTTTTAGCCACCAAAAATATGAATATTTAGGGCCAATTCATTATTCTGTACGAAAGACAAGTATGTTGTGTTTATGTAGGACTGTTACATACACAGTGTGATGAACAACGCTAGAGCAGGTACACAATTTTAGTAAAATTCATATAGTCTTGTTAGCTTTCGAACAACTTTATATATGTGTCTAGTATTTGGCTTTGATGATTTATCAATCATATGCATGTGTACTAATTTTCGTTTTCTGCAGTTGTCATATTCTGGAGAAAAAGCCGAAATCAAAATGTGTACACACAATTAGGTGATTAATTTTGACACCCACATAAACCACCCACATACACATTGTAAAACAAAATACCGATTCTGTAGAACATTGGATTTGCACAGTTTTTTAATTGGCAACAATGGTGTTACTAAAATAGGAAGATTAAGTTCTCATTTTCGTACACAAATTGTACAGTACAATCAACACATGTATAAATTAAACATATTTTTTGTAACACTACATGGTGCTCGGGATGTTACAATGGAACTTGCCAGTGAAGAAATATATCTCAAAAATAATTCTCAGATTTTTTTCTTTGTGTGTCAATAATTAATTCGCTTACCATAACTTTAAAACTAGATGACTGTCAAAAAATATTGTTTTAGCTGTCAAAATGAATGGTCAGTATGTCTTAAAAAATAATCATTTACGTGTCAAAAAAAAATTTTTTTTCAATGAAGATTCGTATGAAAAATTAGGACTAAAGTGATGATTTTCTATGGACGAATAAAATATTCTCTAAAAAACCGTATGCACCTAATATACCACTTCTTTCATCACAAAACTTGGGAATTCTTTCATTGTATAACAGGCCTTAGATATCACAATGTTATTATTACACGCACCAACATGTTTCACTGGACGTTTTTACGATTGTTTTCTATTTTCAGTGTGACGCTCTTATCTATGACTATATAAACAACGCTATAAATTAATTTGCGATACTCAAACAAAAAAGGAATTTGTGAGGTATGTTTTCAAAGTTAATCCGGTTAATATATATGTAAATATTGTATGGATTATAATGAAACACAAATGTATTTGTGTATTCACTATCTCATAACAATAAACGTGTATTGAAATCTTAATTGTTTTCTTTCTGTCGTGAAAGCATTTTTTAAAGCTACCTACATAACATACTTTGGGTTTTGTGTAAACTGAAATCTTCAAGAGAAGCATTTTTGGACGTAATTTCATCTGTTATCAGTAATTATGCAGGGGGAGTACATCCCGGAAATAGTATTATACTAGAGTCCCTGTTGATTGCGCCTTGCGCCTAACACCCACACTTACAGGTGAAAAAATACTAGACCCAATTAACAAACTTGACAGGTTTTGCAGTTAACAGATTCAATTTATTTTGTCATTCTTCCAGTCTGTTACTTCCGCTATATTATAAGCACGAATCCAGTAACAAAGAAAGATTGAAAATTCATAGACAGTAAAGGAAAAAATGATGACATTAAATGTGACACAAAAGCTTTTAGCACTTTCTCGTGCACGTTAATTGAATTTAGCAGAGAGGTCCATGTGGACATGAAATTGCCACTGCGGAAGGTAAAACCGATGGTCATTTTATGGTAGCGTAAGAGAAACATTACCCCAATTCCTGAACCATTCAATCTTTAGCAGTAGCAGCAATCTACTGAAGCTATAGGCATTGTTTGTCATTGACTTTCTTTCGGTTTTCTTGGTACCTATTTTCATGGAAGTATCAAACACTCCTTTATTCCTCCAAGCCTATCTTACCACCATTACGTTCTACTTCTAGAATATAAATTCATATACCTACCTGTAATGCAAGGCATATCAACAAAAAAATTCTTTAAAAGTACCGTTCTCAACAATGCCCATATTCATATTAGCAGTTCCAATGATGGTGCTTCGTGCCACAAGAGTCACTGTCACTCCAAGCTTGCGAGTCGCGGTCATATTTTGCATGAACGAAGCCGATTGTCAAACTTGCTCTCTAAATCTGATACTCCTGTGTACATTCTGTGTCACAATGTTTAAGTTTCCCTTCAAGTAGCTTGGATAACAAGATGTACATTATTAATGACAATTTACAAATCCTTTTCCTTAGCCATTTCTTCTATCTCGATTTCTTTCTGTCTTCTCCAAAGCAGCGATCAGGACCATCATGCTGTCACTTTTCGTTAATATTTATACGTGCATTCCTATTCTCTCACTTTACTCTTTGTTCAGTAGTGTCATCGGCGAAAACTTTCTCTGGAACACTTGTCAAAGCTAGTTTACATTTTGGCTTTTGCAGCAGCAAACAAAAGGACATTTGCTTTTCTTCCTAGAACTAGGCGATGAGGCTTTATAGTATATGGATCAATGACTACCCGTTGTCCTACAGTCAAGTAAAGTAAACGTAGGTAGATACGGTGAGCCAAAAGCTTTTAGAATATCCGATTCAACTAAGCACAACCACAAAACAGCCTTATGCTCGTCATCCCTCCATCAAATTCAATCTTCTTTTCCAGGAAAAGTCAAAAAGAAACAAGTTGATACAGATAAAGGGCAGCAACAAAGACAAAGTAATAATATGAAAATTGATCATCGTGATGGGCTTTGAAATTATATCACCGACTTATCATCATATTTTGCCTGTGAAGAAGCCAAAAGAAAATGCATTCGTGTGCCCATATATTTCTTACCAACTTAGCATTCATGCGTAACCACACCTAGAATAATCGCACTGTTCGCACATATTTTTTGAATGCGAATGTATGTAGGTAAGTATCTATCAACTATGAACATCCACACCCTGGAGAAATGGAAGTAATTTGTACATGAGGCATGATGTTAGTAGTTGACATATCATTACGCTAACTCCACATGTTCTTATGACACGCACACTTGCATGAACTATGAATGATCGTTACTTCAAAGCCATAGCATTCTCATCAGACAGAAAGAAGTAGGCAAAAAAGTGTCGTGTCGCTTGCTTTCTACTTTACTTTTGCCCTCATTATATGATTATATTTATCAATATGTAGCCTTTTCCTCCCAGTGCAGTGTTTCTCCTTCATCCTCATGTCGTCGTGTGCCTTGTCAAGCATGATGAAATTAACTTATAGGAGGAGGATATTTTTGCAAAATTCTGTAGAGGAAAGGCAGTCGTTGAAGCTCACTCAAATGATGAGTCTATAAAACCTTGTCTGCCTGTCTTCATTTGTCTCCTCTCCCTACGTTGCCTTTCTCAAATTCCCATTGCATGTTTACAAAGGGATGAACTCAACTGATAAGGAACATATATTTGTCAGTTTTTCTCCATTTTCCAAGAAGGAGCAGAGGTGATAGGAGCGAAAGTCATCATCAGCAGAATGCGGAGCAAACCGTAATAATAGTAACGATGAAAGCTGTAGTAGTTAGTTCCGTGCGTTACACCTCGACTCCCACATTGTCGTTATCATAGCATAAAAATTGATAATATGCGAGCGTTTTGGTGCCAGCCATTCCATGTTGTGAGTCCTCTTATTCATTGCTTGAGTGAACGACACCATAACAATTTTCATAATGATAATCATTTCAGCCCATCTTTAGTGGTTTTGGTTTTATGTATGATGCAAAAGGAAATTTAAGACGGAATGGCGACACTATCATGTAGCAGACGCACATGTACATTGAAAAATACAAAGTAGTACATAGTATGCTTAATAATCCGTCATTTTTTCGTCATTCGTTTTATGATTATGAACATCATCGTTGCAATGCGGAAATCATCACTACAAATATCCCGTTTACTCTGCTCATATATACTAAAATATATCGGAGTTTGCATGTTCTTCCATTCCATAATGTGTCGGAAGAAGAAACTAAACGAAAAATGATAAGTAATCATCCCTTTTATCATCGTTCCTTCATCCCCGTTAAACCTTGTCGTAAATTTCATTATAATTCCTAATTGACACATCCATAAAAAATGTTCAATCCTATTTGCACTTCATTATGAGGTCTAATGGACCATTCAGTAAAATCATTTTCATTATAAGATGTAAACTGCGTATACCAAAGATGTTATATATAAAATACATTAGACCAAGTCATTGCCTTTCATGACGAATGGATAATGAAAATGATTTTCGCATTATGGACGAGGTTTTATTCGAATATTTTATCATTTTCCAAGATCTTGATATAGCCATGTCAGTAAGTTTATTGCTACGAAGTTTGTGGATAGAAGCTAACCGATGCCGTAATGCAGGAAGGATATGGCAATTGGGAAAATGCTTCCGGCAAATAATAGCATCGGAAATTTGCATAATAAATGTATGTATATTGGTACTGGATAGAGTGTTTCAAAATGAAATTGGCCATAGCGCTAGTCCATTCTCTCATTAAAACAAATAAACACGTCAAATAAAAGTTAATGTGAAGATAAAATACGAATACCCCCGCTTAGTACATTAAGGGCCTGCTATACATTATTAAGTGCGAAAACTACAGGATTTGATAAATTTAGTGGCAGGAAGTGTGATTCAATGTCTATCTCTGCCAATTATTTGCACGTAGGGATAATATTTCTTTCTAGCTATTCATGATGATAGGATGATAGAAACGATGAAATCTAGAAGAAATATAAGAAACATTATGAAATATTTTACGGGTTATTAAATGGGAAAAGCTATGCCCATGGTGGGACTAGTAACACAAGACGATCCTCTCGCAATAGTAATGAGCAATCACTTTAACAGATCAAAACTACATTGTATCATCAATTTTGAAAAACATCCCACAAACATGACAAATGGGCTGAAAAAAAACGGCAGCAGTATTAGGTTGGTTATATAGTACTTTGCATACGGAAAGTTATCAATATCTTTAAACAGCAATGTTTATCATCCCAAATCACAGCAGGTTCTCATAATGAATAACTTATTGGCAGCAGTTTTTTTCGAAACTGTAGATTTTCAATCCGGAATTTGTGTGCAGTAGAACTAGTAAAGTGTCGAAGTGGAAACATGCTCAATGAATTATGTTGGTCATAAATTAAATCAACTTTTCATTTTCAGCATTTTCCCGAATTGTGTTCTGTTCTGCTGGAATGGAATGTTGAATGCTCTTGGTACAAAACTTGACTTGAATGCATATATGTGTTTTGCAATAAAGTTGGTATATAGATTAGCAGATAGCATAGATTAATGCACATTCTTCTTACTCTCGTTCGACCTACATCTTTAACTATTATTCCTCTTTATTAGAATTGCAAGAAAAAACTTATTTGATTTCCAATTCAAGAAAAATGCATGCCTGTGATGAGCTGATAACCTGCTGATGCATGCACAATTTCAGTAATTCTTGTATTGCTATTCACTCTATAACTTTTATTTTTTTCGATGGAAGTAATAATGCTTTCTGATTTAGAAAAAAGTACATGACAATGATGACAAGGGTACATAGTCGCAAAAAATATTACACGAACATCTTGAACACGAGTATATTTATTATTATTATTATTTGTTTGGGTTTGGTTGTTTGCTTCAATGATTTAGACAGAGTTGCACCTGCTTGCTTCTTAACTGTGTACGTGCCTATATTGCATTTTTACACCCTTTTTAAAAAGAAAACGCCTGAATGTGTGTCTGCTGCTTGCTTGACATATTTTATTTTCAATAGTAAAATCACACCGTACATATCAACAAGAAATGTAATATTTTTTGGGAGATTCTTTAAATCTTTTTAGTAGCAGCAGTTTTTATACAATCGATTATATTGGTAAAATGTATGTGACATGCATGCTGAAATGCTTAAAAATGAAGGGGAAAACGATGATTTTGTATGTGTATGTTGTTGACTGCTTACTTTAATGATCATGATCATCTCTCGTTATTACGTTGCGCACTCGGCACCAAAAAATGCAAACTTGCATGGTAATCATTAGCATCATCTTCTTCGTCACAGACAAGCTTGTTGATGTATGTATGTAGGTATGTATATTATGTGTGTATTTTGTGATATGAAAAAGGACACGACAATGGTGATGATGATGTAGATGATGCGATGGAAGAGATAAATTTTCACCTTGAAAGAAAAAAAAATGAAAAGTTTATGCGAGTTTTTAATTTATATTTTTTATTTTCTCTCTGTTTGGATTTTTTAGTGGGAATGTTCTTTATTTTGCAAAAAGTGAGACCGACATCAACATAGCCATCAAGAACAACAGGTATACGCAAAATATTGCATAAAATATTATCCTTATCACCAAATCGCTGCTGGCATGTGGTGGCGTGGCGTGGTTTTGGTGTGAAAAGGAAAGGATCATCGAGTCTCAACTCGCCTTGTCTGTCTGCCAATGTGATGTAATGATGTTGCAGTCTGAGATTTTGTTTTTTGGTAAAATAAGCTGTTGCAGTAGATAACGTTCAGAAACAAACAGAACCAGAGAAGAAGCAAAGGACAAGCAAAAGACAAACAATAAGACCGAAACAGAGAGGAGTGAGCAACCACAACAAAGACATGAGTATTCATTCACGCAAGATGTTTTTATGGGATTATGTACATAACTTTGCATTACCATCCTCATCATTATCATCATCCTCATCATGAAGACTGCTCACCCGCCGTGCTGATTTCAATAATTATGTCATTTCAGTCTACAGTATAATAAAATCAGAGAGAGAATTTTCGTCTGTTCAATTTACTTTGTACAAGTTTGCGAATGAGAGGAAGCGTTCACTTTGACAGAGAGCTTTCTTATCGTTTTTGGTTCCCCTCTGCTTACTGCTGCCCTCGTTGAGATGTTTGTTGTCGTTGTAGCTGTCCGCGACTGAATTGATATGCATCATATGGATCAACTTGGCCTGTCTACTGGTATTTATTGAATCTCTCTAAGAAATCTGTAGTCTACAACGACTTCTCAGAATCATCATCACCATCTACGTCTTCACGTAGCAATTTCAAGGACTTGAAGGAAGATCAAATAAAAATCTGTGCAACTGTGCATAATACATCTTGAGCTGCTGGCTGTTGATGTAATTTTAATTCCTTGGACAATTTTTATTAAAGGAGGGATGAGGGACAAGTGTCTGCCTTCTATCAAAAACTGCATGCTCCATTATTATTGTAATGTTTAAACACTTTAATAATGAAAGCGCTGCTACACACATATTGAATTCAACATCAGCAAAGGAAGACATATTGTATTAAAGTGTAGATGTGTTGTCTAGAGAGTGTATTATTTATCACGTTCTAATTTTAATTTTCCAAAAATGAGCTGTCTTGCTTGAAAAATGAGGCGAAATCACTTTGATAATGCGGAGCAGCCAGCCAAAGCCAAAAAACTACTACTATGTACACAGAATACTGAGTGAATTAATATTCCCATAAGAAACTTCATTGCATGCATGCATGATTCTCTTAGCCGTAGACTTGGCCATGTCTATTCACTTTACTTTGTGTCTTGTGTGCAGTACGTAGCGTCGCACACAACAGTTGTGATATTATTATGCGCCTCGCATGGATAATGAAAAAAGAGGAAGGAAGAATAAAGTGGGAAATGAGAATGGATGATGGTAAAGTTGATGTTGATGATGTGATATTAATCAAGTCTCCAAAGTGAGTCTCAACAGAAGCAGCAGCAGCGGCATCACCAATGATGGCAGCACAAGAAGGAGACTGCATGAAGAGGGCTTAATTTTTTTCGCCTCTCTTCTCTCGTCGTCATCGCCTTCTTCATCATCATCACCAATCTTGTAAGGACTACATTATAGTAATGTGTACATACATATGCCTCAAATCCCAAACAGGCAGTCACTGCCTATGTCGCTGATCTTTTTGTGCTGCAAAGTGAAATGGAAATACAAGGAGCTTTTTGTCTTCCAATAGATGTTCTGGATGATCTAACACCGAAAAAAGAAGGAGACAGAGTGTGAAGAACTTTCCAAAACGATAATCCTTTTTCATTCGCGTACCACAAACACTGCCGATACAATTTAAAGGGAAAAAAGAAAGAAACTCATCTATACCGAATGCTTACACTTTCACAGGCGTTCCGTTGGAAAAACAAGGGAAAAGTCATTGTCACCATTTACTTTGCATGCATACAATAAAGATATGGCCGTTATCTTGTAAACAAGTATACTAACAACAGGCCAGGCCAAAGGACAACGAGATAAAGTAGAGACTTTCTGCAGTATTCCTCTTTATATTTTTCGTGGTTTTCGGTACAAGAGCGGCTAGGTGATTTATCTGTTGATACTAGACCTAGTAGTAGGTAATTTAACTTTCTGTATAGTACTGTACAATTGCGAGAAAGGAAGAGCCTGCACAGGCATATTTCATTGATTACTGTCTTAATTTTTTTACTCTCAATACATATTCCTTTTAACTTGTATGCAGCAGCAATAGCACCGCAAAAAAAGCATGTGTTCGTTCTAGAAGTAGGTTGCAATGAACCTTTTTGTAATTACAGTAAGTTTATAAGTTACAACTGAGAAAATCCGTTTCCACTTCTTTTTCTTCTTCATCATCATCTTCTCGGTTTGGTTTGCTTCCTAATAAACAATCAGGAATTCTAGCAGAAGATCCCATAAGACCTTGTTATTGTACAAGTCTCAACTCTCAACTCAAGTCTCTCGCCGCCACCACATCACCGCCGCCGTTACTGTTTCGCTACAGCACGGCTTCACAGTTGTTATTTCATCATACACCAGCCCATTTCCCCGAAATGTTACCAACATCCACCAGTATTGGATTTTCAACGCAAATTATTATTCTCCTGTGAACCCACTCCAAAAGGAAGTACGAAACAGAATAGAGGAAGAAAGAGGAGAAAGCAGAAGAAGCAGAAGATTTCCCAAAAGTTCTCTTATTCAACAACAAATAATAAAACGAAGAGGTGGAAAGTGTAGTATTTCGTAAAAAATCACATAAACCAAGCAAGAAAAAGTAGAGAAGAGCGACCATATAGAATAAAACACTAATAATAATATCAGATCACATAGCAAATAAAACGGAAGAGAGAGAGAGAGAAAAGGGATCAAGTACTCCAAAAATATCCTCGGTGGTGGTGAAAAGAAAAAGGGGACCCAAAGGGGGAAAAGTCCAAAAATACCAACACATTCATGCATATTCATAATATTGCTTGGGTTGTCGGATTGAATTGGAGGCAATGATGCTCGAGGAATAAAAATGAAAGAGAATAGTCGTTCGTGGCAAAGATGGGAGGATAGCAATCAAATAAAAAATGATGCTACAATATATTGAATAAAAACATTCATCTCCTGTTCATATCATCGTATCGGCAGTTTGCGAGCGTATCATGAAAGATCATGTGATTTTTATGAATGTGACCATCTCTTTTCATAGAATCAGAAGATGATTTGATAAAACGATAATGACAAAAACGGCAAATATCTCTATTGCTTGTCGTAATGCTGGCGATGTATAAGGACTCTTTTGGGTAGAATTGATATGATTTCAGGCCAATAGATTTGATGTTGATTATATAGTTCCCCCTCTTTTCAGTGTATTGTGTATTGTACTATCTATTTATCTCTGTGTGTGCGCGCGTGATGCCCAAGGGAAAAAAGCAAATCCTTCAAGAATCCTGAAAGTATGAAGAGGCGAAGGGGAGAATGGCGACTTGACGACGATGATGTTTATGATCACTGTGTTGAGGCATACACGCTACATAGCTGCAACGTGCATACCCGTACATGCTTTAGTTTATTTTTCTTCTTCATTTTTCGATCTCTAGTCTTAAATGCAAATGAGCAGATAAGACCGAGACCCAAAATCTTTCCTCAAAATGTTGGACATGTTCAACTAGTGAACTTGTCATTGCATGCATTCGTCATTGGTAAAAATGAAATACATGAAATAGAATAAAAAGAAACATATAGAATAGAATGAAAATGAAAAGAAATGAAAGAAGAAGGAAATGGTAGAGTGATAAGAAGGAAAAAAGGTCTGGATGGCTAATTTGCATACATGTTTAATGGACAAATGATTCCACACGTGTCCGTATCTATTCTATGCTTAAACTAATTACTGGACTTCTACATTCATCCAGGTTTTGAGTCGACGACAAACATCAAAAGTAGATAAGCACTTAAGATTAATTTTATATGCAGTTAAAGCGTTAAAGCAAGCAAGCAAAAGTAAAGGAAAAGCAAAAGCGAAGGCAAAGCAAAAGCAAAGATAAAGCAAAAGCAAAGGAAAAAGGCGATTAGAATTTTAGGCCATCTTAAAGCTATTATAAGGGAGCAAAGGCAGAGTTCAAAGTCAATTCAATTCATTTATCATTTACTTTTTGCTGAAGCAACATTGTCGCTCAAACGAGCTCTACATTTAAGTTTTTAGTTTTAAGTTTTTCTTGGAGTTTTTCCATTGGAGTTTTCTGGGCTCATTTCGCCCCATCATCCGAGTAAAATAGTTTAAGTAGGGAAACATTCCCATATATATACAAGTGTGTAGTGGCTGCTACAGCCTTAAAAAGTAACAAGTTTTTCTCGGAGTTTTTTATAAAAACATCCATCATCATCACATCATCACACCTAAGCATTTCGGTAAGCACACACACATATAATAATACGCATTTTATTCTGGGTTTCCTGTAGTGTGAGTGTAATCGTTTTCGAGCAGCATTTAATTGTAGTTTCTTTTTATTCTCTGTTGGTTATAGTGTGGTAGCGTGATCATCATCAACCGTTGTTCATCCGTAAAGGATCTATTAGTTTTTGGCGTTCTATAAAAACGGTAATTAGCCACACAATTATTTAATTCATAAAAAGTGAATAGTTCTGGTGAAATGTGATTTGTGCTTTATGTTGCGTTCTTGGCGACTTCCACTAATCACTTTCTTTCTGAATTATTTCAGCCACCTTGTACTAACGTACAATCCACCTTGAATGACCGCACAAGGTACATGGTTTTCGGTATTCCATCAAGTGTCATCGGGAATCACCCGTGTAGCAGAGAACCATTCAGCCACCACTTACCTGAGGCGATTCATCAGATCCCAGCCATCATTAATTAGCTTAAGGATCGTAAGAAATTAATTTAAGTCTCGGTTGTGGCACTCATAAATAATTATAAGGGGAAGACTTGTGGTATGGGCTGTTGCTATCCACTTGTCTTTGCATTTCATTCTTGGGGAAACTTGATACATGCAGTAGGTCATATAGCCACAACTATTGCAATTAACTTAGAAATATTTCGGTAATTTTGTGTAACGCTCAAGATCCACCTTGCTCATAAAGACGCTTGGTTCTGAAAGCCTTGAGGCTTCAAACCACACAGGTCGGTAATCTTGGGGAAACTGAGAATTTCGGTAGTTATACTTTCTATTCTATTTTCTTATATAAATTCTAAGAAATATTTAATTGGTAATTTCCTAAATTCCTTCTATTGTAAGGAAAGAGCTCTTATCCAATAAGGAACAATTAGTTAACGTAATTTCGAACATTTAATTACTATTTCTATCCAACTAAATTTATGGTATCAATTTATTCGTTCATTTAATTGCCAAATTCTATTCTCTCAGAATAAATTCTATTCATTCTTATTACCATACTTATTATTGTACATCATCAATTAATTTATGTGCTACTGTTGTATTTTGATTCTCATAAAATCCATCCTATCAATCGACAGCTTCCATAGGCTTCTAATTTATGAGTTTTGGCGAAATAAGGCGAACAGGTCCAACCCATGCTTTCAGTTCTCTACAAGCTGAACATTTAAGCATTTAATAATTTAATAATTATTTCTTCTTTCTCTTTTTCCGTTGCGCATACTCTTTATTTCAACAAAAGGTGGCGAACCTGCCAGGATACAAGGTTGTGGATTAATTGCTTTCCCACTTGTATAAAAGATTCTGAAAATTATAAATAATTAGGTCAATTAAAAAATATTTAGCAAACAGTAGCAAATAGTACCTATGCAAACGGGTACTCACAGATTAATAGGATGGTAAAGAATGTCGCAAGAATCAATTTATAACTGCGGTCAAGCAGATTGCAGTGATGCATTTTGTAGTCATAATTCATGGGTTAGAGAAGCACCATTGTTCTATGGTATTAACGACACAAAGTGGTGTCCACTTAATTATTTATTAGAGCTTCTCGAGTATGCAGAACATTTCAATGCTACACAAGAAGAATTCTTTACACAAATTCTGTGGTATAGTTGTCGTGGTGAATTTCATGATTGGCTAGAAAGCATCACAAATCCTATCATTAGCAGTACCGATTTTGTTCATGAGTTTATGAAAAAATATGGCAGAAATCTATGTGATGCGTGCATATCTGACGAAGAAAATAGATTTAGTTACCTCGACGGTTTAGTATCTCGGTATCTTTCCATTTCTCTAGAAGTAGAGCATGAAGGTATTTATTTGGGAAATGATGAGTTTGAGACCGAACCACCACAAACAGATATTGGTTCTGAGTGCGAGAGTGGAATTATTTCTACTCCGACTCCCGACTTTGTCGAAGTCTCAAACGCAGAACACATTTTGGTAAAAAATGATGATTCTGAGGTATTTGATTTCTCATGGCTTTATGAAATTCCTGAAAAGGAAACATCTTTCACAGTGAGTTATGCATTCATTCCTGAAGTCAATGTTCATATTTCATCAGCTTACACAAGCAACAATGCCAAGTCAAAGAAAGTAGGACACAAGACAAAAAACTCTCTGTCAGGCATATTAGGCAAGCTAGGCAACCACCTAGAAAGGCAGAAAGTAAAGTTGTTCATTCTCTGGTCGTTCATATTTGCATTTGAGTTCACTGAATTCTTACAAAAATCACTTTTTGATTTTCGTCTTGTCCACATGCCGTATGATAGTGGCTAATATTACTTTGAAAAATAGTCAGGTTTGGATTTCTTTGGTTTTTGATTATTTACATATCTATTTTTATCCCTCACATCCCTGCATCACATTTTATCTCGCCAGGGACGGCTCGAAGCTCGAGGGGGAGGTGTTGTTGAGGCATACACGCTACATAGCTGCAACGTGCATACCCGTACATGCTTTAGTTTATTTTTCTTCTTCATTTTTCGATCTCTAGTCTTAAATGCAAATGAGCAGATAAGACCGAGACCCAAAATCTTTCCTCAAAATGTTGGACATGTTCAACTAGTGAACTTGTCATTGCATGCATTCGTCATTGGTAAAAATGAAATACATGAAATAGAATAAAAAGAAACATATAGAATAGAATGAAAATGAAAAGAAATGAAAGAAGAAGGAAATGGTAGAGTGATAAGAAGGAAAAAAGGTCTGGATGACTAATTTGCATAATGTGTGAAGGGACAAAAATCTCCACACGTGTCCGTATCTATTCTATGCTTAAACTAATTACTGGACTTCTACATTCATCCAGGTTTTGAGTCGACGACAAACATCAAAAGTAGATAAGCACTTAAGATTAATTTTATATGCAGTTAAAGCGTTAAAGCAAGCAAGCAAAAGTAAAGGAAAAGCAAAAGCGAAGGCAAAGCAAAAGCAAAGATAAAGCAAAAGCAAAGGAAAAAGGCGATTAGAATTTTAGGCCATCTTAAAGCTATTATAAGGGAGCAAAGGCAGAGTTCAAAGTCAATTCAATTCATTTATCATTTACTTTTTGCTGAAGCAACATTGTCGCTCAAACGAGCTCTACATTTAAGTTTTTAGTTTTAAGTTTTTCTTGGAGTTTTTCCATTGGAGTTTTCTGGGCTCATTTCGCCCCATCATCCGAGTAAAATAGTTTAAGTAGGGAAACATTCCCATATATATACAAGTGTGTAGTGGCTGCTACAGCCTTAAAAAGTAACAAGTTTTTCTCGGAGTTTTTTATAAAAACATCCATCATCATCACATCATCACACCTAAGCATTTCGGTAAGCACACACACATATAATAATACGCATTTTATTCTGGGTTTCCTGTAGTGTGAGTGTAATCGTTTTCGAGCAGCATTTAATTGTAGTTTCTTTTTATTCTCTGTTGGTTATAGTGTGGTAGCGTGATCATCATCAACCGTTGTTCATCCGTAAAGGATCTATTAGTTTTTGGCGTTCTATAAAAACGGTAATTAGCCACACAATTATTTAATTCATAAAAAGTGAATAGTTCTGGTGAAATGTGATTTGTGCTTTATGTTGCGTTCTTGGCGACTTCCACTAATCACTTTCTTTCTGAATTATTTCAGCCACCTTGTACATCCGTACAATCACCTTGAGTGACCGCACAAGGTACATGGTTTTCGGTTTTCCACCCAAGTGTCATCGGGAGTCACCCGTGTAGCCACGAACCATTATCCACCACTTACCTGAGGCGATTCACCAGATCCAGCCATCATTAATTAGCTTAAGGATCGTAAGAAACTTTAATTAAGTCTCAGTTGTGGCTGCATATATAATTATAAGGGGAAGACTTGTGGTATGGGCTGTTGCTATCCACTTGTCTTTGCATTTCATTCTTGGGGAAACTTGATACATGCAGTAGGTCATATAGCCACAACTATTGCAATTAACTTAGAAATATTTCGGTAATTTTGTGTAACGCTCAAGATCCACCTTGCTCATAAAGACGCTTGGTTCTGAAAGCCTTGAGGCTTCAAACCACACAGGTCGGTAATCTTGGGGAAACTGAGAATTTCGGTAGTTATACTTTCTATTCTATTTTCTTATATAAATTCTAAGAAATATTTAATTGGTAATTTCCTAAATTCCTTCTATTGTAAGGAAAGAGCTCTTATCCAATAAGGAACAATTAGTTAACGTAATTTCGAACATTTAATTACTATTTCTATCCAACTAAATTTATGGTATCAATTTATTCGTTCATTTAATTGCCAAATTCTATTCTCTCAGAATAAATTCTATTCATTCTTATTACCATACTTATTATTGTACATCATCAATTAATTTATGTGCTACTGTTGTATTTTGATTCTCATAAAATCCATCCTATCAATCGACAGCTTCCATAGGCTTCTAATTTATGAGTTTTGGCGAAATAAGGCGAACAGGTCCAACCCATGCTTTCAGTTCTCTACAAGCTGAACATTTAAGCATTTAATAATTTAATAATTATTTCTTCTTTCTCTTTTTCCGTTGCGCATACTCTTTATTTCAACAACTGCAATATTCTCAGCAGATTTGATTGAGACCATTTATTATTCCCTAGTGTGTTTAGCCTTTATATGTTCTGTAAAAGGGAACTATTAAATGGTTATTGAAAAATGCTAGTGATGAGGAGGACTATGATCATGTTGACTATGATATTTAGGTTATAATGAATATTATTATTATCATGCGGCTATGACTCTGATGTCAAGCACTGTAATAATCTTATGCTTACAGCCACGAAAGGAATAATGCAAACATACAATATTGATAATTGATGAAAAGGGTTTTAAATTCTCAAATGACCACGTTAAAACGGCCGCTGGTATCGCAGAATAAAGCAGAGAACCATACCGGAAAGATGGCCTGGTTATGAAGTAAAAACTACGTCAAGTTCTTCATGTTCCGTAGCATTTATCTGGGAAAAACTAAACTGAGGAAAGGGAAAATTGGGGATGTACCTAGCTAGTTTACAGTTGTGTTGGTGCTTGTAGCAAAATATTGACATGCGATTCATGTAAAAGCAAACAGGAACCAAGTGGAAGCCAAAAACGCTTGTTGCGTTGAATGACAAAAAATATTATTAGTCTCCTAGCTGTGGACTTGCATTCAGTGGAGGTGATTGGAGATCGTTTCCGGATCAGTCGAAATCAATGTATTGGAATAAGCTATGTTTTGTTGTATATGATGAATGATAGTTGTGTAGTAGAACTAGTTTCATTTTTACCAAACAATACAATGATGGTGAGATGAAAAGTGTAATTTAAAGTGAAAGAGTGTCTCAAGCTTACTGGGCTTCAAGAAAATAGCGTGCATACAAGCAACCTGCTATTGTGAAGTGAAAACAGATCTTCTGGAGAACCAGCCAAGATGACGTCCTTTGGATACATTACCCCATTTTGGTTTCTTTTTGTGTGGACGAGTTTACTCTCATCATTTGTCACGATGCATGAGCCTGGTAAGTAAGATAATTTCAATTGAACTTAATTTGACTATTTTAGAATTTTTATTTATTCTACGTCAAATAATATGTTATGTCTATGTATGTATATTTACTTGTCATATTTCAATTGCCCATCGCCAATACGTTATAATAGTTAATCTGTCAAAATTTTGCAGGGGAGATTCAAAATTCTTTAACTGATCAGTATTTACATCTTAATTGAATTTCATGGCAAAAATATTTATTGCCGAAAAAGGATAAAGCAATTAGCATTAAGTAGCATATTATATTTTGATGTTTCTTATGTACATAAGGTATTCCACAAGAATCATTTTTAAGCTCTATTCATCACGTTTCTAGACTTCACTCCATTCTTGACTCTATTGAAATATTCATCCTGGAAATGATTTCTATCGTCTTACTTTCCATCTTATTTGACCACGCCACATCTACATTCCACACTGATCAAAACAACTCATCAGTTTATATCGTCATCAACACTTCACAGTCATCTATTGCGCATTTTATCTCTCAATAATATATTCTACCCATTCAGAAAATTAATAGACACTTTTCCCATAAAAAGCGACACTTGTATCTAACACACATAACATATTAATTCATAAACTTTTCTTGCAACACGAAAAATGAATCAAACTGCAAAAAACGCTTATGATAGAGACAAGTTGCAGAAAACAGAGAGGACTCATGTCATGCAACAACTCTATACCACTACTCCTCCACCTCCAGGCGAAAGAACAGCGAACGGATGGGAGGCATCAACTAAATGGATGAATCCACTTCATCACCTCCACTTTATATGGCAACTATAAAATTGGAATGCATCTCACATGCACCACGCTTACCAATACCACCACACCACAGGCAACACTTCAATACCAACGGCAGCTTTTTTCCCATTTTACTTACAACAGCATCACTGTATCAATAATATTCAGTTTCATCATGATAATCATTATACTATACTATATCATACCCATCAACCACCATGATCAGTTTCAGTTTATGAAAGTGGAAGAGCCCGAGGGATTTGTATCTCAAGTGGGTTCAGTGGTGGTGGTGGTAGTGAACATGGCATACCTTCATACATACTTACGGTTACATACAGAGTGTAAAAAGACTGGGTATCATTATTATCTTTCCATCCAAACTATTTATTTTTTATTATTTCTCCCCACTTACTTAATTTCTTCAGTGCGTCCCGTCCCACCGGTCTGTGTGGTTCGGTTTGGCTGAAGTTGCTTGTTGATCAGTAACACCATCATCATCAAGTACGTATGCGGTAGCAGCAACATTAAAAACCATTGGAATGGAATACGTTATTATTATTTTTGGGCTAAAATGTGAATCACTTATATAGACAAAAATTACTGGTGTGGCTCAAGTAAATAGGTGCTCATTACCGTAAATTAGATTCTCATGGGCTGTCCATTAACCGGTCATATGAAAGGCAGCAACCTGTTCGTTGTTTAACTTTACTAGGCGTACAATTATCTTTTACTTAGGATGATTACATTATCATTTTTCTAGGAGTCGGCTACTACGGCCACAACTCTGGCATTGTTGTAGTTGATTTGATCCTGATTGCGGTGGAGGGTTTTGAAGCTTGAAATTTGAGAACAAAAAATGAGCTGAAGTCATCATCAAGTCAACTTGATGACGATGATAATTTGATGGGTAAAGAAGGAGGACATGTTGATGAAGTATCTGATTCGATGATTAAATCAACGAGACAAAATAAAGATGGAAATATGGGAAAGTTGAAGATGTTTGATATGGGAAATGTAAACCATAATGTTGATGACTTATGATGACAATAATTATAGCAAGCCGCAATTTCGTCATGTTCATAGGAAACGAGATGCCGAAAAAAAACTTTTTTTTTAAATGACGTGATAATGCATAAAACATGTACGGTGCAGGGGATTTTGGCTTGAAGGTGATGAATTGGATTCTGATCTTGACGATAATGTTGGTTAAAAGATAGAAATGCATAGTGCCTGTGTTGGTGACTGGTTAATGCACCACATGATTGCTAGTACATTGTCTGTTGTTAGAAGATTGCTTGGTATAATATTGTCATCGTGGATCTGGTCAGATTTTTATTCTCGTGTGGATAACCTTTTGAAGTTGGCTTAATAGAGTGGGACCAGTAGGATATGTGTAGATATTTGTGAAGCTTAGAACTGAACTCAGCAAATGTAATTTTTCACTGTCCTATGCTTTAAGGTTTTCTCCAAGTAGTATGACAAGGCGGATGAATTATTGCATTTTCTTTCAAATTTCAAACTGCTCCTCATTCGAGTTGTCTTTGGACTTCACCTCAATAATATGAGACTGCATTCAACGTGCCATTATGCGATGAATATGGGCAAAAAGGAAAATAAACGACATATTATGTGATTGTGCGTATTTTTGAACTGGCATAATGTTACATTATTATTATTATATGAATTTGCTTCATTTAAGACAAAAACGGTTAAAATGTTGCTCTTTGGGAAGTTAATGTTGCTACTTGTTGTTAATGTTGCTACATTATTACATTTCAGGCTTTAGGCATAGTCACTGAAAAAGTACAAGACGTCAGATTTTCTATTTGGGTTTGTAAAAACGTTAGTCCATTTTCAAAGGTCACGAACCTTTCAGTTTGTTTTATACGAATAAGCATCCTATTTGCTCATTTGCTAATAATTTTTAATGGAGCAAGACCGATTAATGTTTTGTTGTAGTAAACATGACAAATGAATGGTAATTACGCATCCATGTCTTGCCTATTTTGCATAAATTATTTTAAAACCTGAAGTTAAAAGATGCCTGCACGAAAAGACTTTGGGTATGAAGTTAAATAGCACATTACGCAGTGTTATTATTTGGATAAGTGAAGGCGTTACATCACTAAATTAGTGAAGCCTTTTTTGCACAACATAAATTAATGTCTCTTGTCAGGATAACAATGTAATTTTAATGGCGACTGCATAATAATGAATAATGGTAGGGACATGGACAATGGAGCAAAATTCGGGCTCCGAGGTATCCACTCAAAAACAAATACTAAGACTATCAATGTGAAGATTATCATACTCATTTACAATGAAGGTTTAATAAATTAGTCTCGCTTTAATTAAAACAGAGAAATGAGCAAATAATGCATATACACTGCAACTTAAGGTGTAGAATGGCAGCTTATGAATGAACTTGAGCTGAAAAAGGAAATATGGAAATGAAGGGCTTGGTCACTGCTCCCTTTCCCATTCATTGTGTTGTTGTTTTGTTATTGCACTTTTCAGGAAATTTAATTGGTGGTTATTTATTATCGTTTGCAGGGAGCAGAGTGATTAATTCTGTGCAGCTCATATACTTTGCCTAAAATGCACAAAGTACTTTTTGCTCTGCGGGCAGAACTTTTACGAGAATAAGAAGTTATTCAGCGAATCTAGGCATGCATGCAGTGTACATTCCACTACTCACGACAATGTTCGCTCTAATTCACGTTTCATGACTCATGTTCTCACACAAAAATAATATTATTCTTGCTTACTGCTCCGCACTACTGTGTGTAAGCTCAAATTATTCTCCCATTTTTCTTATTTCAAGTTTGCGCTTACACTAAAACGTCACAAAATACAAGTACATATACCCGCGTTATGGGTATGAGCGAACATCTTCATTTTCACCGAGGCACATTCACTTTCTCCAAAGTGTTACTGCCACATTTTTATTTGCAGCAGTTGTACATAAGTAGACAGGACATTTACCACTAACTTCACCTCTAGTTACCGTCATCGGAGCTTATCATGAAGGTGCAGGAGTAGGAAAACTCCGGGAGAGTAATGACACCAAGGGCGCAGTACTGTCCCCAGTTGCTTGATATGTAAAAAGGTAAAAGTTGGTATGATCATCAGGGATGACTACAAAAGACACTCCATTTTCATACATGCATGCATATATTATTCGAGTCACTACGTGTAAAGCATTACCATTTTTATGTAGCATCATTGCTTTAAATGCTATCGTTTTACATGATGATGCTTTCCTTTTGCCACCGTTTGCCACAAGTCAAGAGTGCTGTAATAAAAACTAGGTTCTTGTAAAAACATAACAAGGGAGCACTTCAGCAAACACCTTTGTTTAAAAGTTAGAGCACAAAAACGAAAAAGTGTCAAAACGTCATTGCCGTTAAACGGTGACCTTTGACCCCAAAACGACCTCAGTTCTATGTGCTACATTCATAGACGAGTCGAATGATATGTCACTTGCTATTTGACCTCGTAACGGTTTCTAACCGTTACCGTTAGCTTATGGGGTTGGCCGTTTAAGCAGGAGAGCATAAAACGAAAAGAAAATATTTGAAATCGCCGTTACCGTTAAACGATAACCTTTGACCTCAAAATGACCTCAGATCTATGCGTTATATTCATAGACGAGTCGAATGATATGGCACTTGCCATATGCTACCATTGAAAAAAATTGACCTCGTAACGGTTTCTAACGGTTGCCGTTGACCTACAACGCTGAAAATCAATGCAGCCCGTCCCTATGGGCTTAGAAATCCATTGCAAAAAACAGAATTCAAAAATTCCATTCCGTTCGGAAGATATCGCGCTCACGGACGGACGGACGGACCGGACACACAGAACGAAATTATAAGGTAGCACAAGTGCTCCCTAATAAACCCTTTTCCTTGAAAACGATTACCCCATTCCTTTAAGTATACTACATTGCACTTTACTGTTGTAATACGAAGATGATGATGGTTATATATACTTGGCCTCTTCTGTAATGCAAACGCTAACCTACTCGCCAATCGACATGACTCTGTTCCACTTTACTTGTTTGTAGTCTACAGCTCTCTACCACCACCACCGACCGCTTAGTACGCTTCGTATAAAATGAAATCCAAGAAGAATGTTACAAAGTTGAGAGCACATTTCTGAAAGATGGCATTTTAGATAAGGGCTTCTGAATTTTTTCTACATTTCTCTTTACGTATTAGGTGTTGATGCTCTTTCAGTTTGTTGAAATTATCATGTCTACATGAGCATAGGGGAATTCTTTTGCATTCAGAGAAATGAATGCTTAAAATTAGAGCTTTGCTGTAATTTTATTTGCACAATTTGTACTCAAGCCAAAACTATATAATACCTAATTATTACGAGAGGGAGATTACATCTTTCGCGAAGCACTTCCTTCTTAACAAAAAGTGCTGAGTGCTCTGTCTTTTTATCTAGAACCGTGAAATAGGGAGTACTCTCAATTAGCCTTTTTCCATTTATGTTGAAGTAACTTTTGACAAATACTATAAACTAGCATAATTGCTTTGGATGGGTGTGAAATGTTTTAAAATAGCGGTTTAAATGATCGCAAATCACAAAACTATTTTCACTCTCGTCTCGTCACTTTATATCATCGAAACAACTTTTAAATGCCAAATGTAATTTATATTCAAAAGGTATATTTTTGTAGCATGTAACGCATAATTTGAGAAGGAATATGTCTGTATTTCTAGAACTTTTATTTTGATGGATATTTTCCCAAGTATTCTGACCAGAATTTATGTTCAATTTTTGGCAGGTTGCTCAAAGCCGCTGGGACTGATGACAGGACAAATCGAAGATTGGCAACTGTCAGCAAGTTCTGTACGATCGGAAGATCCCAACTGCCAAGTAAAATATGCCCGACTCCATCAACCAGGTTCGAGAGCATGGTGCGCTCATAACACTGGTACGGGAGACAGCCACTGGATCTTGATTGACCTCGGGGTGACCACCGAAGTTTCGGGGTTATTACTCCAGGGACGGGGAGATGAAATGGAATGGGTGACCTCATTTACGCTCGCCACAAGTCAGGATGCGTTCAAGTGGGATTTTGTTCATGATGTTTACGGGAAGAAGAAGGTAAATAAATGCGTCTCTGGTCGTATCTATTTCCCTTTTTTGTATGTAGTGTAAACACGCAAGTTTTATTACCTTGTTATTTGTTAGTAGAAGAACGCATAACACACAACTTGCTCATAAAAAATTAATGAAGATGTAAAAAGTTGCCGATAAAAAATTGTTAATTGCTGCAGGAGGTAATAAAGCGCGCAGGTTTTTTTAGTTTTCTACAAGATCAAGTTGTAAAAAGTGTAATGAAGCAAGTGAGCATGTTCGACTAGTCACTAAAATCCAAGTTGATTAACGAGCATGCTCAGTGTATGTGTGCAGTATCATTATAAGAAAAAAGAAAAGAAACACTTACACTGCCGCACGGCACCACCACACAGCCACCGGCTAGGCAGTTTGCTCTACGGACAGTTGCGATTAAGCACGCGAATCAACTGTCATGCACAAGGCCGCCAGTGTGTATTTTTATGATTGTCTGTTCTTGTTAATGACAATGAACGACCATAAAACTACGTAAAAGAAAAATATGGCCGCTGGCATGTAATCTGAGCGGTGTCTTCGTTAGGTCTGTTACATTTCTCTGGTCTAGGCTCATTCAGTTTATCGATTGAAAACAATGAATGATTACATGTTCTCAAGGTTCACATTTTTAAGTATTATAATTGCTGAAATTTCTTACTGTAATGCTTTCTTCAAAACTGCTTGAAGCAAAATATATGCCCTTCTGCACTATAACTGAATTACACTATTAATTTAAAATTGTTGAATGTATTTTGTTTTTAGACATTCAGGGGGAACAGCGACTCCCATCATATTCGTAACATTTGGTTGGACAAAGCAGTGACGGCAAGATTTGTTCGGGTTCATGTTCTGGAGTGGTTTCGTGCACCTAGTCTTCGTTTGGAAATTCTCGGATGCCAAGGTTTGCAATTGTTTGTCTCGTTTTTACATAATTCCTTACTAATTTCCCAGGTCCCTTTCCGTTCTTACATCACAACACTATATTTGTACTTTTATATTATTCAGTTGACTGACAAGCAAGAGAGAAAGTAAATCTTGTAATTTTTTATTTCTGCATAAAACCAACAACCATATGGCTTCATCGGTAATCAGTAATAACCACTTCTAATAAAAAATCTCATTCAGTTTTTTTGCGGAAATATAATGTACCGGTAGTAATTTTCGTAGTGCGAAACAAATTGCTCATAGTGCTAAAGTCCTCAAACATTTCACAAACATTATGCTCTTTCACGAACATATCTTGACAGAACATGCTAGTTGTGTTTGCATAGTCGACATTGATAGATAATATCGCTATAAAAAATTAAGGACGCTCCCACTATTACTTAAGATATACTTCTTTATACCATCAACCTCAGGCTGCTCGCTATACTACTGCATATCCATAAATGTGCATATAATATTTAACTTGTATTATTTACATCTAGTAAAAATTGTCTCATGCTGAGATTTATTAGCTTACATGAATTTTTTGTTTATGAAATAGAAATAACACGCACCACTTGCATTAGGATTAGACTGGCTGGCATGACTAAGGGGAATCCAGGATTTTTTCTCTCAGACAGAGACAAAGCGTTCTACTCTCCCTCATTTGCCATTTTTTCTTATCCATGTGTGTCGCGTTTTGCTTACTACACATTCTATTTCTCTACATCCCGTTGCGTCTTCCCTACCACTTTAATACTCGATCCCGTCTCTTGTGTGACAATTTAAATGGCAATATAGCAAAAATTGTTTCAGCAGAGGGGAATGTACACTTTTTGTTTCAAGGAAAATGGACAGCCACTAGTATTACGAAATAGGTACTACCCAAAAAGATCTACAATATTCCCATTTGTTCTGTTAATGATTTCCCAAAAGCAAAAGATTTGTTTCGTGGGCACTTTTTGTGCATAAAAATTTGGGATTTGAGAGAGTAAAATTCTTTCCTTATTACATCCTTCCCTAAAGCACACGATCAACAAATCTGATTCTGTCTGCTGAGCTTTTTCTGTCATTTGTTTCTCATGAGTCATCTTGAGATAAGTATATTATGTATATTTTATGTTTGTATAATCGTAATCTTGTACGTCACATAGAGAGAGAGACAGAGGACAACAAACTGTTGGAGACTCTCTGTCGGCTTTTGGCTTTGCAAAGATTATTGCTCTCCTGCCTCCAAAAATGTACTAAAGCAATGTAAAGCAAAACTATACGCTGTTAACTTTCCCCATATATAAATTACTTTGTGATGCTGTAAATCACGTCAATGTTCATTTTTGTGAATTTTCCCAAGAAAGCATCGTGATAAAAGATGGCCATATGCTTGAAAAAAATCAGCATCATAATCTTCGTCATCAGTATTGGAACATTGGAAGCTAAAAAGTATGGAACATGTGTCGTTAATAAATGGCTTAAACATGCTTTCTCCCCCCAACCTCTTTACCTATCTCCATCTCGCTTTGTAAGTATTAATCTTGATGTCTTAAAAAAGTGAGAATTCGCCATTTTTGACATTGTCAATGAAAACACTTGATGCAAGCATGCCCTTAATCAAGACAGAAGTATCATTTTCTCCGTGCTTTCACTACGCTCCATGCAGTCTGTTGAATTGGAAAGAGGGAAAACGCCGACGCAATAAAAAATTCTAAGAGGATTAAATTCGACATACCTATAACACTAACAAGTAAACCGACAAAAGGAGAATTGAGAAACTTTTCGTGTCTCTCATTGTCAGACTGACTGAGAATGAGAATACTTCTTTATGTGTTTGCCATATTTTACCAGGAACCAACCAGCAAGCACTGCCTTTTATGACTCAATATTATTGCCACATTGCCGCACTATGAAAAATAAAACACGTCGTATTCTATTCTGCAAACATTTTTTTATTTTTTCCTTTGCTCATTGTTGCAGCTTTCTTTGTAGAGTCAATAAGTACCGTAGTCGCAGATTTTATTTTTGGAAAAATATTTTTAGTAAATCCCTTACGTTTCCAAAATAAACACATATCCTTCCATTTATTGTCAACATCTGCTCCATAGTAAGCCCTTGGGTTCGGATGTGGACTTATGTAACTTTTTTGTGCACTTTGTACAGTTGTGTACATATTCCTAATAGGAATGTCTGTCTTGGGCTAAACCCAAGCCAGGAAGCAAGTCTTGCAGGGAGATTGAGCGTGCGATGATGAAATGCTAATGATGGGTGCTTCCGTATGTATGTATGATGTACGGACCATTGTTTAGTTAGCTGTATTAACACCCACAACTGTAGCCACAAGTCATCCAAAAACAACAAAGGGAAAGTTGAAGACAGTCAAGTTGATAAAATATTGCTTTGTATTTATTTAAATAATTTATCAAGTTACAAATACCATTGTCCGCAGTTCCTTTGGATCATGCAATAGTGGGGAACGTTACTTGTACTTTCTTTGATCAACTTCAAACGACTCGCAATTAGTAAAATGTGAATTTTACTGTAGATTCTGTAAATTTTGTAATAAATAAAACGGATTTCTATAAACCATTAGTGGTTTTCATTCTGATTTTAAGAGGTGTCAGCTATACTCAATGTTCTACAAAAAGCTCCATAAATTGATTTACTTTGACAAGTGAAAGTTTGCGTTAGTGTTTGTCAGTATTAGCATCTTGGTGAAAGTAAGAAAACAAAATTAAAACTTGTAACAGATTGCGAATATACAATGGCGTGTATAAATCTTTAATTAATCTATTTGATAATCAAAATAGATTAAAACCGACCATAAATGGCGCAATTAAATTGAAATAATAAAAGCAGATTTCGTAAAGTCTTCACTCCTATAAAGAAACAATAAAAATGTAGCATCTGTATCTGAACTAAAACATTGGAATTGAGACGTGTCTGGAGAATGGGATTTTCATATCGTCATCACTGTCATTGTGTATACTTTTTACGTACATACATGTCATCATTGCTTCCTTAATCCTCACGCATGTATCTTTCCGTGTCTGATATTTACAACTGCTTTCTCCCATTTTCTCTTTCCATCCCATCCATCTCCATTTCTTTCATCTGTGTCTCTAGAATGAGCCACGTGCATAGATTTAATGTACATTTAATTCACTCATCATAATGAAAAAAACATTTCCAAATATAAACCACATCCGACAAAAGTACAAAAAAGTCTGTATACCTCTCTTTTCAGAATGCTCATCCTTGATCAGCGGTCCTGGGATCGGGTACGGTTTAACAGCATCCAGCTTTGCTTCATGGGCCAAGAAAAACTCTTGCCAGCCGGATGATGCTCACGTTGACTCCCACAGAGCTTGGTGTTCACGACATAATAACGGTTAGAGACATCCTGTTCAGTTGATTCATGCGCTTTTTAGTACTCTAGTTATAACTTGCATAACAAAATTATTCTTTCATGTACTTTGGTATAAGGTCATCAATGGCTCCAATTTGATATTGGTCCTCCGTCAACGGTCACAGGAGTTTTAACTCGTGGACGAGGAGATACTGGTCGTCGACAGTGGGTCACCTCATACACAGTTTCGTACAGCAATGATAGTACCTTGTGGTATTACTACAAAGAAACCAATCATTTGACCCCAAAGGTATCCCCCTTGTTAATTTTTGTCATGCTAATAAATAAATAAAAACATGGGAAAACGATTTTGAAAGCTTTCAACTATTAGTTAAAAACGCATGTGAAGAGGTAGACATGTAGAGGTATTTGAATACATATTATATATCATCATTACTTTTTTTATTTTCCGAATTCCTGAAGCTTTTTGGAGGAAACATGGACAAGTCGACAGAAAGACGACACTACTTCAACAACCCATTCGTATCTCGGTTTGTTCGTGTTCATCCTACCACTTGGCACAATCACATTGCCATGCGAGCTGCTCTCCTCGGCTGCCCTTCCCGTCTCTGTCCTCCAAATTTCTTCCGTTTGAATGAGCTCGGTCCCTGTGGTAAGTCAAAAGGACGAAATATGAAACTGAGAAAAATGGAAGCAAGAGCCACTAGTTTCTCATCTCATGCGTAGTAGACATTCTTATGCATGCCCAATTAATCTTACGAGATTGTCAATTTACTACGACCACCACACTACGTTTATATGGCTGCGATATGACCACAAACGTATTTCGTTATTAGTCTCAAAATTTTTATTAAATCACAGCCTAAAATTCATACTACAGTTATGTTCCACCAACGCAATTCTCAACGGCTATTTGACTAAAGAAAGAAGCTCGCTTGCTTGGGCAGTCACAAAACACGTTAGCAGCCCGCATGTGGCTAGTTTGCTTTGGATTTTATGCCTTTGTCTGTCTATATAGGAGTAAAAGAAGCAAAATAAAGCAAATACATGATGCCACATAGTCGTTACCATTTCCTCATCTCATTTTATTTTAAATCGTTTTATGGACGGAGAAATGTAAATATATAAAGTAAAAGTAGTATATATGCAAACATATTTGCAAACCATAATTGTGTCGTGATGATGATGGTTGGAATTGGATGAACGTATGGAATAATAATATCATGCAATAAGATCGTATCATCATAATATATTTATAATGAAGCATCATGATGTGGAGTATATGTAATGTTAAACTATAGCTTTATCCTAATATGTAGAAGATGATTCGAATGCATCTTCTATAAAAACGATAATGCTGTATGGTGATGTCATGATTTTGGTTCATTTTAACTGACGATCACAGTAATCATAAATGTGAAGATAAGGACAATGATGACCACTATTCAACATTTATATCTCTTATTTTGGTTGATTAGCACAGTATATTTAGCTACTTTTGACTCTCTGCGTTTTATTTTTTCATGTAACATCCTTTCTCGTTAAAATTACAGTGGAAAACCTAGCTCACAAAAAGGAAGTTTGGTCAAACGACAAGAGACATTTTTGGAAGGACTGGAAATATGGTCACGCTTCATTGGCAGTAGACGGAAGTGATGACATTCTTCTGCCCAAATGTGCCGTCATTGACAATTACTACGCAGAACACCCGATATGGATGGTCGACTTGGGGAAGAAATCTGAGATCTCGGGTGTTGTCATTCTCACATGGCAGGGAGATGGCCAAGGTACTAATCAAAACTCAAAACATATACCTACAACCTACGCGGTTACCCGATATGACAGTGAATCTTGCATTTTTAGCAATAAAAAAGCTATAATTTCCGATTCATCGTGGTGTGCGTATCTGCAGATCAAAATCTTGAAATTTCAAATACAGCCAGGTCAATGATACTATTGATGATAAATTCGGCAAATCCCTAATGATCATTCATGGTTGAGTGGTATCAAAAGAAACTTGTGATGCCATTCATCAAATCAGATATTATCAAGGTAATGTATAAATGTCATCGGAAAAGAAAAAAGCAGAAGGAAGGGAGAAGGGCAAATTATGAGTATAGGAAAATGATTTTGGACTTTGCATTTGAAGATGAATAGCAGGATTTGTGCTATAATTTTGTTCCAATTTTACAAGAAACTTATATAAATGCAAAAAATGCTTGTATACATGTATATCTAATGTTACAAATCTAAAATGCTGCTTTGGCTCAAAATACTATGTTCACTATTTTAGATAAAGTTACGTCGTACCGGGACTACGTGTTTAACTTGGAAAGACTCACGGTTTATGTGAGTAACCGGCCCAGATTGGATTCCCCGGAAATCGACACGGAACAGAAATGCTCATCTGTGTCCCGTGCAAACAATGCACTTTTTCATTCAAGGCTGAGGTTGGAGTGCCCTGATGGTGTCAAAGGTCGATACGTATATATCCAGTCAACTCCCGTACCAAATAGATGGGACAGAATATTCAACACTATTCTATGTGAAGTTTATGTTTACTAAATAGTTTATTAGCTAGTAATTATTAGAATTGGAGTTAGAGTAGGAGTTACGGACGTGTGGAAGAACGCAAAACAATCTCATGAATCTCATTTCACCCCAATTTCAAATGTAATTAAAGGTAGATTATATAACATGTTGTTTTACTACATAATTTAGTGCGAAGGTAAAAGGAATGATAGACAAAACACATATTTAAGCACTCAAAGGAAATTAGAAATCTCTGGATGTAAAATATTTAAACCGGAAGATCATTAATAAGGAATAAGTGCTGTATAGATAGGTCTCCTATGAAAAGCTTTTAGAGCTCATGTTATACATAATCCATACATACATAGTGAAGACATTTATATTTTTTGTTTACGTTTCTGACAAAGAATCTCATGCTTTAACAATCCGTGTATATGCATATAACTGTTAGACATAGGTTTACAAGTAATTGAAGTACAAGCTCTCTTCTTGGTATATTTAGAAATACATGTGTTATTAAAGAGGAAATACAGTTAGACGTTCACGTACCACGTAATGCAAAACAGCTTTCCAAAGTTGATATAGTGTTATCTAGCATATATTCTATTCATAATATTGGCAGAACGGATAGAGAATGATCTTAGAGGACATTATCATTAGTAACTGTACTGTGTAATGATGATCAAAGTGGGGAAAGTATTGCCATGAGAAGATTTGGCTGTGTATTGAAAGAAAGGGTAGCTTTTTTTTAAATCCATACACTACATCATACATAAATTAATTGTTTGTTAACTTCTGCTTCGTTATTGTGTGCTAATTATAAAGGCTCATGAAATTAGTTAGAGAGCAGCAAGAAATAAAGTCACAAATTTAAATGCAATATTATGCCATAATCAAAGTTTTATTAATGATCTAATGCAAGTTGAGTGCTGGTAGGTAAATGATATTAAAGATACTTCGCACGCTGTTAAAACTTTTACAAATGTGTAAAAAGTTAGCCGCAATGTAAACTTGTTAATAATTATCATAGGATTCATTTACGCAAGAAGAGTGTACCCTGTTACTGTTATGGAATGTCTAAAGTAGTTGATATATTATTTACACACTCAACTCAATTTAAATGCAGAAAAGCCTAAAAATGTAATGGTAATTAAGTTAAAGAGAACGAAATATTTAATACAATATATAATGTGCGTCATGCGTAGTACATTTTTTAATTTTGGTTGTGTTCATTATATTTTAATGTCAACTTAACTAGGTAATTAAATTGCTAACAGCTAACAAACCAACTCGAGCAAAATATTGTTCACAATTTAAAAATTGTTTGCCAAGAATGCTAGTGCATGCAATATTATTGCGCTAGCACATTTTTACTTCAAACGAGTAATTATTTCATAGCTCCAGAAGACGAATTTATATGAAAATAAAATAATTTTTATTTTAGTGCGTTTGTTTCAAAAAACAAATCTATTCGTTTCTTTCGTTCATTTCCAAGTGTATCTAACGTAAGCATACTAATCACATAACCTGTTATGTACAATTCCTAACGTGGACCACATAAAATCACCGGGTAAAATTTATTCAATTCTTAAAGAAAGTCAATGGAAAGGAAATCTTATATGATTTTAATATTAACATGTATTATCCATCGCATTAACCTCGGATTCGTTTACCACCCAAATCTTCAGCTAGCTGGCTTTCATCAATGAACTTGAGAAGATATCGCTTCCATTCGTTTTTATCGGTTCCGAGAATTTTCAGATTTATCGATCCAATGGTGTTTGGATTTACAGCGCTGCGAACAAGTGGTCCAAACAATACTCTGATTGTGGGAGGAGCTATGAGCAAAATAAATTGGACATTTAATAATGTGCGTTTTCACGTCTCGGAAATCATGGAAAGATGAATAAAATATACCCATAATTGGTGTCACATACCATTGATTATTATAATCTTGTCGATCATACCAGGAAAAAACTGTTCATATGACCTTAATATGTCAAAAATAGTAAGCATGCATCTTGGGCAATTATGTTGAACCACGCTAAATCCTTCGAGATTTAGAATATAGTCAAAACGGGTTATCTGTCGTAAGGAAGCAATTTGAATTTTAAAACAACATGTCTTAATACCTGCCAATATGAATGTAAAAAATATTTCATAAAGTTCACACATTTTTTCCTTTCTGCTGAGCCTCCCTAACCATATTCGTGGCCTGTTCTAGAATCTTCATTATATATCTGAAAACTCGTCTATCACGACCAGTCACATACGAATCACGTAAATTCCACTGTCCCGCTACTGCCGTAATTACTAATTAACAATAAGAGGAAATTTGCTTCTTTATTCATTGAATTGACTCGATTGCTTTCTGGTACAACCGGAAAAAGACAAGCTATAACCGTGTGCATACCTGGCTGTCCCTTCTTATCAAATGTGTCAACATACACAGGAAAGTCATCAACTATGTCGGACCAATCTTCCTCGTGAATTGTGTCCATTTTGTTTTCCTTTCTCCATTTTATGTTCTACAAATAATGTCACACATAAATTTTTTCATCATTCTACCATTTGGATATGTTCAACCTTCGTACATCAAAATGTACACTATTATTTCATTAATTACTTACGGACAACAAAAATTCTTCGGCACTTTTCAGATCAAAATCTTTGGCTACATGCAAAATGACCGATTATAAAATGTCAAATTTGGTGTATTAATGTACTATGATTGATTTTTCAGCAAATGAAAGTTATACCTCGTAGCCAACGAATTAGATAAATGTCTTCCTTCATGTACTCATGAGGAACGACGGGCGAGACGAGCTCTTTGAACTAAAATTCAAAATGTTTTCGTACAAAATATTATGCATATCAATTTGGTTTTACTTTCGACTCAACTTTTTAGAACTATAAATTATAAGTATACCTTATCAAGTGCGACTTTCTGCTTCAGGGTAATTGCGAGATCATCATGTTCCTCGAAATTGTCCTGTGCTTCCACCAACCAAAGTAGAGCAAAACAACTAATAATTTTTACCATTGGTATTCTTGTCTTCATTTTCAACAATATATAAGAGTTTAACTATCCCAACCAAAATTGTACTGAGATATACTAGAAAGAAATTTTTCCTAAAATCTGTTATTCTTGTCCTCCGATTCTGTACACCGACGCCTTTACAACGGACGAAAGAAATGTTTTCTCAATAATTTTTTGCAACTGAGTTATTTCTTGCTGAATGTTCGTAAAAATAAAGCTGTTAGTTGAGAAATTGATTCGACTCTACTCCTCCATCCAACTATGTAATAAGATGTTTTGTTTGGTGGTGTCGCACTAACCAACTGAGAACGTTCTTTAGCAAGGATCACAGGATAACAAGAGATTCAAGGTTGTACAGCAATCCAGTAGCGTAATTGGTGTAACTTGTAACAAAGAAAGAAGGAATGAATGATAATAATATATACCTAGATGTAGTTGTCGGTGCGTAATATGTAACAAATAATATATTCAATTTTCTTAGATGAAATGAAAAAATACTAGAATTGATGTCTTTGACTTCTTGGATTATATTCTGAAGGAATAATTGTTCCGTACAGTGGTACCGTCAATGATGGTAAGGCAATCAGTGGTCCTACAGAAAAACTTGTTGATTGATCGGGTTCTTACTTTTGTAAAAAATGCCTATATCTACGTGCGAAACGAGGAGAAGACCTTTAGTGTGGACCTTGAAGTATATCTACATGTCATGTACATATAATTCGTATTTAAAACTCTTTGTGTATCCAACCACAAAGTTTATAAAAAGTTAACCCTACGTGACCATCCGAATTGCAAACTGTACATACAACCAAAGCAATGTACCAAAGCTATTATGTACCTGACAAGCGCACTTGTTTCTAAGTTGTCCAGGTCGGGTACAAAACGATGATGATGATATTGATAAACATAAATAAATACTGCCAAAGTTGCCGATGCCATGAAGAAGAACAAGTTGCATCTTTGTGACTGACGTCTTTAAACCAGGCTTCTCAAAATTAATTTTAGGAAAATACATGATATGTGGAATTCAATGTTTGGTCTGAGTTTGTAATTTTTCATACACGTGTTCTAGCATGCATAGTTAGTTTAGGTACAAAATACCATAATTTCTCAGAATTTTTAAGACAATATATTATTCGCAATTCAATTGTCTTGTCATTGTCACATTTCATTGTGAGCAATGTCGCTGAAGAATGCAAATGAAAAGCTAAATAAACGGTTGCTGATTGTACTGTACAATCCTGGATACCATTCCAGAATATAGTGGAGTGACTATTTCACTTGGGGGCTAAAATAAGAGAAGGCGTCTGTAGTTTGAAAGAACATAATGTAAGCCGTCTTTCTCACAAAATCAACGGACTATACATATTGCGTGTTAAAACGTGATCAAATATAAAGCATGTGCTAAAATTAATCACCGAATTTCATAGGTTTACATATTCTTCCGCTGAGATTGTAGGAATTCTGATAACTTCTTGAAATTGTTCAAAATGTAAAAATTATTGTGACGGATCGCAGGTGTGTCATCATCACTTTGTGTGAGAAATAAAAATGTCAAGAGACAGCTCCAAAATAAAGTTTTGTCCAGTTCAAGGTTACAATGAGAGGTCTTAGTCCTATTGTAATTATTGTCACGTAACAGCAACATACTGTACTCATGTACATACTCTAACAAGGAGCGTACCTGATTCCAGTTTACTGACGCATAAAGGGAATTCCCTGATTACCTGTTGTATAATATGCATTGTTTGAGGATATATGACTCAAAAACATGGACCGAAGAACAATGAGACCATGAGATTGACTTTGTACAACTGATACAACAAATTTACCTTAATTGCTGCTTACTCCTCATTTTAAACACTATACTTATAATCAATGTGTACAAATATATGTACAAATTATAGTCAGTCAGTAGTGACGATGTCATAAATATAAACATGCAGCATTCACGTTCTAGCTACGTCTGGCTAATGTCCGTGTCACCGTTCCTTTGCGTTCTACTTTTTAAACAAGCATCCTATTTAGCCACAAGAAGTAATCGCTAAACGGGCCCATCCGAACGGAAACTGTTTATAAACTTGATTATTCTTAATTAGGAAATGTTTTCTTATGGATTTATTTGTGAATTTTATAAAATATGCTTTTGAAAACACCAAAAAAGGTACCAGGAGGTAATTCCGTATGATAATGATTGCTATGCACGAAGCCATAAGACAGACAGACAAAGATCGTCTTATTACCAACCACAGAGAGACCTTCTTCGTAGCTTTGCCGTAGCTAGTGGTTTACTAAAGTTGCCCCGATCGCATGGCTTCTCACACCTGATTTTTGTTGTGAAAACATAATTTGGCTGAAACACTACTTCACACTTGGAGCTTTGGAATTTGCGTTTACTTTACTCTTATTAGTAGAAAATTCATTCTATTCTGTGGAAACTTTCAAAGAATTTAGAAAATTACACTAGTAATTTATTGACAAACACAGCAACATGAATTCATCAGCGGCTGCACTCTTTGCACTACGTGCAATTGTAAGTAATTGCTTTGTAGTTTTTTTTGCAAACATTTGTGATTTTAGTGGAAAAGTACTGGAGCCAATAAACGAAAAAAATATGTTCACTTTAGCTTGGCTTAATAATAAACATTATTACGATGCATCATATTTATCATCAGTACTACTGAAAGTACTGAATCATTCATTTGCTGGCATGTTTGTAGTAAAGTTAAATAAAATGAAATGTACATAACTATGATACTTCCTATCTTGCTTGTTAACAGCAGCGCTCCACTTCCCTGTCCAATAATGCGAACAATACATGGGCGATCAGCAGCAGGTCGCTTGCGTCAGGCAAAGGATCTACAACAACTGTAAAATCGGGCGGAGCCAGTGGCGGTGGTGCCGGCACCGCAGGTGTTAAGCTGGAAGGGAAGAATTTGGAACCACCAGCAAACGTGTTTAAGCAAGTGGACAAATCTGGTAGGTTATTAAAATACTCTGATACTATTGTGAAATGAATCGGATTTCTTATTAAGTATGAAAGGGTTATGATTATGGATTATTATTATGACTTTAATAAATAAAATTGCATTGATTTATTATAGCTCTCGGGCCTGGTGCTTCAAAGCAAAGCAACTACAAAAACCCAGAATACTTCTCCTATCATAACATGAGCTACACGGACATGGAACTCGTAATGGCCCGACACAGAGTTCCTCAACCATCCAATAAGAAATAGATCTTCAGTGTAAACGATATTAGGACTTCCCAACCGTCGTCATTATCTCGAAAACAGTCAAGAGAAAACCGGATTCAACTCTTAGGAAGATTGCAAAAAAGTGAATAGATATGGTGCAAAAAGATGACGATTTACATTGTGGGGAGTGAAATAAATAGCACGTGTTTTAAGTAGAAAATATAATACCATAATTTATCTTAATACTAAATGTACGGAATAAAATATTTTGAAATGACTAGTCAATGAAACGTCGGATATATTTTCAGAGCACAGTAGCTACTGTAAAAGCGTCATATTTAATTTTAAATCTTCTGCATCTTCAGACTTAATCGTGGCATTAACTTGGGAGTGGAGGAGGACATCATGGAACTTTTCATCTTATCGATCGATCTTGTCTAAAAAATGCAGTATAAATAGGAGGTTGTATACTACGACATATATATATATTGTTCACAGATTATGTGGAACGTACGACGTAACTGTTTGGTCAATAAAGAGAGATTGAATGACTCTGAGGAAAGAAATTGCCATAATATTGAAGAACGAAAACATGGTTACATGGTGAAAGCCTCCTCATTCATTGCCCCTCCATGATCCAATCCCCTTCAATTCTACTCATTTTATGACAATCATCTAGTTTTACTTATGAAATTGCATTGGTAATCATGCTGCGTTTCAATCAGTTAGCTTTAATAACAGTGTAAATTAGCACAATGTCTACGTACGCAAATCTTCACCCGAAATATATTTTCGGACTCAATCAGTCCTGCAAAGGGGGCAATGTGTATTTTGTTGAGAACAATCAGATCATTTATCCTGCTGGAAATACAGTGGTTACTCTGAGTTTGGATTCAAAGTCTCAGACTTTTCTTCATGGGGCAGAAAAGTACCAGGGCGTTTCCAGTCTTACTGTGTCGCATAATCGGTAAACATAGGACATTTGGCACATAAGATTGCTTTTTCCATAAGTTGCGTTAAGTATATGAATATCGCCATCTTTATTGCATACTTTAACAATAATCCAATCCATTATCCTGTAGTTTGTACGCAGCGGCTGGACAAATTGCTGAAAAGCCTGAAATCACTGTTTTTGATTTGAAAACGAACAAGAAAAGGAAAACTTTACAAAGTGCGGACAACTCCATCCGAGAATTCATATCCCTTGCATTCACCTCAGACAATCTTCATTTGGGTGCGTTAACTGGTGCTCCAGATTATAATTTTGTATTGTGGAAATGGGACAGGAATCGGTTGGTGACTACCGTGAAAGCAACTGGTGGCGCCGGTCCAGTCTATGAAGTAAAGTGACTAACATTCCAGGAGTCTTTTTATTAGCTTTTTATTTTTAAAAGTAATCATGTATATGTATTGCATATAAAGTAATGATTGTCACCAAATTGTTCATTTCATATAGATTTCCACCTCGCCCGGTGACAGTAACGTTCTATGCGCTATAGGCAATGCCTGCTTTCGTTTTTATCGTCTGAATGAAAGTCACCTCAAACCTTTCGGCTTTCAAAAAGGTGACGCTCATCATTTTATGTGCCATGCGTGGTACAAAAATGACAAAGTCATCGCAGGAACCGCCGCTGGAACCGTGATGCTTTTCGAGAGAGGCGAATATCGCCACGATATCCAAATCAAAAATGTGCAGAATGAAATCACCGGAGTGCTTCTGGATCGAGGAAAAACGACCAGACCAGTGGCACGCACCTCGCCGGCATACGATACGGCCACCACAATCTCAACGGTATTTCCGCAACGGAAAAGTTTCAATCCTTTTGAAAGATCCGTGTCAATGTACTGTGGCACAGAGGTCACCGCCATTGCCACATACTCAAAGGGATTTGTAGTTGCGTACGGCGTGGGCAACGTGATCGTCTATGAAGAACAGTCCATTTATCAAAACGCTGACGATCACTACAAACAAATGTACGTGATTCGCATTCCTCACGATACTTCCGAAGGTGAAGACAGAATTGTCTGTAAAATGGTGGTTAGCCCAAATGACGAGACCATTATTGCGAGCACGTTCAACTGCAACATTTATTCGTTCGGGTTGTCAACTGCGGAAATAAAGGAACCCGAGGAAATGTACTTTGAATTGGCGAACGCCTCATACCACTTTGGTGCCATCTTAAGCTTGGATTGCGCCATAAGAAAAAGTCTTGTCGTCACTTGTGGCGTTGACAAGTTTATTCGAGTATGGAACTTTCTGACAATGAGCCAGGAAGCTGCGCGAGAATTTGCGGAAGATATTTACTGTGTCTCAATTCACCCCACTGGACTCTTCGTACTGGCTGGATGTGTAGATAAGATCAGAATGTATACCGTTTTGATAAACGACATCCGAGAGTTGAAGGAATGGCCCATCAGAATGTGCAGAGAACTTCGATTCAGTAACGGAGGGCACTTGTTTGCTGTGGCAAATGGAAACATTCTCCAACTGTATTCCACTACAACATTGGAAAACATTTCCAGCATGAAGGGTCACAGCAATAAGGTTTGTTTGTCGATGGTGGTGCTTACACATATCATCATGACTGTTAATCATTGAGTTGAGGTATATTTTTTTTGTATATTCTTAGATCAAACACATTACGTGGACATTGGATGACTATAAAGTTATTACTGCTGGAGCCGATGGAGCTATATATGAATGGTACGTTTTTTACTGTTTAGAAATGTATAGAAAAGTCCAGCAGTCTAAAATACTCTAGCAATTATATGAATTATCCATCAGGGATATTCAGACATGCAAAAGAACTGCTGACATCGTTGAGCGTGGAATTCAACTCGTCTCTGTTGTCATTTCGCCCGACAACAAGACTCATTATGCTGTCAACGCCAATAAATACATCAAAGAGATTCAAATTTACGAGGCAATGGTAAGGGCAAAGGGCGTCGTTGGTGCCTTTAGAGCTCAGCTTGTTACAAGTCACGTGAATTTGGCAAATAAGTTGTGTTCGAAAAATGTGAATTACAGGTTCTGAAAGAATTGGAACTGGGTTTAACTCCAACCTGCATTGCTTTGAGTAGATCAGGAAAAGTACTTCTTGCGGGATTCACCGACGGGACTGTTCGTGCTTTTCGACAACCCTTGACATATTCTGGAGAATGGAACGATTACAGAATGCATAATGCAGCAGTCACGGGGGTAAGCTGAGACAAGCGATCCAGATTTATACATTTTGCTAACTAATGATTTCTAAAGTTTCACCATTCATACTGATAACCTTATTAGCTACTTTGCACCTACGACGAAATATTTTGCGTGAGCACTGCAGCAGACAACTCGATTTGCTTCTGGAAAATGACGGATGCCGAAGGAAGAGTAGCGAAACTGGAAAAGGACTTGAATTACTCCACAGAAATCCTGGTTACAAAGTGCGTATAATCACTTCACCATCACTTGAATTGCAACTCGAAATGTTAATGAAATGTTCATCTCCACAGACAAGATCTTGAGGAGCGTCAAGTACAAATCAACGAGCTGAAGCAACGGTATGGTGAGCTTAAACTGGAAATGGACTACGCTTTGAAGCGGAAGGACATGCTGTATCAAGAAGAAATCAAAGATTTGAACTCAAAGTTCACGACAGAAGTGGAAAAGCTTTCGACAGAAATCAAAGAAATTACTGCCATTAAAGAGAAAAACACTGCAGATTATAATGCGTATCTGAAGGAGGTGGCCACTCAGCATAAAGCCCAGCTAGAAAACACTGAAGCTCATTTCAATACTAAATTGATCTCCGAATTCGAGAAATATAATGCTCTGCAAAATCTGCTGGAAAATACGATAAAGGAATATGAAGAGTAACTTTAACAAATCATTCATTCAAGGTAAAATTCATGAATGATTATGACATTTTGACAACATATTATTTCTGATTTTCAGCCGACTTGTCAAATTGGAAGGAGATAGAACTACTGCAATAGAAGAGCTGATAGAATATTTTGAAGGGAAAGTTAAAGACAAGAATTCAGCACTGGAACAAGTAATTTGTACATCAATATTCTAAAGTGAATCAAAAAATATTTGCATTGTATCAAACTGTGTTTGTCAAAAAGGCTTTCAACGACGCACAAAACCAAATGTCCGAGAGTGACGAGATGAAACGTCAAATAGAAGAGGACGCTGACCAGGAAATTCTCGAGATGACAACAAATTACGAGAGGAAGCTGCGTCATGAACGCGAAATGAATGCAAAACTGAAGGGTGAAGCTGGAATCATGAGGAAAAAGTTTCAAACGATACAAAAGGACATTGAGGAGCAGAAGAACGAAGTGCAGAGGCTGATGACAGAGTGTGCCAAGTACAACAATTTAATTAAAATGACGGAAAAGGATGTGGTGACCTTGCAGAAAGCTTTGGTGGACAAAGACCTCGCAGTAGCTAACAAGGTCCTTACAAGTATTTATATTTTCTTAGCACGAAAAAAGTTTTAAGCTTTCTTTTTACTTACCTAAATGTTTGCGCATTTTTATAGGACAAACATATTACGGAGCTACTGAAGACCAACTCAGACCTGGAGAAATTCAAGTTTGTTTTGGAGTATCGTATCAGGGAATTAAGAAAGCAAATTGAACCAAAGGACCGTGAGATAATCTACTTGAAGCAACAAAATGCAGATGTGGGTTTTATCCAACAATTGTTTCTTATCCAAGTCGTATGGCGCATTATGTCACACATATCTTGAAATCTCATTTACCCTTAGATGGAAACAGAACTTGAATCCACCATCTTTGTTCGTAACGGTCTACAACTCCAAGTCACTGAACTGAAGAATAAACTGACAATGACTGATCATGAGCGAAACAAAGAAAAGAGATTTCGCATGCGGTCCATTGTTTTGGTTGAAAGAATGCGGAACTACCTTACGAGGGCAATGAGTGTACTAGCGGATCACAGGGCTCTGAAAACAGTTGTCAGGGTATGTGATACCCCGACTCACAGCAAAATCGTCATTGATCTCTTAATTACCATTTGCATTTGACTACGATTAACTATGTAAGTATGCATGAGCAAATCTACAAAAAACAAAAAAGTGGCAAAATTCATTTTACAGGGGATGTACATCAAGTATGGTAACGCTTCCAAAGCCGATAAAGCTGGCTCTGCTGAGCAAGAAGCTATATGTGAGTTGGTTCGCCAAAGAAATCATTTGGAAATTAGCTTAACTTCTGTTAAGAGGAAGCTCTCAAAGGATGCAGAGTTTACCCGAGCTGAGCAACTAAAAATTATGCATGTAAGTACACTTATATTTCCTTGCTGATTTTGATGATTGTACTATCTCAATTACAACCCAACTACTTAAATTGTAGGAGAACATGCTGCTGGTATATGAAATCAACAGTTTACGACGTGAACTTAAACAAGCAAGAGACAGGCTGAATCAGTACGAAACAACCTTGGGATTGAATCAAGCGTCTCATGCGTCTGATGCAGCAGAAATGAGATTTAAACTTCAAGCAGCGATTGAAGATCGAGATGATATCGACATTGAGCATGAGAACGCGTTGGAGGTACGTAATCACAGAAAATCAGCTTATGATGTTGATGGCCTATTCACCTGATGAACTTTAAAAATGAACTCTAAAACGACAAACTTATCTATTATGTATGAATGTGTATCTTTAGGAGAAAGACGCTGTCATCCAAGCCCAACAAGAAGAGATTGATACGCTTTCTACAAAGATACTGAAAGTGAACGAGTACATTCATGACACCGCAAGGCCAGATGGAATGCCAGGTCCAGCTGTAGATCATATCAAAACGGTTTTATCCACTGCAGGATATCACAATGTAAGTCCAGATGAATCTCAGTAAAATGGCAAAATTGGATTAAACATATGTCCAAATTCCGATGTTGATTATTATTACACCAGTCGGACAGTCAATGTTCATGTAGATTTTCTTGGGTAGCTAGCCACTAGTAGTAATAATTAACCTGCCTACATACATAATATGGTGCTTTGTTTTAATACAAAAATAAAAATTCCACTTAAACTTGAGAATTTAATTCTTAACAATCAAGACAAAATTTTATTAATGCATAAAAATGCTTATCACCGATTATGTCTAATAATTATAAAACTTTTTCAAACTCATTCAACTGCATACATGTGCAATACATATCCATTGAAAAACTCAAACACAACCCTCTCTACGTTCAAATAATCAACAAAAATATATAAATATGATAATATAAATGCCTTTTTCCTAAATATTATTGTAAACGAGAAAATTAAGCCCAAACATTTCTATACTATTGTTATTAGCTAGAGATAATCTTAACATAAAAACTGAGCACGCCAAAAGCAAGCATTTTCACATACACGGATATAATTCAATTCAGTATTGATCATCGTTTGTTTTGTGTTCAATGTGCAGCAGAAAACAGTAGATAAGAATCTGTGATTTTACAAGTGATGACTCAACTTCAACATATTAGTTAGCTTTAAGTATATCCAATATCATATCGTTATTGTATGTGGTAGAGGTACGTGTCACGTGTATCAGTTGCTGGCCTATTAAGTTCTGGAAAGAGAGTTTGTCTTGCTTCATACTTTACTTAACACAGTAACACACATAAAATTAGAGTGGACTTTTGACCTTTATCGTGCCATCAGAGAAGAGTACGTACATTATTCTAGTTCTAATTTGAGTTGTTTGAGAGCTTTCACTTTAGATGACGAAAGGAATGATTGATGTGCGACCTTTGGGATATGACTTAAACTCTTTCTTGTAGTTACGATGCTTTCCCAATGCCCAAACAGTCATTTGGTACATTCCAGCTACACAGAAAAGTCCGGCTGCAAAAATAAAACAATACAGTAAAGCGTGATGTAATGCCAGACAACAGGAACTGTGCAATCGCTCAGTCACTTTCTCGTACTTTGTACGCTAGTAATACAAAAGCTCGTGTTACCTGGTAAGCACTGGGTCATGATGGTGAAACTGAGCCATGCATAAAACTCATAGGTGTAGTTTGGGCAAGACACGAAGCGAAACAATTGAGTAAACGGATTTCCGGTTGGATAGGGGATTTTCCTAATATTGGTGCCCGGTGGGCGAAGATCTCTCAGTGCCAAGTGAATGCTCAGATTGCCCAATTCAGAGAGCTGAGAAACAGAACAATTTTATAAATATCCATTTACGTAATAAATACGGAAAAAATAGTACGGGTTACAACGAATGAACATATTCTAGTGACTTACAGCGAAAATTGCTGCACAAATGTAGACTTGGATATCCGATGGTGCCGTGTACAAAGGGTGATTAACGTGGTATGCAACATAGCCAGCGAATCCCCAGTAATATGAGCAGTTCTTGAAGAGATTGCGAATTGGCATCGTAGCATGGGAGAAACGGTGGACAAACATAGTCTCCAGAAGCCTTTTGGCGTAGTGGGCAACCCAACAAGCTGCGGCGATACTACAAAAGAGACGGAACATTACCAATTAAATACATTGTTAACATTAATTGTCGAAAACTACTGGTTCTTGCCATAGATAAAACAGAAATAATCACTTACTGCACCACTTTGGCATAGGGTTTCGCCGCGGCACCTTCGCCATAAAATATCCATGGTCGTGTATACATCCAGAAATACACAGCTAGCGGTCCTGCATATTCTGCAAGGAAAACAGTACCCCAACCAATTTGAGGTCCCAAATCCTTCAAGAATAATTTTCCACCAGACTGGATCCCCAGGGAAGAAAGAGAGTCTTCATCTTTCAATGGTTTTCCTTTTGGCTCCATTCGGAGCATTTGACGGCCTGCATAAGGCCCCTTCTTTGCTTTGTGGATTTTTTGCTTGATTTCCTTCACGGTTGTGCTTGAAGAAAGCTGACAAAAATTCATGAATGCATACATTTATATGTATTCAAATTTCAAGTTTTAAAATTAAACTTTTGATTAGATTCGACTTAAAGATAAACTCACCGATTCAAGCTTGGTGATCACTTTTCCGCTGGCAGTGCAAACTTCGACCTATAAGTATTTTTACAGAAATGTCATTAAAATGTAAATATATACTTGCGTTGAATATGCAAGCAAATTCAATGTATAATAGTTTCAAATTGACACATTGGGATTAAATAATTTCCTCATTATTACAATAATCGTGTGCGGGTACACAAAATTTCGGATTCTATCATATGTAATAACGCAGCCTTGAGTAAATACAATAGGATATTCTGAATGACTCCAGTTGAATAGGTAAGATTATAGTTTTATTAAGCTTATAATTATGCGTGGGAAAAATAATCGTTACCGTCCCATTAAACAATACGCGTACGTATACATAAATTGCACAACCATCAAATTAACTTTGCCCCACAATGGTATAGGTACATTATGCACACAAAAAAGGCTGTTTGTGTGGTGGTGAATATGGATCTCTGGAGACCTGCTAGTGATTGCGGAGTTAATTAAAAACACCAAGTTTACGCGTACACACGTGGTGTGATGACGTCTATATATCCTCCACACACAATAAAAAATGCTTTTGCACAAAATGACCAATCACGTTTAAACCAAATTATACAAACTATCGAGTCATTTTATTGCTGCCGGTTTAAGATTAAATAAGAAAAACAAATGGAGTGGTATTTAGAAAATATGTACATGACAAGATGAAGATACTTGCAGCATTCTATAAAAATACATTCCTTGTTTAAATTTTCAATCTTGACTCTTGTTCCGAACAAAAACTACCGTTACTCTAAAAGTCACTTAACTAACAACGCCTTTGAAGGAATATAGATTACGATCTACTATCGTTTACGCATAGGCAAGTTTATAAAATTTATTTAAAAAAATAAGGCAAGTAAGACCTAAAACAGTTACGTCAATCGGAAAATACTCACCTCCATGATGACGACCTTTACGTTCTAATGAACTGTTTCCCCTGTTAATAATCTGAAATAAAAATTATAACTTTTGTTGTATTTTATAAGTTATAAAGTCAGAGCTAAGAAAAAGGAATTACACGAAACTGCGTCTTCCGACAAACTGGCCTTTTATTAAGGACACTTACCACAACCAACAACAAAAACTTGTCCTGCTGAAGACAACACCAGAAAAAGTCAAGTGAATATCCCTTGATGATAACTGACCACGTCGGCAATGCAATGGTAGGTGGAAAATGGGCAGCTGATAATGACTTTGTATTCCTGCCCTCGGACCCGGATCGCTTTTGCTGCTTGCTAGACTGTCCACCACCGCTTACTTACTGAATCTTGCTCCGAGGAAGATTGCCTGAAACATGCAAAACACGAAATGTCTTCATGCGAGTATACAGAAATAGGAGATAGGTGCAAGGTGCAACTTAACTTTAATAGCTATAACTAATGCAGGTACTTGAGCTGAACTTGAAACGCTGCGGATGAAAACTATATTATATTTTACTCTGCTGCTATATGCTGCTATCTGTCAAAATCCCATAAATGCTCCTCACGTACATTTTTTATCGCATCGCATCAACCAACAACGCAAACTCTGCGCTTTGTGGTAAACTAAAAACTTCTCAAACTTCTCATCATGCATGTTAGTACTTTATATACATGCGTATGTATGTATGCCTTGTTTTCAAGAGTTTTTTGGGTGAGAAATTAAGAAAGAATGGAGGGTTTAAGAAGTTAAGAAGAATGCCTCTGTTCATATTTACTTTTACGAGAAAAATGATATGAAAGAAAACTAACTATACTACATGATTTTCCTTACTTCTCTGCACTTTTGCACTCTCTGCGATGCAAAAGGAAGAAGTATTTGAAAGAATGGGAAACAACAAGCAAGCCATGCTACTTACCTACCTACCTAGTATTAAAACAAAAAATCTCATTTCCTCTTTTTAGTTAGTTTACTACCATAATGGCATGATCATATCAGTAACTGCTTACTTACTAGCCAACATACATACGCGAGCAAATAGTTTGTGTAGTCAAACAATCCTCAAAAGCAAAATTCAGCGTGGGGTTGGAAAGTCGAAAAGCTCTTGTACTATTCATGAAATATTATGCAGATATGATGTACCTGCGTTTTTGTAACTAGTATCATCGTAATCATCAAGAAAAGAAGATAATAAAATTTTCTATTCTTCACAGTGAAGATGCTTCTGGTTCTAGTGGCATGCTTTTGGGAAAAGCGTCTGTGTGGCTTCCTGAGAGGAGAGGGAGAGAGAAACTACCAGAAAACAATTTTAAAGTATTGTGGTAATAATGTGAACATTGGGATTGCGAAAGGGAAAAACCAGTTTTCTCACATCATCATACAAGAACTCAAAACAGGGTTTTAAGTCATTTAAAAATATTCGTATGGACTATTGTTCAAGCTTTTCTGAAGCATTGTTCCTGCCGACTTGAGTATGCTAATGACTAAAAGGCTGGTAAAAAATATGTATGCTCTGATAATGGCAAATGGTAATGAGAAAGAAATGTGGGTTTACATAATATGAACCTATTTAAGATGAAAACATGTGTGCGGTTTCTGGAGATTGATATTAACCGAGTTTAATATTTGAATAGGGAAAATCATATTGTAGATATGGGCCAACAAGCATGCTGAACTAGAAATTAGTTGCTGACGGATGCAAGACTTTTGGTTTAATTTTCATTAAAAACCTACCTATAATTGAGCTGCAGATTAAAATCTGCTTTGATTGCTAAAGATTTGTCACTTCCCTTTCAATCATTAGAAGCTAATATAGGCAGTTATACGCACGCAAACGTATTTACGTATCATAAATAAGCGGCTAGCAAACTGCAACTTGCATCATAAATAAATGCAAAATCTTATTATTATTATTATTATTATTAAAATATGCTTCTATTCTTAAATAACGTCTAATGAACCATATTTTTCCACGATTAACTATCCCCTCCTATTGTGTCAGTAATGTAACAAAAACCGAAGAAAAAAATCGTAACACGTGTGTGTAAATACATCGCTAATTTCGGTTTCTTATTAAATTCAGTAGCATCTATTTACTTTAAGCTATCATTGACTCAGAGAAATTCCAATTTTTAAGGAAATAATCCAGAAAATATTTTTTGGCGAGTTTCGCTTGCTATTATATGAGAACCTAAATAATTTACTATTTTTTTCACTACTACTGTGTATTTTAATTTTAACTCTATGCCATTTTATAGGTTAATATTACATATTTCTTTATTCTTGTCTATTTAGCAATACTTTCAAATAATTTGCGGTTTTACCTTCTTCGTTTGAGTGGTGATGTTTTCATTTCTACGTGCGTGCCGTATTGTTTGGATCTGACAGGCCTGCCAGTATCAACCAATTGTGACACTTCCGTCGACTTCCTACAATCTGATTTTCTTTGTCGCGCAGTGTCCCTTTAAGTTTAACCTAATCAATCGATGAAATGAAACCAGATGAATGACGCTCCTCAGTTTTTTTCTTGTTGTAAGACAGGGCTGCTGACAACTAAAAGACACACATTCAATTTCCACTAAATTATATTATTTTTCGTCCGTTTCACAGTTTATAATTCTTGCAAAATAGAATTCAAGATGAAGATATAATAAAATGGTAATCATTAATCATAACTTGTTTTTAAGTTACCTGCAAAAGATGAAAATACTCAATAACACTCGTAAAACCGTACCCTAAATATTACCTTCAAAGGGTCAGCCAAGGACAAACTTTATGACGTGCTATTCTCTTATTGGAATTCAAATGAAATATCAATACCTAGCTCACATTTTAAAGGATGACAAAAGATTTGATCGGTACAAATGTCAAAGAGCATTTATTTAAAAATCAATTATTGCAGGTGGAAGGCAAACACTGGAATTTCGAATAAGTAAGTGGAGCAAACTCAGTCCAGACTCCTAAACTCTTGTTACGTACTATTACAATGAAAAGTACAGTCGTAATATATTTTACATGTGATCTAGTTTTGTACACTAACAGTACCAGTACGGCCATTCCAATGCGTATTTCATTTCAGCTTCTCCATTTTTCTGTTTTCCAAACCTCCATGCTCTGAAATCATATAACCTCCATTCTTATAGCGTCAAATCCGTGCTTGTCGGAAGAAAAAGCAAAAAAAAAAGTATAAGTGAACTATGAGCATAACGGTGATGGAAGCTTGTTTTTGTATGATGGCTTTTGTTGTTGCATATGTACATACTACATACTGCTGATAGAAACGAAATGACAATCAGATTCTTGTGCAATATGTCAAAGGTGACATGTCGTACAAAAGAGTGTCATCCTTCCCTCCTTACTAAATCCCTAGTTTTATAATCATCAGTTCCATAACCCATAACCTAGATTTATTTATTCGACTACAGAGGAAGTTTATTTCATAAAAAAGTATTCCGATTTTCTCAACATAACTTTCTTGCATTTTGAAAATGTGTTCCAGACATATGGTGTTATTGCACAATTTGTGTAATGCAATGTCACAGCCATGTTTTGATGATGACAAATGGTGCTAATAATTAATTTCAATCACAGATGACAGTATTGTTTAAAGTATTACGGAGGAGCTTAGCTGGCAGTAAACGATTAGCAATAGCGAAATGATTTTTGCAATTTACTCTCATACACATTTTCTTTTATATTGAGTAAGCTTGCACTCAAGGGGCCTGGAGAAGACCAATGACCACGTCACATCCAGTTTCATAAATGAAGGCGAAGGTTTAACGCACCAGACGAGTAATAATTAGTAATTAAAATTTGTACTGATAAACACCAAAACGGTCGTTAAATTAATATCTGCAGGTACATTAAATACATTAAAGGGGAGGGGTAAGATGCAACTGATTTCAAAATGCGAACTTAATACATATCATCATAAATCATTCATATTCCCATTTTTCCGCTACGTATCAGTAAGTAATGATTTTATTGCTGACACCTACACCAAGAGATACAACAAAGAGATATAACAAACTGTTTTTTTGTAGAAAACATCCTTTTCTATTTTGGCAAATGCATATAAAATGTTTACTGTGCTCCTAACAAGTAAACTTTGCAAAATTCTATATGAGCTGAGCTGTGAATCTGTGAATGCCAATTTCGCAAACTTTGTACATTATAATACTTTCTTCTTCAAACTCTACAATATTCATTCGTATTCCTTTGTCAGAGTTTCCAATTTTTGCTGTGAAGAAATCATAATAACAAGAGCATTTACTAATATCCCCAGTTTGCCCCGTATACACCTCTGAATGTATTTTTTTGCTCCTCCTGCGTCATCTTAAGTGCTCAGAAAGCCACAACATCACTTCTTCTCACACGACGCTTAAGAAAGTAGGCAAAAAACTCTGGGCTTCTTCGCTGCAGCTCCGTTTCACATGGGAAAGAAGCGCAGCGTTTGGCTGATTGGCCGATGGCAGCAAGACCACCCATGTCCCACCTCCGATGGGAAGGATATAGAAATTTCGGGAATCATCTGGATCCATCTATCCTACCTAACAAACTGCATCACAATCCCATCACATCATCAACATAATAAGTTTAAATGCAAAAAAACTGTCTGTGTCTGCTTACTACTCACGTTATACTACGTCTTCTCATGAATGTTATCATGACCCCACTACTCCACTCACTAGAACAGGATGGATGGAAATGGAAAAAACACACGGACAAACGTAATAAACAAAACTCTGTGTTCGTATAAGTTGTTTTAGTAAAAAAGGTTTGATAGAGAATACTGGGCTGTGTTAGAAGAGAAGAATACAAAGGGATTTTTATGATAATGTGCATAAAAAGTAAAGACGTTCGTGTGTGTGTGTAGTATAGTAAGTAGTAGTAGTAGGACCGTGTGTGTGTGTTTTGGTTGATTTTTAGCCCATAAAGCACCTTTGAAACAGTGCCAATATCGTTTCAGCATTCAATCGAACTGTTCTTCTTCTGTTTTCATGTGTCGTTCGAGCTTCTTGCTTGCACAAGAGGAATTATAACTGACTAACTCGAATATTTACTTAGCAAACCACCAAGAAACGAACGGAAATTAAAAGTGATCATTCATCTAATCTCTGCTGCACTCTGCTTCTATGCAGTCTCAAGAGTTTCCATATACATACATCTATTTCTGTATGTTTGGGTTTTTTTCTGATTGAAAGTTGAAGGCCTGCGGATGGTGGATGGTTAAAAAAGTTTAATTAGTGGAATCTTATAGTCGCCAGTTACTGTTATCATCATAATAATATATTTTATCAACAAGGATTGTTACAAACACTCTGGCGTTAAGAAGGTGGTAGTATTATAGTTGTTTATGGATAGCGTCTTTTGTTGAACGTGGTTGAGCGTAGTTAGTTAAATAACGCTGTTCTTGGATGCTTCGTTTAACATTTTTCGCCGTGTTTTGAAGAGACAGTTAGTTGTAGTAACCGTGAAAGTGTGGAATTTGGCGTGAGTTCATCAGATTCAGATCGGATATCGTCGGAGTGATATTCCCAGTCTTGGATTTGACAAAGGAGACGGGAGAATAGGGAGCCTTAATCCTTTCAAGTTAGTTCTGAAAAGGTATGATCAAAAAAATAAATGCTTGTAACGTTTTGTTGTTGTTCTAATTGCTCATTTATCTTATCATACTGCGGTATCAGGTATTAAGTTTCTCATAAATTGTGCTGATAATCAATGGTTTGCGCACGAAGTATTTCGTAATTTTAATTGCCGCTGTTGTGCACATCGTAATTTTAATGAAGTACAAAAGCTTTGAAGCTACATTGGAATGTTGCACATATTTTTAGGTGAACTGATGCATTTATCATGGTCGTTGGTGCAAAGAACATATGTTCTTTGTTTTTATTATTGACATTCATGAACTCTAGCAGCTGATTAGTGAAACTAAGACAAGGTGAATTGATAAGACGTTAACGAGATGATAAGCACAGATTGGTAATGGGGGAGAGAAGAGAATATCAAAGTTGAACTTGAGCGGATGCAAAACGCTACTCTATTTCAATCACATTTCCATTTTCTCGAGTGACCGTCGATGACCATTTTCGTATTTCATATCAGTTGTATTGAGCTTTTGGTAAAGAAAGCAATCTGAATCTCGGACGGAGGTAAATTGGGAGCGTGGGTGGTGTCAGTCATAATGCAGTCGTAGTAATTTAAGTAACTGTAGTTTGGGTTCAGTTGTTTATTTCTTTGTTTCTCCGTTTCTATCTTTCGATTAAAATCGTAAACTAAATGTACACATGTGGAATGTGGACTCAGTGGGCTTATATGGACAAGTTTTCTCTTCCCACTAAGCATGTATTTCCCCCACGAACTATAGTTTACGAGTTGGTCTCTGACTTCTTATCTCTTGTCCTATTCTAGTTACTACAGTTTTATGCTAAAATATTTTTGTAGATTGTGATTAGAGATAGCGGTGTATGCATACATTTATGATTCGTAATAAAGGGCTTGGCTAAATGGGAATGGATGCTTTTATTTTATCGTTTTGTGAAATAATGGTCAAAATTTACAAATAAATGCTTTTAAAATTAGGCTCATTCATCATCATCTTGTCACTAATATGGCTAGGTCAGAATACAGTGCACTCATTTATCTATGCTTTCTTCATGAAATTTGAAGACAGGGATATAAATATTTTTGCGGTTTATCTATCTTTGAATATAAGCAATGGTGGATCATAAATTGAAATCTTTTTGTATTTTATCGTTTCCAACAGAACTACATTGAACCGGCTAGAGGTAGAAGACCTTACGGAACTGTGATCTTTCCTTTTCAACAAAATTGCCAAAATGGGGAAGGACTACTATAAAATTTTAGGAATCAGTAGAACAGCCACAGATGATGAGATCAAAAAGGCTTATAGGAAGTTGGCCCTGAAGTACCATCCAGACAAGAATAAGAATGCTGGGGCAGAAGAAATGTTCAAGAATGTAGCCGAGGCTTATGAAGTACTAAGTGACAAAAAGAAGCGGGAAATTTACGACCAGTTTGGCGAGGAGGGACTGAAGGGGAATCCTGGTGGACACTCAGGAGGAGGTGGCCATGGGCATGGAGGCAATTACACGTACACGTTTCATGGAGATCCTCGTGCGACATTTGCACAATTCTTTGGGTAAGTTCTAATTCAGAGTTGTATAGTCTCTTGTTATGAAGTAAATTAATAAAAACATGCATGTCTCATAATGAACTGTTTTTTGTATAATTAGGACATCGGATCCATTTGCATCATTCTTCAGTATGGGCGGTTTAGGAAGTGGATTCTTTGACGATGACGAGGGTAGCTCAACATTTATTAACTTTGGAGCTCCTATTGGGGGAATGGGAGGTATGCCAGGAATGGGGAGAAGGACACAAAGCTTCAATGTTCACGGTTCCCCAACGAAATCCAGAGAATATCAGCAGCAAGACACTGCAGTGGAGCATGATCTCTACGTCAGTTTAGAAGATATCGACAAAGGGTGCACAAAGAAGATGAAGATCTCCAGAAACGTTATCGCCGCAGATGGAACAAGAAAGAAGGAAGATAAAGTCCTTACAATCACCGTAAAACCCGGATGGAAGGCGGGAACGAAGATCACATTTCCTCGAGAAGGGGACCAGACCACGGGCAAAATTCCTGCTGACATTGTATTTATAATTAGAGATAAACCTCATCCTACATTCAAGAGAGAAAACTGTGACATCCGGTACACGGCAAAGATCAGCTTGAGAGACGTAAGTAATTCTGGCCTAGTTCTTCTTTTACTCTTCTCTATACCATTATCTACTCATGCTGCTATGCTGTCGTTGCTATTTTGCTACTCATTGGTTCTTTACAAGTGTGCCATTGACATAACTGTTTTGTATACATCCATGTGGGCTTTTTATCTCATAAAATTATGCGTCACAAACTTTGGTCATTATTTATTAGTGCGTAAGACAGAGCAGACGACAGTATACAAGTCCAAGCCTATGCATTCACTTTCACAAGATTTGGCAAAGGACCAACTTCTCTATTTGAATATACAAAATAGATGCATTTTATAAAATATACATGTCACAAGCAAACAGAGATTGCTGAGGATAGCTGATGTGAAGTAGTGTTGGTGAGTAGAAACTTCACACAATTATGTACTTGTAGCTCGCTTATATCAAATACTAGCCAACAACTAATTCACTCTATTTCTTCTCATTTTCCATTTCTTGGGACATCTCACTCAATCAGTGCTTTTAAAAAAGTTTCAATCTTGCTTTTACTCTTCGTATTTCTCGTCGTCTTGCTCTTATTGAATTGTAATAGGCACATGTATCATGTCATGATAATGATATGATGTACATACATCAAATATATACGTGCATACATACAGGCAGAAGCACATACATGCATTATTGCTATTAGGAAAGTGTATGTGTAAATACAATGTTTTGGTTTTTTGTGCAAAATAGTTCATGGTTTCCAAATTTGTTCTTGTGTCTGCACACAACTAGTAGTAGCTAGCTGGCATATTTAGTTTTAGCCGTGAAATTGCAACTCTTTTAAAATATGTTCATGCGAACAATGTTATGGAATCGAGCTAAGCGCACATGCTGGTTCGTTTTAGATTTGAGGTCATGAGAAAGGAGTAAATAACAAAATAGTTTCATTTGAAAGTTAAACTTCAGTTTGTATTAGTTAAAAAATGCAACATGCAGGCAGAATTTGAAACTGCTGCAGCTGTATATTTAACACACGTATATGATTTAATATTATGTAATTTAATCATTGATCAATTACTGCATAGATCCTTACCCAATAAATAATAAAAGGAAACTGTAAAACGTTCCACACTCAAGGTCACTTTCTACGTGGAAAGTTAGGCGTAACTAAGTTAGATTACAGAGAAGATTTTCAATTTTAAATGAAATGTGGTCAGGTAGGACGATATCAAAATCCAGAGTAGTATTCAATGCGAAGTTAAAAACTTTACGTTCAGCATGTGCTATATGATGTCAGATATGATATATATAATATATGCATACACCATTAAACCCAGACGGTTCTGGATCGCGTGAGGACTTATTGATTTTCACAACCTTGAAAGTTAAGAGAATATCAATTTTGAATAACGTCGGAAGGAAAGCGTCATTTACATCATTAGTGGTGTTCTTAACGATGATTCATGAAGTGTTGTTGCTCACTGCCTTGAGATCTTGCCTTTTATCTAATGTCCAACAGGATTTACTAGCCGAAAAAAACAGGTCGGAATGAACTACCACCGCTAGGCTAGGCTAGAAAGATAAGCTTTGAAATGTCCACAAGATATTTTTAAATTAAGAAATTATAGCCACAATCACAGATGAAGTCAGCACCTAGCTGTAAGTTTGTACAAAGACACGTCATATTTTGGAATCTTTCATGGTTTTTGTTTTAAAAGCCTTTTTGTCTCTCATCTTAAGCAGACTTCAGTCATAACATTAACAAAATTAAACAAAGGGCATTATGTATTTATTTAGGCACGTCATGTCATGTAGTAATGATTGACAACAATATATATCTCTCTAGCTAGAGAAGAGTTCAAGTATACATATTATTTCTTGTAAGGAAGTGACAATGATCGTGACATAAAAAAAACTTCATTTTTGTCAATCTATCCCATTCAATTTACATACAAACGGACACCTGTATGACCTCCATTTTACTGATTGCATACACATTTCTAAGTTGGTTAAAATGGATGTTGGCGTGTGGTGTGAATCAATAATACTATCGATTGGTCAAGCCAATATGTGCAAATGTCTTCAACAGTAAATGTGAATGTAAGGTAGATAAAAAAGGTAAATTTTTGGGTGCATATCAGTACAAATGTAATGAACATTGCTGTTTTAAGTGATTTAGTATCAATATTGTATTTAGTCATCATATTATTTTATAACTATTATAATTTTAATGCATACAACATACCACGTATTATTGTTTATTTAAATTTCGTTGTTGTACTCGGCACTAAATAATAGGCAGTAAACTCATCAAGCAGAAAATAGTTTGGGAAAATCAAGGGAATTTTAGATTTGGCGTTATCGATAATGTCCTCTTAGCGCTTTCTTTTGCGAATTGTGCTTGCGTTGCTGGCAAACAAGAACGCATAATATAGACCTAAGAACGAGAAGGAGATGAAGACAGGAGTAAAGAACAAGTTGCCTTTTTTGTCTGTAATTTTTATAGTATTGTTGTAGCTTAATTTTGTCATAAATACTCTTCCTCTGATTTTTCTATTTATTACTGCGAGCTAGCGTTAGCTCCACATAGAGATGTTAAGAATGTTTATGTGCATACATTGTATATATGCATTGTCCATTTAAGTTTCATGTTGGACCTTGGTCTACGTCTGTCGTCATTAATTTAGGCGCATATACGGGCCTGGTTAGTTGACGGATGGATGATAATGATGATACGACTACGACAACGGTGATATCGTACATTTTAAGCAGGACAACAAAACACACACATTGAAATGAAATGACCACCTTTAAAGTTTACTTCAAGGATGACCAGCGATCTTGGTCAGCCTTAAAATGGTCAATTTCTCTCCTACATACAACATACATACAAATAAGCGTACGCATACAGCAATAATAATATTATGATGATGAGATGAGACCAAGTCAAGTTCAAGTATGGTTAAAAAGATGAAATTGAATGGGAGCATAGTTCTCTCTCTTACAAGCTAACAAAGGAAAGAAGAAGAAGGTTGAAGACGTTTTGGGAGAATACCTACAGAAGAATAGCTCTGACTGGTTGTTGATTACTGACAAGCTCTACAGATAAATTCTTGTTGGTGAATTGAAAATAAAAAGATGAAGCCACGTATGTCATTCGTTGATTAGTCAAAGAGAGAAAGAATGTTGGTTTAAAAATATGTTATTATATAGCTTGATTGGAATCAGTGTCAGCTTAGAGAAATCCGAATTGGGAAAAGGTATCAGGCATAAGGCAAAGTAAAAAATAGGCTTTTTTGACTTTTAAGAACTTTTCTTTAATGCGTCTTGGCCTCCCACACGAGATGTCAGAGAGCGAGCGGGTGGCTGCTGATAACAGAGATAAAGTTTGTTGAATCTTGGGATGCATGCCTATGAAAGGAAACAAAGCGTTATATGATGTTGTTTGTTGTTAAATTAGTCACTTTCCTCTTCGCATAAGTGCCATAAGTACTTTTTTCGGTTCGATGATCTATGGTGCAGATGTCAGGTTGATGAATCAGAAAGAATTCGCATCGCACTCATTATTGGCGTATCTAAGCAGAAATGGATTTTAAGTAAGTGGAAAGATTTCAACAAGGCAGAATAATTACTGATCAAATCGCTAGTACCTTACGTAAATCAAATTGCCATAGACTGCTCAAGAGGTTTAACGTGAAATCATTTCACTGAAATTTTATTTCAGATTATAAAGATACCTTCTAATTCATGGAATTTTGTCGGGTTGTTGGAATTTGAATTTACTTTGCCCAGTTCTGAAAGACAAGTTAAATTAAAATGCTAAATTGGTTGGTACTATAAACAGTATTTACATGCAATATTGCAATTGCAATTTAATTTTGCATGTTCAGAATTTAAATACTCATGTAAAATAATGCAGAGTAACATGCTAATATGATAAATCATGCAATTTCTAGCTAATATATTTATAAGTATTATGTAGTTTGCTATTTTCGTAAATCATACATCCTGACGTGGTAGGCCAATAGTCTGTGAAGATCTTAAAAAAGATCAGTGAGTGGGTGTAAAAAAGTAGAATGTAGAAGTGGCAGGATTTTACTCTGTCGCTTGCCGGTTGTATTGTATGTAAAGTTGGGCATATGGCGTTTGTGCGGTAATGGTGTGGACCGATCACTCTGTTGTAAACTTTGAAGAAAAACAAAAATTCAGCATGTTTCTGTTTCGTTTTTCATGCACCGAAAGGGGGATTAGTTTTGTGTACTTACATGTATCAGTCTTGTAATGTGGCCCACTCGAGGCTCGGAAATTGGAAATTTGAATTCAGATAGCTCATATTCTTCTTGAATGTATCATCATTGAAATGGCAACTGGCTTGGCTGTTTTCCTACTACATGTAGTACAAAATACAAATTTCTTACTTCGTCGCTGTCTGCAAAGGTATTTTTGCATGCAACTCCTCGTTTTATGTTCAAAGAAAACTTGGGCTGAAAAAAGTTTGACGAATGACGAGCAAATGAATAGCATGGAGTGTAGGCAGATCTCTGCTTTTTATGTCTTGATGTCGGCGATGATATAGCTGTGCATGGAAATTGTTTGAGTGTAAGATTAATTTTTATGTGCTATTATGGATGTAGGAAGTAGGAGCTAATTTTATGCATGTGACAAAAAATGTCAGCAAGATATTGAATTTCATGCTTACTCCGTCCGTGTTAGAGGGAAAATGCTGGGTAGTTGGTTGGCTATTAGTACGCAATAGCGAAAAGATCTTGTGTTATTCGCTGTAAGATTTTGAGTAACTGGTTATCTTAATAAGGCAACGCAGAATGGCAGCAATATATTTTTGGTTTTGAAGCTAATGAAGATATCATAAAATGTTTGGATGCTTTCATTTAAATTAACTGTTGTATTTGTTTGTAATGGTTACAGGCTCTTTGTGGTACTACCATCAATGTTCCGACACTCCAAGGCCAATCAATCCCACTTAATTTGACCAATAGAGTAATTAAGCCTACGACAGTAGAGAAGATTCAAGGAAGAGGCTTGCCATATCCGAAGGAACCTAGTCGTAGAGGCGATCTCTTGGTTTCCTTTGATATCCAATTTCCTGACAAATTGTCGCAGAATACGAAGGAAGTCCTTTTTGATCTTTTACCTGCAAAGTAAACTGGAGAGAGAACTTAAAAATGCAAATTTAATTGTAATACTAAAATTAATAAAATAATTATACAATTTTTTGAATTTTTATGTGTTATAAATGATGTAATTATTTGTGGATAAAAGATTGTAATGTCTGTACATAAGTTAGTGTCGTTATTAATGAAATGTATGTAAGTCAATTTATGTAAGCGATTAAGTTTTAATGATACTCGTCAAATCAATTTTCAAGAGTCTAACAACGTGTAATTAACTGTTAATGTAACGATTAACTTCGAACTAACTAAGCTTTTATTTTCTCAAAAAATCATCAACGGTGATGACTTGACATGTTAACCTAAAATGAAATGTTTTGTTGTATACATAATCTGTACATGAAAAAGTTTAATTTCTTCATAAAAAATACCGGAATTTAATTAAACATATTTTTTCCTGTTAGAGCATATGGAAATAGTACCTGTTTTTGGAAGGAAAAAGTGAATTAATTACATTATATTAAATTGTAAAATCGGATACTTAAAATAATTAATCTATATCGGATACAAAATACATTATTACAAAAAAATGCATTTCAAAATATTATAGTTCAATCCTTCATGTCTTTTTGACAATGACATTGACATTGGCTTCTAGTTGTAAGGCTAATTGTGTAAAAGGAAGTAATTTGCAGTTGACTCTGTGAACTAATAATGGGATATTTAAAATGTATTTTGAAAGAACAATGTTCAACATGAAAAACAATCAATACATCCAAATGATGACACGCTATTTTTGTATTACAAATGAAATTTTACAGAAATTGATTAAATAAGTCACGTTGTTCAGCTGGTTGAAAATTCTCGTGTGGATTTCAATGCTTTATTGTTGGAAATTGAAGTGGGAGTGGGATGCGTTGTGGGTTACAAAAACGAGAAAACTGCAAGTTACAAGACTGTTGATCTTTTAGATTTCCTATTTATAGTCAGAAGCGCAAAATATTATATGCTTGCATGTAAAACTAGGCATCTTTTAATATCGTATCGTATAGAATTTTTAAAAATGAAATTATACTACGATAATAAACGGGATACTTATATAATCACATTATACCAGTTCATTCTCGAACAATTACATAATTTTATTTTTAATTTCGAAATCTTGAGTACAAAAACTCAATAATTTGAATTTGAATCGTCCTAGAAGGCACCATATAAAATTACATATTTCATTCATTGAAACAAATATTGAAAAATATCATACATTACAATGTATTTAATGTTAACAGTTCGAATCATATCAAAAAAGTAAAAATCTTCAATTTTGTCCCAAGAAAAAATCATATCTATAAAAAAATATTACAATTAAACGTTACATTATAGGGTCAAATTTTCCAATTAGAACATCGGGCATTCCTCTTTCATATTTTGGGACAAAGTACTTTGAAGCTTCTGTTCAACTTAATACACGTCGAACGTCTATCACGGAAAATTAATATGACCCTAATTTTCCAACATCTTGTCATAAGAGATGATATACCCTTATCGTAGCATCTTATCATAGCGGCATCATTGTATTTGCTGATGGCTGCAATAGCATCAGTTTACTTACTTAATACGAGAGGGTGACTCGATAACCTGCAGTGTCATACATTTCTAGCACTTACTAGAATGAGGTGCCAGTCTCCCGTATGCAGATAAGACAATTCAGCACGACCACACATGAGAAAGCTATAAATATTTGAGGACAGCGTTAGTATTTACATGCATTCGTATTTTCAAAGATAAGTCCGACATACTTTATATTTTGTGCTGAAGGTTCATCTTAACCCTTTATAATGAATAATGAAAATGAGAAGTTTCTTAAACCTTATTCAAAGCCGTGTGCCAATTGGCAACAGTTTTAAGTTTCAGTTTCAATATAGACTGCCACATTCACCTTTGCACATTTTAGTTTGCGTGCTCTGGGTTTATTACTGAAATTACTGACATTTCGTGCAATAAGGTGTGTTCGCCGTGTTCTTTGGGGTGAGTAGCCGAGGTTTTCAAGATGACGGTGCGGGATCGGGAATGAATAAGGAATACTGAAACAGTTGATGATTTTTTGCTATAAATCCTTTGTGCAGCAGAGTGAACTCTACTACAGGCAGACTTGTAGTAACGAAAATATGCATACTACATACTAAAATGCTTACTATCTTACTACTACTGCTGACTGACTGATTCACGTCAGCGTAAAAAACACCACGAAGTATTACACGATTCAATTTACAAAGTTTCCACATGTATTAAGAAGTACATATTGTACGCACAGTAATAGTACGTAAACTCTTATTACCCTATCATCGTGCTTAAATACTAAGCACTGCTTTCTATGGACTGTGATGTATTAAGCTGCTGTGCTATGGATTATGAAAACTAAAAAAACTTGTGTATTTACGTACGTAAATGTAATCATATACATACTCATAAGCCTTTGACTGAATAATGTTGAATATGTATCAGGTATGGCATGTATATCACATCTTGCTAATATTTCAGTAAGAATTTTCAGTTTGCGTTGCACTGGTCCTTTCTGTCGACTTTTGAAATAATTTTATCCTTTAATTATGTAACTTGATGCTTCATTGCATTTAAGCAGATGCGATTTACATTTTGATTTGGGTAAATAATGCATCCATATAATCTTAATTTTTTATTTTGCAGTTTTTTCTTGTTAATGCTTTACTCGTTTAACCCCCGTTACTTTTCTTACAGATATTATATGTTATCTTTATCTTATATATCGATAAAGGCGAATTTAGTTGCACATAAACGTCTTTCATTTGTACTTCTCGGTTGAACTTGGGTTTGTGCTTTTTATACTCTATATTTATGGAGTTCATTTCTAATTGCTCATACCTATTTTAATTAAACTAAATAATTTTACATTAATATTTTCGAAGAATTACTGGTTTGATAGCATAATATTAATATTATCGATAACAAAAGTACACAATGAAGCCATGATCATATTAACACGTGCAAAGTGCAAACGTAATCATCAAATTATAAAACGGGCATACATACGTATTTTTTCTTTGTTAATCCAAGTCCGCTGGTTGCGGCGGGTGTGTGTGACTAGTGGTAGATACACAAAAACAGAATGAAGTGTTCCCTAACTCCTGCTGAACACATCCAGCCAGCCAGGAAGGCGCAAGCAAACGATTTTTTTTGTAGAGTACATTTACATTACAATTTGCTTGGTCACAGTCATAATAACACAATCACAAGACATAAAAGAAATATCAATTAGGTAATAACCATTTAATATCCGTCATGAATTAAAACAACTCCAAGGTAAAGGCGAGAGGAATGATGTATCAAGTTTGTGAACAATTTTATTGTCAAAGGTTCAGTTACTATTATGAGACAGTATTTAGAAGAGAGTAAAAAAATATTTTGCCTCTTTTTATTAAATTTTAAGTTGGGTTCAGTGAGCTAATTTTAACTTTTCGTGAGGAAGTCTAAATAATTAAGATTCAAATGTAGAATAGTCGTTCAGACGGAGTAATTTCGCAGTGTACAAGTTGTTGGAGTCTTTTGGAGACTTGAAGGAAACGGATAAGGTGATTGGAATCTCCTAAAACGCAACACCCAACGTCGTCGCAATCATGTCGGTTCCAACAGGGGTCAACGGTGATCAAGTCCTTGCTGACTTTCAGGTATTTTTGCTACCTCTTCTTGGTCTTTCCATGATAATTGAAATATTTAAGTTTTTGTGCGATCGTCTGTAGTTTCTGCATGATGCAATGTATTTGCAGTTACTTTTTGCAATCTTTACGGTTTTAGTTTTGTGTGCGAGCACCTTGCACTTTGAACAGTCAGTCGTCATTATTCATTAGACACTGATTGATATATTCTTCTTATAAAATGCCATTTAAGATTGGCAATTAAGCATGTGCAATGAAATACTGTGTTGTTGTAGTTGTGAAATTGTAGCTTGTCGTTAATTCAGATTTTTAAACTTGTTTTAATTATAGGCATGCACAGGGATTGAGGATATTGGAGTTGCTCTCAGTCATTTGGAGGAATCCGAATGGGATTTGCTGGTTCGTATTTACATTGGATTGTCTTATATATTATGTGACCATATGAAAGTACGGCTAAAAAAAGTTTTAAACAAATTTAGAATATGTATTGTGTGTATTTTTCTAGCGAGCTGTAAATCGCGTGATACCAGATAATGCACAAGCAATGGCTCCAGAAAGGTCTTCGAGCGCTTCTGGATTTCGTGGAGCGTTAAGTGGTGGATTTCCAATGGAACAGGTAATTAGCCCTTTGCGATACTTTCGTTATGCATGGGTTTATTTGTGACCAAATTCATTATATACCTATGTCTACTTCGGACAGAACTTGCATATACCTTTTGCATGTAAGTCATTTTTTGATAAGATTGAAATATGTATACAAATCATTATTCCCAGGACGGAGAGTTAGACCTGCAACGCATGGATGAAGGAGACTTTGTTGTAGCACCTGCGGAGAAAGGTAGTACTGAGAACCATGCATCCCTTGCTTTCTCATCGTCAACAAAGACCAGTGATGACACAGAATACCGTTCAAGGAATGATATGAATCATGTCGGCACTAGTGGAACAGCGACCAGCGAAAACAAAGTTAAAACTGAGCTTTCGAAAGCAAGTTCCAGTCGAAATCACGGTTTACCTCCTAGAGTCACGTTAAGTTCAGACTTTTTAGAAGCTGGCCCTTCAAAAGTTGCTAATAATTCTGATGGCGAAACCAGGAAAGAAATCCGCTTTATTGTCCACTATAACGGACAAACGTATCCTATTACATTAGCACAGTGTGAAACCATCGACACCCTGAAGACCTTGGTGCACGCGCATTATGATATTCCACCGTGCCAGCAAATTATTTCAGGTTGGCCCAATAACGAGCCTTCCAGTAACTCAACAGGCTTTGGTTCTTTAAATCTTCCAGATGAAGTAAATCTTCAACTTACAACTGCGTCAGCAGATCTAGCGGGGCTTAATATCCTAAGGTAAGTGTTATTTTGCAATATTTACTCATTCGCCCATCATTAGTATCCAGTCCAGACATTTCATGCAAATATTGGTATGTTTTGAACTAGAAATGAAGAAGATGACGAACGATTCCAGCTTCATGTACGAGATGATACGAATAAGGAGTCTTACACAATAGGTTTTGATGGGACGAAAACGGTACGTGGGGTAAAAGAGGACTTCTCAAGTATATGTGACATCCCAGTACGCTCACAAATTTGGTCTGGTTGGCCAACAGTAGTTTCAGATGGCATGGTCAGTATGATGATATTTTTAACGAAAAGTGACATTATGCTTCTCTTTAATTTTCCAACGAATTGTTGTTTCTGTTTATATAAAATGCAGACATTAAATTTATGTGGTCTCAACAAACCTGTACATAATTTGATCGTTCGCAAGCAAACTCAGAACTCTTCAGCAGAAGCAACACGGAAGGTATGTGAATGTGGTTAATTTTAATCTGAAAATTCGGAACATTATGCGCAGAGTGACATTGGCTATTTTGAAAAACCAAATATGCCATTCGATAGTACTTGATGCACTGATCATTTTGGCACCAAAATTTTTTGGCGGTCACATCAACTTCGTGAAAAATCGACCCGATAGGGTCAGGTGAAGCAATTTCCAATAAAAACCAAAGGGTCCCCCCTTTGCTTCACCTGACCCTATCGGGTCGATTTTTCACGAAGTTGACGTGACCGCCAAAAAATTTTGATGCCAAAATGATCAGTGCATTAAGTACTATCGAATGGCATATTTGGTTTTTCAAAATAGCCAATGTCACTCTGCGCATAATAAGCCGAAAATTCTAGGTGCCATGTTTATAATGTCGATATGCTTTGTTTGGCTACCAGAAAGTACGTATAGAATCATATTTTACTTACTATATTTTACATAGAAATATTTTACTTCATTTTCATATAAGTAAAACAGTGTAGTACATATTATGTTCAGGGGTTTCACAGTTCATGTGTCACACAGGCTACGTAGTGAGTGAGTCATTGAATCACTTGACTGGCCAGACATGAGACACCTTGAACTTGAGTCTTGTTCTATGGCGATAATAGTCTTGTTCTCGTTAGTAGTCTGGGTGAAAGGGGAGAAGTATATGGGAGAAGTGGTCTATTGTAAATCATCATAAGCACACGCAACTACGTTTTCTAATCTATGGCTTAGAAAATTAGCATCAAGATTTGTATTTATACCTTCATTAATGTTTATCTAAAGTACTGTTTCAATGCAGTAAAGCTAGGTGTCCTGCTGTTACTATTTAGTCATTCGTGTATGTTTTAAAACTCTTGAGTAGTTAACTATTACTTAGCCGGTCATTTCACTTCGGAAAAACAGCCCATTCGTAGTTATTTCAAAGTCCTCTGCAGCCCTAATATTATGGCAGATAACGAGAGAATGGTTAAATTTTCAGTTCATTATCATAAGTTTACGGATCACTTAAGAGTTACCAGAATATTATTTAATGGATGGACGTATCATTTCTTGTGATTTTTATAGAATAATGGAGTGGAAGCTAATGATGGCTCTGAAGAATCATCGGATGTTGAAGACTTGACAGAATCGTATCCAATTGAAGAAGAGTTCTTTGTACCAGAAAGGAATAACTCGTCGGTTAGACATCTAAGTAAGTATACTGGTGCATTAACAGCTTTCATTTAATTCATAACAAGTCAAGTCAACACAAGAGTGCGTAATTTAAAACAGGCATTCGAACTTGTCACAGTTTCAGATAATGCTGCTGATGAAGTAGTAGGTACGATACAGTTTTCTGAAAATTTTTCGGGGAGATACGGAGCTTGTCATCCAATGTTTTATTATGGATCATTGGAGGATGCCGTTAAAGAGGCATGTTTGCGTCCAGCTAAAGAGGTAGGCCTTCAATCAGGAAATATGCAGCTAATTTAATGCAAATTTAATAATCATTCGGGTTTAATAACTATTTTTTATAAATACTTGATAGCGTAAACTGTTGGCACTGTACCTGCACCATGACGGGTCGGTAATGTCCAATGTATTCTGTCAGCAAGTTCTTTGCAACGAATCCGTAGTTTCTTACCTGACAAATAATTTTGTCACTTGGGGATGGGATGTAACAAACGAATCAAACAGACAGTTGTAAGTTTAATGTGGCTTAATTTTTATTGTTAAAACAAACAAGCAGGAGGGAGACTTAATTGAAACATAATGGATTACGATATATAGGTTGATCACTTCAGTAAGTAGGAATTTTGGTACACCTGGTGTTTCAACCGTCAGAAGTCTTGATAGAGAAAAGTACCCTGTGATAATAGTTGTATCTCGTGTTCGCTCATCCACAGAAATCTGCAGTGTTCTTAGTGGTAATTCAATTTATCTTTACTTCGTTTTAAAATATCGTGTGGCTAGTTATGAACTGAGCTGTAATTCAGTGTTTCCGTGTCCTCAGGCTCCAGATATGCAACTGTCGATGAACTTATGGGTACGCTTATGCACGCTGTTGAGCTATTTCAATCGCAACAGCGCGCTGACATTAGAGAAGAGGAGGAACGAGAAGCTAGGGAGCAAGTCAAAAGAGAACAAGACGAGGCATACCAAGCTTCACTGGCTGCTGATCGAGCTAAAGATGAATCAAAGAGAATGATAGAACAACAGAAAAAAATGGAGGAAATCGCCAAAAAAGAAGCTGAAGAAAAGGAACAGGTAAGAAAAGGAGTACATTACCTTATGAAAATATCTTATGAAAATGCTTCGCTGAACCGAACATCAAATCAATTCTTATGATCAAATTCTCGTTTTGTGTGATTTCACAGCGTGCAAGAGATGAAGTTTCGAAAGCGTTACCCCCAGAGCCTGGCAATGACTGTGTAGATTGTGTCTGTGTACTCAAATGCAGATTGCCTGGAGGCAGAATTATCTCTCGACGATTTCTCCATTCGTCCGTTATTAAAGTTCTCTTCGACTATCTATTTTCTCAAGGATTTTCGAAAGAGAAATATAAATTTCTGACGACGTATCCTAAACGTGATGTAAGACATTACTGATAACTTTTCTTCCTATTCTTCATTCTTTATTTTATGGAAGTGCATCCTATTTCAATGTTTTTTTCTGTTTGCACAGCTTACTACAATGCCTGATTCAACCGAAATGAAAGGCGTCTTTAGCGCTCAAGATACTTTAATTGTTGAAGAGCGATGACCTGCGAGCGTGCGAGAATAAGAAATGAGAACAAGACAGAAAGAAGTTCGAAAAAGTAACTCTAAACTTTGCAGGCGGAGTGGATTTTTATCAGTCTATCGCCTTTTTTCATGGACTTACTATTTCTGTACCATACCACGTTAATGTATGTAGTTTTAATTTGTACATCAAATCAAATGGCAGCCTGTTTGTCTGCTGCTGTTGACATTATGTTAAGAATTCTTCTTACAAATTACCTTATGTAAACTCTAGCTCTGAAAACGAGACATTGAGTCAAGTTTTTCAAAAGAACCCTGTGTGAAAAATGTCGCTTTTCGAGAAACAAATGAAATATGAAATACTGTTGTATAACTGAAGTCACGGAGTGTTTTTACCGTTCTGTAAAACTTTTTAAACGATATAATATTATGTAATTGATGATAGCAGTCAGTTCATAAATAACAATCCATTTGATTGAATTTGGTAGAAACGTTAATTTCGTATGAAGTTGAAGTGCGTATTGTTTCGTCGTGTATTCAATCAAATTGATTGTTATTGTTAACTGATATATTTGCAACATGGTCTTGTAGCTATTTCGAAAGAGAAGTGAATAAAAATTACAAAGAACACTAATGTGCTGTCGGGTAAACGTGATGTGTTAAACGGTGTATTTTATTGCTTGTCTCCTCAAGTAACATCTTACTTTTAGTACACAGATATAATATAACTATAAATTACATAAGTACGTATTTTGAATTTTGTAGCACGATATTATATACACTTTTTACACGATAATGCTATCCTAAAAATAGAACAAAAACTATCAACGCAAGTTAGCACACAAAAGTTTTTTAGCCCTACATTATAATACACAGTGTATAACGTTACTTGTACAAGCCCAAGCAAGTAGCAAGTTCCACTGCAGATAGTGTGTGTGAATTCGAGATTATTGCAGTGGACCAGTGGCTACGTTGTTTTGATTGTTTCAAATTCAAAGTCGTAAAAGTTAATTCGTAAAGTGTTCAGACTTGATAAAATAATAACACTACATGCAATGCAACAATAGTTTACCTAGTGTAATAATCAATAACAATTGTCGTAATTCTTTAGAATAACAACGATGATGTGACAAACAAGATACATTTTTGCGAACAATTCTTAACCGTGCATTGATTTGAGGTTTTTCTAACAGTTGCAAAATTCCAGCTTTGTATTTTTAAAGCAGTTATTACGTTTCCAATTGAACAACCGTTCGGCTGCATTTTGGTTGGCTTATTTCATATAAATACATACATAGGTGATGCCATATCAGAAGATGGCCCTGAATGTTTATTGCCCATTTTCCATGCTCTGACCTCGTTCATCCGTTTTAGATTTGCAAATTGGCTTCGTAATATTCAAGTCAAGTCAATCTAATACTGAATGGTTGGTGTGTTGGGGCAATGAGATCACTGCATTATTGCTCATTGCTCGGGTTTTGATACAAGAAAATTGCATGGTTTGGCACTTCACAAAGAAATCAATCTCCTTTTCATGATAATTGTTCAATTAAATTTTCAAGATTCAATATACTTTCATAATCGTTCTAGACACAAGTGAGAGTAGCATAAGTATTTTGGTTTGTATCAAAAAGTCTTTTCTCCTATTGAAAAATCCGATTACTTAAAATAGTAGTTTTTTTTATTCCTCGTCTTTTGGCAATAGTTCTTGCTTCAGGTCATCCATTATTGAAATATCGCCGGCGGTGTCTTCTTGAGCTTTCTCTCCTTCTTGATCTGCATCTGTAGCTGCAATGGAGAGAAAATTTAAAAACAGTATTACATTTTTGAATAAGTTCACATAGTGTGTTAGCAGAAAACACACCATGCCATTTCTACTCATTCTTCTACTTTTGTTAGGGTTGCTGGCTGCTGGCCGATTGTCCCCAACAAAAAATTATACGTTCAGTAAAAATAAATCTGAACAATTAGTATATCTAGATTCTACACTTTATCTAATGTCTAGAAATGTAACGAAGAATCGAATACATATTAATTATCCTACTACTGTTAGTACATCACATATAAAAGATGTTGGAAATTAATATATCTTTGCTTTCACTTCCGGTAGCATGCATTTTTAGCCTTAGGCTTATATTTATTTCATCATGTAATTATTTTTATTAAAACGATTGTCCGATGTGTCCTCACTGAGAACTGTTCAGTTAGACATTTCTATAAAATTTCCTGTCCACACAAAATAGAAATAAATCTGATGCGGATTTTGCGTGGACATTGTTTAGATTGGGACTAGTTTGATCCATTAATAGTTATGTACATTGATTGATTAGTGGAGTAAATAAAGTAGAAATGCATTAAAAATACGGTTTTGCGTCATTGCGAATAGTGTTCCTACCAGTAAGAAAATCTTCTAAAGACACATCAGCAGCCTCGTCATCTTCATGTCCGAAACCACCTATGCCATTTTGTCACCCAAAGAGGTTTATTAGAATGACAAGCAGAAATGGGGCAATGTGATATTTTAAGTAAACCACACAATGTAATTTTTCTTGACAGTAATTCTTTTACATTTCCGCAAATATTTTCATGTTAAAAATCAGCATCTATTCATGTGTATGATGATGATTAGTGAAAGTCAAGGGTTTCAACTGAAGACATTATACCTATTTGACTAGAAAATTATAAGATGTTGTGCTCTTAACCAAAAAATCCTACGTTGATATGTTTCAGCCTTTACCTTTTCCTATGACTTCGTACTCGTCCATGTCAGGGCTGGAGGCATTACTCGATTTTTTACCATCCGATTTCCCTCTGACTTGTTCATTCATTGCCTGAAAAATAATGAAAATATTGTCAGTTTAATAAAACAGGTAATTCCATCTCGAATGCACGTCTGTTAACACACAGTGAACGCATTAAAAGTGTTAGCTTGCATTTTATGCAAAATGAAGATGATGACGGTAGCTACTAGTACATGAGTGAAAGCATAAACCACTCTTCATATAATTTGTTATCACTTTTCAAATCCACACAGTATCACACTTGGACACTACAATAATATGTGAGTCTTTTTGGTAACACACTGACATCTTAACAAAATCGTAACATACGCTGGCAATTTGTGCTGCAACGCTTCCTTTGCTACTTGCTCCAGCAGCGCCACCCCTGCCCCGAGAATGTTCGGCTTGAGCTCTATCATCTAACGAAAGGGAGGTTGCGTCGGTAATTTCATCATGTGACAGCGCATTCCCTCCTGCCGAGGAAATGACGGAAAGTGTAACTTTTCCTGAAAGAATTACAGGGCCGGAGGGTTCGTAGTCGTCATCATAGTCATAATCATCCCCTCCCTCCACTTCTATCTGCGCTTCCCGTACAACAATTTCGTGTCCCCTGGAAGGCATTGGTCCTTCTAAATATATACTGGGGATCATGTCGGGTGGTGAGGGTGGACGATGTGGCACGGGTGGTGTGGGATTTCTGAAAGTGGGAGTCGGTGTTCTACTAATATCCCATCTTTCTCCTGTAATCAGCGAGGCTGTCTCTTCAATTCCAATGACGGATACTCCGGATGTCGGCGAGGGGCTGCTGACTCCAGCCTTAGCTTGTGCAATCGCTGCACTCTGCTTATTATTATCATCACGATTGTCAAGAATTGTTACAGTTTCGGAGATTGTTCGCTCTTTCGCCTCGTTGCTTTCAACAAGAGACGGAAGAGGCTGTGGCGAAGATGATGGATGTAAGAATGTGGGTGTGTCTGAGATTGTTGGTGTTATTGTTTTGCTCGTGGCATTATTATAGTAGTCAGCAATGAGAGCAGCGGGAGAAGGACTTTTACTGTGGTTATCGATGCTAGTGTCAGCAGCACTTCCTGCTACTGTGGTTTGCATGCTGGATATCAGCAATTCATCGTGGTTACGATGAGATGAAGAAGATGCAAGAGGAGTGAAAGTGGTGGCAGATCCGGAAGGCTCAGGGGTAGTAGGAGGAGGCTGACACCACAAGTCAACAATTAGATGTCGTGTAAAAAGGTTTGATTTTTTATTGCAAGTTCATTAAATATTAGATCAGGAGGACCAGTAAACGAATGATAGTTGGTAAAATACGAAAGGGGTAGGATGTAACTGCATGCTGTGGTGGTGGAGATTTAATTAAGCGGTTGATGCGCTCAATTTGAAATTAGTCGATTTTAGTACATTTTTCTGTAGAAAGTTACAATAGTACACGCTACTTCTATTCTCTCCTGGGGATTGGACTTTCACCAGCTTTATCGAGTCAATTACATTACTAGCTTTCTCCAAGTTTATTACAAATTATTAAGCATATGGGTTATTTTGAGCAATTTAGTGTGCTTTTGTGTTTTACAATATGTATATCTGTATACGTGCGTGCGTGATGTTTTGTGAAGGGTACTGTAGTACTGGAGGTGCAGGTGTGACGATCAATTTTATGTCATTTGTGGGTACAAACTGCAAAAAATGTATTCTTCATGTGAGTTAAAATAATTAATAATAATCGTCACCTACCGACTTAGTTTTTGCCTTGGAAAGCGTTTTGGGTGGTGTGGGAGGTCGTACAATTTCGACTTCCTCTTCTTCCTCGATCTCCTCTTCTTCTTCAACCTCCATCTCCTCTGGGGGCAACTTGAATTTGACTTCCTTCTCAGAGGATTTCTCCCTCTTTTCTCTCGTCGCAGGTTTGGCCACTGCCGAGGGTGGAGTTTGAGCTTCTGCTTTGGAAGGGACTGCTTCTGCAGCCCCCAAATCTTCTTTTCTTGCAGTGGATTTCTCAGCACTTGCAATAAGTTTTTCTAGGTCCTCCTGAAAGGTTTTGTTTTGACACATGGAACAATTAATAGAAATATACTATTTTCCTCAAATATTTTATTGAACAAATTAAGCAAACCTCGTTAGCCTAATACTCATACTTTTGCCAATAGACACGTTATCACAAATCTTGTATTTTCCATAAAATCAATACCCATTTTTTGTAATTTAATTATGCAACCAGTCTTAATTTGGTCATTGTTGGTGTTTTCCGATGGTCTTTGAATTTTAAAAAGACACTCATTTGCATCATGTTTCTTATAAAAATACAGTGTTTGCTATTTTATATCAACAAAGTGCTTACAAAACTATAACACACATTTAATATGATTATTTTGAGCTATTTCAACTGATTCTCGTATTGTGCAAAACAGACCAACAATATCAACGCACACCAAAGTGATATGTTTTTTTTTTTCTCTTTTTTTTTGATACAAAGATTGCTAACTTTGCTGACCTCTGCTGCTGATTTTCCTTCTGTCTTTGTTGCAGGAGGTGACGATGTTGATTTTGAAAGTGGTGATGTTTTTGTTGCATCAAAGGCCTCAACTATTCCCTTCACTGCTGTAACAACTAGAGCCAAATTATAGCCGTTTTTCATTAGTTTAGCTTTAATCTTGTTTACACTGTGTTTACTACAAACATAGTGAAACGTTTCAGCTTCCAACCAAGCAAACAGCACACCACCCACAAAACGGTAATCAAAGAAAGTATTAGGATATACAAGAGGAGGAAAATTAAAAGATGAAAGAAGAAAATAATGATAATGTTTGAATGATGTTTTACATGACAAAAGAAAAGATTAAGAACAGAATGTGTAAAGAAATGTATAGATAGTGTGTACAGTTTATCATGAGAATTAGAGTTTTTTTTTTGTATTGTTATCTTATTCCACACAAGATGCTCGTGAAATAATGTTGTTACAAGATTGAAACAAACTTTAGCGTTATTTTTAGCAAGAGTAATATGTAAATGTTTATGTAACTTCTTATATAAATTAAACTTCTTAAGAAAGTGTGTAAGTTCTTATATAACAATTATGGCTTATGATGAGTTCCTTTTTTATGATTAATTTTAAGCTTGGAAACTTTGCAGAAGAAAAGTATAATTTGGCCCTAGTCCTTCACAGCACGGCTTTTGAGAAAAATACTTACCTTGCAAACAGCTTTAATAATTTCGATCAATTTTTCCTTCCATTTATTATTTTGTATGATTTATCAAAATATCTCCTTTTACCCCTATTATTTTGCTTACGTACATGGCATTTCCACTAAAAAATCCCTGTCTAATGAACAACAACTTGAAACAAATTTACTATTTTAAATGTAATGTCTTTTAAGTAATCAAAAGTATAGGGTATGGACTATTTAAAGACAAAAATGATGATGTGCACCCACGTACCCCTCTAGTTTTGAGGACCTGGGCCAAAACTGACGGAGAAAGTTGATCTGTAACGGATCCCATTTGAGAAACAATCCGCTCCATTGCTGCCTCTGTCTCTTCTAACCGTTTCCTCAGCATATCAATCTCTACATCTCCTAATAGGAGGATCGTCGTAAATAGTTACGTACAAAAAGAAAGTAGTGTATAGGAAACTGTTGATAAATCATGACTGTAAAATATATAATCTACATTACATTTAGTTTGTGCAAGATGAAATTACTGAAAGGACAATGCCTATTCGTAACCGTGCTCTTTATTTCAAAGCGTCTTGTGTACAAATAAAGGAAGCAAAAACTCCGTAATCTTCGTCCAGCTCACAAAATGTTAAAAGCGGAAATGAATCTACGGACTCTACATACATATAAGATTGTAATTTGACTTCATTCTAGCTCATAATATTTGCAACTAAAGATTTCCGGGTTAATTATACCTGTATTGATATATTATTATTTAAAGTAAATACAATGAACTTGCTGGAGCTGAAACTACTTTATACTGGAGAGAAAGATTAAAAAGAAGATATAATTAGGTATGAGGTATAACCAAGTTTGTTACACTTTGTTATTCTCATATGAATATAAAATATCTGTTTTAAAAGCCATAAATATTTGTACTTATTGTCAGTATTCTCAACATTATTGTAACTGGTTAAACTGAAAAAAATACTTGTTTATTGTTTAAAATTTAAAGAACTGTATATGGCATCCTCGCATACGTAAAATTATAAATACTTCCAAATTAAAAGGTCCAAATTAAGAGATGACTAGAAAGAAAAGAAAGTATAATTAAAAGAATAGTGCAAATATGGATATAAAGTCAGGGCTGGCTGTTAAGCATTGGTGCTTGGATGTATAGCTACTAACTTTTAAACTACTACGATAACTACTCTAAAAGATGGATAACTATGTAACTACAAAAGTTAAGTATGAATGAAAAAAATGGTTATCAGTTTGACTAGTTTACTTACTAGCATCCCGTTCCCGATGTCCTGATTATTTTTTGTGGTGGTAGAGTTAATTGGTTTTGTAATTTTGCAGGATACACACGAGAGAGTAGAAAAGAAAAAGCGTGTGTGTCACACAGACAGCGAGAGAGACAGACAGAGAAAGAGAGAAAAAGAGAAATCTTTGGTTAGTCACACAAAAGAAGACGTTAGCAAAAGAGATTTAAAATAGTTCTGACCAGATTCTTTATTAGCCTGATCATCTTCATCTTTTCGTTCTGGCTGTGGAGGGATAACATCCTGTTTGCTAGAAATTGGGAACGAAGGTGGCTGTGAGGATACCACAGGAGTGGTCGGCGGTGGTGGCGGACTGCTGGGAACATTGCTGCTTTCGTCTGTGATTATTTCCGAAGAAGATAAAATTTTGTCATCAAAGTGTGTTGATTCCTTAGGAGGGCCTTGATCAGTGGTGGTAGTAGGACAAGTGTCACTCATTGCTGACGAGGCTTGTGTCGCCTGTTTTTCAGCAGTAGTCACCTCAATAATGCGAGTAGTAGGAGTAGTAGCAGTAGTAGTAATTGTTGCTGAAGAAGCTTGGTCGGTAGTAGCAGCGGAAAGCGACACGCCAGCATTCACTAGTTTTTCTTTCTCACTCTGATCGAGTTGCGCCTTCTCCACTGGAGAAGTTGACTTGCTTGCAGTCGTGGTGGTGGTGGTGATGTTGGTAGAAGGAAGAGGGAATATTTCTGGAGAATTTTCATCTAATAGCTCTACTGTTAAGGCCATGGATGCTCCACTTGGTTGTGGTGGTTGGTCAGTTAGGTTACTGCTATCGACTACGAGGCCGCAGCTACTTACAGCGCTATTTGTGTTGGGTGAAAGTGGTGACGACGATGAGTCTGTTATTTTATTGTTTTCGGAGGAATCATTATCTTTGAATGTGTTCTGTTCTGGTTGTGACAATGATGTGGTACTTGTGGTGGTTGAAGGGATTGGAAATGGTGGTTCGGTTAGAGTTTCAAAACGCAAGGGTGTGGCTACGATTGGAAGGGTGTCGGCTGCTTGTACTGGGTCTACTATTGGTGGTGGTGTGGGCATTGTTCCCTCGATGGATGTAGACACCGAAGGCATTGCTTTTTGATCTGATGGAATTTGTTCCGATTGTTGTTCTGCACTTTCTTGTGGCTTTATGTTAGAAGATTCTTCCACGGCAGAAGGTGGGCTTAACAGTTCAGATTTATTTTCCTGGGCCATTGAGAATGTTTCAGCGGTCGCATCTTTCTCCGACTCTTTGTTTAATTTTGGAGAAGAGGAGACAATTTCCTCGGGTTTTGAGGGTAAAATCTCCTCGGCTTTTGAGGGTAAAAACTCCTCGGCTTTTGAGGGTAAAATCTCCTCGGCTTTTGAGGGTAAAATCTCCTCGGCTTTTGAGGGTAAAATCTCCTCGGCTTTTGAGGGTAAAATCTCCTCTGGTTTTGAGGGTAAAATCTCCTCTGGTTTTGAGGGTAAAATCTCCTCTGGTTTTGAGGGTAAAATCTCCTCTGGTTTTGAGGGTAAAATCTCCTCTGGTTTTGAGGGTAAAATCTCCTCTGGTTCTGAGGGTGAAATTTCCTCGGGTTTTGAGGGTGCAATATCCTCGCCTTTTGGGGAATGACTTTCCTCATTGTTTGGAAGTAAAATTTCCTCGGGTTTTGAGGGTGAAATCTCAGCTTTTGGAAATAGAACTTCCTCGGATTGAGGGGTTGAAATTTCCTCGGTTTTGGGGGTTGAAATTTCCTCGGTTTTGGGGATTGAAATTTCCTCGGTTTTTGGGGTGGAAATTTCCTCGGTTTTTGGGGTTGAAATTTCCTCGGTTTTGGGGGTGGAAATTTCCTCGGTTTTTGGGGTTGAAATTTCCTCGGTTTTTGGGGTGGAAATTTCCTCGGTTTTTGGGGTGGAAATTTCCTCGGTTTTTGGGGTGGAAATTTCCTCGGTTTTTGGGGTGGAAATTTCCTCGGTTGTTGGGGTTGAAATTTCCTCGGTTTTTGGGGTGGAAATTTCCTCGGTTTTTGGGGTTGAAATTTCCTCGGTTTTTGGGGTTGAAATTTCCTCGGGTTTTGGGGTTGAAATTTCCTCGGTTTTTGGGGTGGAAATTTCTTCGTCTTTCAAGATTAACATTTCTTCAGCATTTGGGGGTGAAATTTCTTCGGGTTGTGTGGATGAAAGATTATCAACTTTTTGAAGTAAAGTTTCATTGGGGAAATGTTCTTCTGTTTTTTGTAGTAAAGGTTTGTCTTCTTGCTCGGATAAAGGCTGAGCAATTTTCTGAGACGAAAGTTCATGTGCTTGCCCGGGTGGAGGAGGTAAATCTATTTCTGTTGGTTCTTTTCCGACCTGCTGTAACAATTCTGAGGTAGGTAGTTGTGATTGAATTCCGGGAACAGGATTGTCATAGGTTGTCTCTGTTAACATGCTTTCATCAGTTTTACTAGCCTGAGGTGTTAAAACCGTCTCTCCTTCTTTATGTGCTGCACTCGCGGTTATTTCTTCAGTTGTTGGTTTCAGAACATCTGTGGTTTCTGGAGGCGTGGCCTCTTCTACCAAAGGTAGTGGGGGTATATCGTCTTTGGAAGTTACGACTGCTGTGTCTTCTGCAGATATTGTGTCAATATCTTGAATAGTCGGTGTTAGGATAGCCTCTTCAGCCAGAGGCTTTGATACAGGTTCAATTTGCATGAAGTTTGAAATATTGTCTCCAGTTGGTTTCGCCGCTACTTCTGAAACTTTCTCTGAAGGTTCTTCACTAGGAGGTTGTGATGTTTCTTGTTCTTCTTTGGATTTGGGAAGTAATTCATCAGATATAGGTTTATGGGGTACTGCTTCAGTTGATGCATTTGACGAGTCTTCAGTGGGTGTTTTCTCCATAACATTCACAGTGGGAACCTGTTGGCTGTTTTGTGTTTGAGGTTCCGGAACATTTTCTCCTGAAGGAGCCTGTACCCCTACAAGTTCCGCTAATGAAGAATCAACTCCTCCAGTTTTAGAATGGATGCATTCTTCCTCATTCACTGGTGCTTGTGGTGTTGTTAATGGTGTCTCTTCAACTGTTGGCGTCACATCAGTTTTATGTTGAACATTAGTATGAGGAGGAGCAGTTGTTTGCTCCGATTGCAAGTTCGGGGTTTCAGCTATTTCGGGCTGTGATGCTTGAACTTGAATCAACTCATCAGTAGGTACTTTCTCTCGTTTCTCGTCATCCACCACACTGTCTCCTTTATTATCTTCATAAACCTCTTTAGGAGCTAAGGTGTCTGCTATTGGCTTAGACTCTAACTGTTGTACATTTGCTGGAATATCGGGTACTACAGCAGGTTCACTTGTTTCTTTCTGCTCTTCTGGTGAAAGTTTATGCTCTACTTTCTCCATTTCAGTTTTCTTTTCTTTTGCTATAGAGTCATGTTCAGGTAGTTCAGCAGGAATTGAATCGTCTTTCGGTTCCCCTGTAGCTGACGTAGCTATTTGTTGTATATTTTCCTCCACAGGGGGTTCTACTTGAGATGCACTTTCAACAGCAACTGTGCTTGCATGCATTGCAACTTGTTCAGGTAATTTTTCAATTGGCGGCTCTCTAGGCGCTAATGCATTTCCTGAGAGCTCCACATTTTCGCTCGATAAACTGTCAATTGACGCTACTACTTTTTCCTTTGGAGTTGATTCTGCAGTTGCTGTAAATTCGTCATTAATTATCTCTTCAACTGATGTCGGTTTTACTTTTTCCAAAGGTGCTGCGTCTGGCTTACTCACAGTAGCAACAGACGTTTCAACTACTGGTTCGACAGGAATAGCTTCTTGCATTATACATTCTACAGGTACTGTATTTTCATTAGTTTGTGCAGCCGCAGCCTCCATAATTTTCACGGCTTCTTCAGAAGTCATCGACATTTCTTCCATCTTGTCCAGTTCACTTGACAAATTCTCAATTTCCTCTTGAATCGTTTCAAGTTCAGCAAGAATAGGTTCCTGATTTTCTTCCTGTTGCTGTTCGTCTGTTGGCCGAGTGTCTGTCTCTTCTTCCGCTGTCTTCAATCTTTCTTGTTGTGCCTCTTCCAAACTTTCACTTTTCTGTTCTTGGGAATCTACTACGGGAACGGGAGGAGTGGTAATGGAATCAGTGGGGAGAAAAGAAGCGGATTCAGATGGAAGACAACTTTCTACGGTTGTTGGTGCTGTCGTGGGTGTGGGAGTATTGAAAGCTTCAGCAGATGTGGTAGCAGCACTACTAATCTCACATTCCTCTGTAATTTTTTGGATATTGAGATTACTTTCACCAGCCAAACTTGTTAAATTTGTAATGCTATCATTATATTTTTCAGGGCGCTCAATGTCTTGTGTTGCAGCGTTATTTGTATGCGTTGATGTGCTTGTAATGGGAGTTATGATGGGTTCAATTTGCAATTGTGTTTCAGCTTGATTTGCAATGTGTGTATCATTTCCAGTCAAATTTATCACACGGTCAGTCCGTAAATTATTGTCATCAAGGTTATATTTAGCTGTACCAACACCAGTTAGGTTATTACCAAGCATATGCTCCTCCTTCAAACCCTTCAGCAACTCATCTTCTAGATTCTCGCTATTCAGTTCCGTTTTCGAAACTGAACTGAGAATTTCCATGCTCGGGCCATCATTACCATAACCGATTTCGTCCAGAACTTGATCGAGTTTGTCAATGTCAGAAAGCCTATTATTTTTCTCTTTTTCTATTATTATTATTTTAACAGCCTCCTGAATCCCGTCACGCAAAGCTTGATCAATAACAAAAGTGGCAATTTTTATTGCTCCCTCTAAGAGGCTCCGCGGTGTGGATGAAAGTTCAACGATAACCGTGCCTGGTTCCACCTTTTCCATACTTTCTTGCATCATTAATTTTTCATTTTTGCTATCTTCATTCTCATAGTTAACTACAGAGGAAGCTGGTACGGGAGACCCACTCCCGGCCAACTGTGGAAGGCTATAAATATTATCATCATCATTACTGTCTTGTGACGCTTTCACCGCAGAGGTAGATGTAGCCCATCTTTCAACCTCTTTCATTTTATCTAAAAAATCATCCTCACTTCCCTCAGAAGGAGGAGGAAAATCAGGGGGGTGATGATGACTCTCTATTTCCGGTATCTGGCCGGAATCGAGTAGGCCCGGCCCGTGAAAATTTGACGACTGATCGGCTGGCTGGTCAATGTCAGAACCCTGAGTAGATCGTGAGGACCTGAACATTTCACGCTCAATCATTGCCTTTCTTGATTCTTGCATGTTGGCTAGTCTATCAACATACTTGTCAATCTCAGAGGGTTTCGGGGAATCAACTTGTGAATGATCTGACGCGGTACTAGCCTTTCTCAACGATTTCCTATCCTTCTCCTCGGAAGTAGTAGATTCACCGGAAACATGTCGTAACTTTTTCATAGCATCTTCAAGAGACTCTGTCACTGCTGAAGAGCTTTCTCCTAAAGACAGTCCAGCAACCGGTTCAGAAGCTTTCCTACCTTTTTCTACGGGTAATGGTGTTGTAGGTTCACTAATTGGAAGAGTTTCATCAATGGAAACAATTTCTACCCTACTTCTCAGAAACTGTGCCCTATCACGACCCTTTTGACTTTCATCTAATGGTTGGGTTACATAGCATATGTCGGGAAGGTCACCAAACCCTAATTTTTCTAATGGGGACGGTGGCTGGGTGTCCTCAAATGGGGTAATTTCAATTTTAGACTTTCCAGAAATCCCACTGCTGCTACTCTGTGTAGCTGTTTGACCACCACAAGATGATGTAGCAATGGATTCAGGAGATTCTTTAATTTCCTCGGCAAGTGTTACAATGGGACTAATGGGACCCATTTCACCAAGAGTTGGTGTCACAACCGCAGCCAATTTTTCAATATCTTTTGGCTCAGTGTTCAAAGTTTCAAGGTACTCTGCAATTCTATTTAATTCCGTTTGGTCGGCATGTGGTGTTTCAACCTGGATTTCAGGAGGAACATTGGTTGCTGAAGGTTCTGAAGGAGAGGAAGTGCTCAAGGTTTCAGTGGATGGAGGGATATTAGTGAACTCATGCATAACATCGGCATTAGTAGCAAGTTCAAGCACAGCAGTGGTGGTTATGCTAGTGTCTAGACTCAATCGAGGTTGTTGTAGGGAAAGACTGGAGTAATCAGGGGCAGGTTCGGTGGGAGGAACAATACTAGCACTGGCGGTATCATCGTCAGTCAAAGAAGTCATCATCAAAGTTTCACCTGCTGGAGAAGGTGTTGGAGCCGCCACACCAGGAATCTCTTCCGTTTCTTCACCACCAACAGAAGCAATAGACTCAGACTTGGCAGCGTCTAAAATTTGCTCTGCGACCTGGTCAGCCATATCCAGTACGTTTTGCGGGACGTTTTCTTGCTTCACAATGGTAATTTCGGGCGCGTCCTCCACTGCAGCCTCGTTGGCTGCCGCTTCCTGATCTTGACTTAATTTTGAAGGATCTGCGGGTTCATAGTCTGGAATAACAATTGTGCGGTCAAAAAAGTGAAACTCTTCATACTCGAGATTTGGAGTTTGGTCAGGAGCCAAAGGAGAGAAAGGACCCATTTCGGAAGGTGAAACTACGGATGACTGTTTCTTCACAGCAGTGGAATTACTAGGAGAGGTACCTGAAGAGTCATTCTCAACGGAAGTTGTAGCCGCAAGTGGCTCAGACATTTCAGTTGTTTCCGCGATAATGGTGTCTGCTGAAGAGGCAGTGGACGCATTTCTAGAAAGTTGTTCTTGTTGGTCAGTCTTATCATCTTTTTTACGCAAAGGAATCTCAGTCTCTTTCTGGGCAATGATATTTACGGCTGGTTGCTCAACAGTCACATTCTTTCTTTCCGAATCACCATCATCATGCAATCTTACATTATTGGTGTCAGGTTCATCATGCGAAATGGGAACATCTAGGGAGGCATCAGAGGGAGAAAGCACACTCGTGGGTTGTTCAATTCCTTCTTGGAATTTTGATACTGTTTGCACAGTATCGGATTGCAGGGGGGATTGGGCGGAAATGTCAGTCTTTTTCGCGTCTTCAGCATCAGCTAAACTGATAACTGCTGTAGTAATGGCTGCTGTTGGTGATGTAGACGCAGATGAACTTTCATTTTCAATGTTTTCTTTGGTCGCTGGTGCGTCTGTTTCTACTGATGATGATGATGTCAGTGTTGATGTTGTTTCATGAGGAACTTTTGTTTCAAGGTTTGAGGGATATGTTGGGTAGATAATTGTAGGTGTTTCTGCACATGTATTATATATATAGTAGTATTTTGAGAAAAATATTTGGTAGATTGACGAAGGAGGTAACAACGATCATCATCACATCATTTTTTCACATGGCCACGTACATATTTGACATTATTTTGCTTTTTATACATTTTTAATGGGAAACGGGTAATATTTTCATTTTCCAATTTCCACCACAGCCATACGATTTTAAAAACCACGAACATTTACCGTACAAAAATACGTATACAATGTACATTTTCACACATTTCAACATCACATATAATTCACAGAACATTTTTTAGAAACATAAAAAATGGAATGTCTTTTGACATCAACGAAACATTTGCAACAAAAAACACAAAGAAATTAACTAATGAAATATGGATAAAATAAAAAGAGATCATTTTGAACATTTCTATGATTCTCTAAAAACAAATCGCATGATTATGGTTTTACACAAAATAAATAAACTGGGGGAAATTGAAATAAAAATAAAGAGAAATAAAAAAGGAAACAAGGAAAATGATATATTGGAACTGTAAAGTGGTTGATAACTTATGTTCATAACTTCTTTAGAAAAGCAAAATTGAATTTAAAGAATGGAATATTTATAACAAAAAATCGTATTTCACCAAAAAATAAAAGATAACACGTTACTATGAAATGTAAATATAAATTACCTAGTCTCCTTCGGTCTTCATAAAATCTGGTCGACTTCCCGGCAGACGGTCTCCTTCGAAGCCCCATGTCTTCCTTGCTGTAAGCTTCTTTCAAGGACCTCTCAGATCCTTCCGCGTATTCCTCAGATAAAACATACTTTCTGTGCTCAGGGTCCAAACCATAGTCCTTAACTTGCGGTTGTTTAACTTGTTCAGCTTCAGGAGACTTTTTGAAGAGAATCTATGCAATTACAACGTAATCAAAGGGTATAACATACAACTTGAACTGATTTTGAAGCAGGGAATGCGTCATTATAGAATATCGTGGGTACCTTCATAATCGTGTAGAGAAAGAAGCAAACGATACCAATAGTGTACATGGGCATAATGATACCCATTGTTCCACCGCCTTTTGGTCCAAGTCCGGTTGGTATGTGACCGGCTCCTCCAACTGGCGGTCGCATTCCTGGAACTGGTCCAGGCTGCACATAAAATGTAACAATAATAAAAGCTCTTAGTAGTGATATTTACTATCTCATCTAGCTTCAGACTGTGCGTTATCAAAAATAAGTTCAAGATAACTTGGTTGATGCACTTACCCTAGCCTCCCTTTCAATCGTTCTCCTGGGAATACTTACGGTTGGAATTCCGCGTCCTCGCTCACGTAAAGCAGGGTGAATCATTTCAGGGCCCGGGCGGAAGGGACGTTCTTGTCTTATTTCACCTAAGGGAATAGAAACAATTATTTTACGCCATTCTACAAGGGACTTTCACCAATTGTGTTTAGTTTACAATTCAACAGCACACGCCTTATTAGTGCATATTCAGTGAATATTACATTCACTAGGTGTAAATCATTGTACTACTAGAGCATATTTATCTGCGTACGTTTGGTATTGTTTAAAAAATATGTATGGACCAATCAGAGAGTTTTAATATTCCTTTTATCTATTCTAGATGTAAGTTTTTCACACAGTAATTCTTGTTAGTTCACACCCAAATAAGGTCTTTGCTTCTTCGAGTACACTTTTTCCTTACGAATTGTTTCAGGTCCTTTGAACTTTCTAGGAAGCCCAATTTCCGTAAAGTCCACACCAAAATTCATTTTCATACATAGGGACGTATTGAAGGTGCGCAATTGACCCAAAGACTTTTTGTATTCTGTCGTTATGCTGTGGTCTTCCTTAAGTAATCCGATAATGTCAACGCCACATGTCTGCATAATTATATTCCGACAGAGCGAGACAGTTGGTACTTTCACCGGAGATGCCTTCTTCGGTTTGGGTTGCTCAGCTTGTTGCTGTTGTTGTATCATTTGCTCTTTTCTAATGATACTCGTACAAAGCTCATTCATTACCTTGTAAGCATTTGTATCTTTCTCGGATATCACATCACAGCACGTGGAAGACCATCCTTTTCTGGGTCTTATTGGTACTACGACTGGGACGGGGACTAATTGGACAAATAATAAATTATAAGTATCTATGTGGGGAAATTTTTAAAATGTGTGCCTTGGCTTTTTAATGGGAATGTCATAAGATGATAAGTAGTAATAACCATAATTTTAGTTTGAGGAGTTTAACAAAGGATTACATTATTCCCATACTTTTAGAAATATTTTATCTAGATTACACCTGGAACCTTCGTTCCAAGGACCTTTAGCATTAACGATAGTTTGTTTACATTTTTATTGTTCATATCAACAGTAGTTTTTAGCATTTGCATTTATAATGTATTTTGGTCGTTTGGAGTATAACGACCTTGTGACACATTGAATTTTTGACAACCTTCCAAAAACTTCCATTCTGCATTTCTGCAACAGCTAATGGCTACCACCTCGTAGTGTGGTGATTCTGCTCTACCAAATTTTTGCATGTTTTAACGCTACACCCATCATAATCATAAAAAAATATTATCTGCATTATTTATAATGCTGCCATTTTCAGTACGCAAAGTTATTATCTGTTGGACGTACGACAACACGTCTAAGAACTTGTTGCGATATATGTACATGTTACTGATATGAACGTACATATATGCTATTCGGCAACGTTAATAGATATATAGAGTTGACATTTATTTTTTAATTATAGTTTTGGAATGATCATATTTCAAAATCCGCTACGGCATTTCGGCACAGTTTACTATGATATATAAATATTCTCTAGACGTTTGGCGATTATTATTTACATTTAATTTATATTGAGAAGCAAATTCTCAGGGTATAAAATTAGGGAATTTCCTATTCGGTATTCATTGAGACGGAATTTATATCTGATCACAAAGCAATCTTGAGAAAAATGTTGCCGGGCATGATCCACTCAACCTTCTTTTGACATTATAGTCTACTCGCTGCATGCGCCAAACGATTTGTAAATATTTGGGGAAATTACTATGAAATGAGTCTGTACGTCTGTAGCTTACCGACGTTTAGTTTGCTAACCAACAATAGACAAAATTAAAATTTGCAAATAATTTGCTCATAAAATGAAGTCTTACCATCGTCCCCATTGGTTTGGCTGATGGAAGCTGTCAGCATAGGATAGAATATTTTTGGCCATAGCACTGCAAAACACCCAATCACAATAGCTAGCACAAATATAGTTTTTCCACGACCAAATTCTGTTGCGGTCGACATCTTGTCATGCAGTTTATTGACCAACTTGCACAATCAATTCACTTTAAAGCAAATACAGAAATTTTGATTTTTGTTATTTTTGAATAATTTTTCCTTCATTCAAAGTCAAGTTCAAAGGAACTCTCGAACTATAAGTGATAGACAGAACAGACAACACACAATTCCCTTGTTGTTGCGTTGCTAGAAAATATTTTGACAACTTTCACCAAAATGTCGTAGTAGAAAGATAGTAATTGGCTAATTTTTTCAAGGAAATGGTAATAAACGAACTCGCTATATTTTATCAACGACCTGAGTATTTCCTATTATTATATAGCTTGGTTAATATTATTACCGGCACTTTTACAGTTTTAGTATAATGTAATATATCGTAAGGATTATATTTTTATGGAAGAGCAGTGGAATAGGATGGGCAAAAGGTATACGAACTTTTTCGATCCCGGTTAGTCTATGATATTAATTATTTTTTATGGCACCCAAAAAGACAGCGGAGTAACAAAAGGTTTTCGGTTTTCTCTTTTTCTACAAACAAGATAATTTCGTCGGTCGGATGGTTCGTGAAGTCGTCACCCAAGTACACTACTTTAGAAAATGTCTTGGAGAGACAACCGTTAATTTTTTCGTTACACACACAAATACACAATTATACTGGGAAACAAGCTGCTGTACTGATGCGTGACGGCGATATGCTGTGTATGCAGTATAGTGTACTGATGACTACAGATAACTGAGATTACAATCAAGGAAACGATAGATTACACACAAAATGGCAAAAAAATGTGATGGCATTGGCACCGTAATAGTCTCCGATTCTCAAATGTACTGCTGCGTTTAGGGAAAAAATGCAGTCGTTAATGCATTTTCAAAAAGAATACGAAATACAAGTAGGTATACACACGTATCTGTCGTACATGTGTAATAATATATATTTCAAATCAAACCGTTCAACACCGGACGATGGATGAAGAATAAAGTTAAATCATGATGTTGATGATGATGCTGTTATTGCTGTTGCTGACGCTGGCAAAACCAGTTAAATCTTTTATTTTTACGAGGATGATACAAACTGTAAAAATATACTGAGACCCACATTCGGCAAATTCGGTTGCAAGTTGGCTGCGATATATAGAGACTGTTGTGGGCTTGATATGTATGCCAGTTGAGTTCGAGAAGTTGCAGAGGTGACTTCTTCTTGGCTTGATAATATGTCTGCTTGTCGACTCGCACTTAATATTATATTCCTAGGAGCTTTGCTCGTTTAATGCCGAGCCCGATGAGTTGAATGATATTTTTCAATCTTTCAGAAGATCAGGGAAAATGTATCAGAGTGCATAATATTATGGTGTATGGATTACTCCGCTCGCCTCTGATCATCATCATCATTATCATCAGTGACAACAATATTTTGAAAGCAGTTGGAAAACGGAAATACACTGCACCATCCTCTGTGATGTGTGTATACACAACAACACTACTGTTTTCCTGTTGTTAATCATCAGTCAAATCGCCGCACTACACCGCTTCAATGCAGTCCACACACTGCGATTAATCTTGGCAAGTGAAAGCTTTTCGTATTTAGACCTTTGGCGTATCTGTATGTAATATTATTTTTGTCGTTTTGATGAAAACTTGATATACCTCGTAAGTGTGTAGGTTCGTTCGAAAAGAAGTAACGCACAGGGAACAAGTTTTTTATAGCTTATATTTGAATGGAGCTGTTCTGTTGGAGAAGATGCAACGTCTATTTTCTTGCTATACTCTGTATACTGATGTCCAACATCTCAACTTCAAAAGTGTATGGGAGGAGATAAAAAAGGAACAGTATTTGCTTGATGACGATACTATATAACGGCTATTTTAAAAACTCGACTTTTGGCAGCTCCACTTTTTCTGCTCCGATGACTTCTGTGTTGTTGTGCTGCTAACGCTGCTGCACAATAGTCAAGAAAGAAAAAACATTCAAAGCATGGTTCTTGGAGTATTATGTCGATTTTAAAGGTTTGATGGAGCACATTATTACCTATGCAATGGAAGCTGCTTATTTAAAAATGATGATTATTGAAAGTTGTTTAAAATATCAATAAGCAAAAAAGTCATTAGTTCATTCATGCTCGAGATCTAAACTTGCTTGAATAGACGTTCATAACAGCAAATGTTCTGTATTGAACTAGGTATGTATGTGAGAGAGCCAGATTAAAAATAAACTTCACATTGCAGTCCGTCCGACCACAGCAACACATAAATACTTTAATATAATATAAAGCTGATTTCACTAAAAGGGTTTCAGATTTGGATAGAATGCTGTAAGATTTAAGTGGTAGTCAAGTCGTTGATGTTACGTTTCATTTCCATCAGAGTAGAAAGCTGCGGAGCGAATAGAATACGCGTATATAATATGTACGTATTCTCCCTTTTAAATAATAATATTTCCATACATTTCTAATTCAATGCACAATGCAACACGGGGTGGCTCGTACGGATGGACGACTTGGGTACGGAAGACTTGTAAGTGGACTTATGGTTTTACGGGAACAGGAAAGATAAGATTATTATGTCGTATTGCTTCAAAAGAAAATATGTACAAGATCCGAGATCTGAAAGACCCGAGAGATCCATGTGTGTATCCTTCTAGGTTGGTGGTACTGGTAAAGGTAATAATATTATGAAATGAACGGTAATGGATAACGTATAGCGTCTTTGGATAAAAACATCTCCAAAGAAAATCATATGGGTTCCAAGAGAAGGAAAGAAAGCTGTAGCACGCTTCTAATATCCATATTATGCCTTACACTGTGTACCTCACAAGTCACCAACATCACAAGAACAGCAGCAGCATACATACATATTTTAACATGTTTGAACATAAAGGAAAAACAACTGCATATCGATATACAATTACGGTGGTGTTTCACCAGCAGCGCTTTCATTCCATTTTCCTGGCTATTCGGCAGCAATCGGATTCCCTCTAATAACTCAGAGTCCAACCGGATACTACCACACTTTGTGCAAAGCGCTAGTGTTTTCTCTTTCAGCATCACCTCCATCCTTCCAATCTCCTGCCATTTGTCCGTTTGCGTCTTTTGAGAACCCTGTAAATTATACATGATGCATGCTTTTCGGTATTATGCCGAGATGAAAATTGAAGATATACGACACAACAGCGGCAAGATCTCTGCGTAGATAATGCTATTTAATGGAAGATGAAACAGATCCTCTTACATTTTTCATACAGCACTAGAATTCATTGGAATAAAATAGTTTTCTTTATTCTTCTTTTCATTAAAGTAACATTTTTATGTTTCTTCGTTGCTAAATGCAGTACAATTTCCTTTTTTACAATATGGGTTCAAACTATATGCTATATACAAGAAAATAATAAAATATGTAGGTATTAAATAACATTATTGCAACATTAGTATATAGGAAACATGTAATAAACTCAAAATAATTAACACGAAAACATATAACAAGACAAAACATATATTATATTTTTTTTATAAATTTTCTGAAATGGTTAACATTTTTTGTCAAATCCTGCCAATTCAGTAGATCAAATAACAGTAACGCTGTACCAATCTCAACGGGATTTATAAACATGGCACTGGACTAGGGTTTTACACGAATGTCATAGTTCAACCATCTTTTTACGTATACATTCATACATGCACTTCTCATTATCATATGCACCTATATTTACATAACTATTATGACAAGCCTGATTTGCGTCAGTACTCATATCCGAAATCCAAAAAAGACCATGTTCGTTCATCATGATTCTCACTGCATAACCAACTATGATCTATATCATCCTGATCTAGACAATAACCAACACTTTAGAAAGGCAAAGCTTGTTTATTTACCCAACATTCCCACGCAATTCCTGTATAGATAGAAGAAGTTGGTCCATAAAAGAGACCAAATCATCATTTACTCATTATCCTCCTCAATTCTCTGCCGCTTGACTTTCATCACACATCACATCATATAAAAATATGTACATTTTTACCTACATCTAAAAAATCTGCATTTGATTTCCACCTACACCAATTTTCTGTCGTTCGTCTTTGTATCCAGTTCAAATCGGAACATGTTCTCATGACCATTTTTTCCACTCAAGTGCATATACACGTGTTCACGTCAACACAACTGGATGCAGAAGGAAAAGCAAGCTCTTCCTCTTAATTACCCCACTCCTTCCTAGCTTCTTCGTTTCATTCTAAAAAATGCAAATAACATGCCAACATTGCCATCAACAGACAGACAGTTCATACCACATTACAAGAAACTTATTACTAAAATTATGCTAACAAGAAAATGCGCTTATAACAAAGTTTGTCTAAACTAATAATACTTTTTTTTCCTTTCGCCTTTTCCACTTTTAGGCACAAACAACTCCACTTCTACTTTGCACGCAGATGATAGCTATAACAATTAAATTTACTTTAATCACAGCATTACCTCTACATAAGCCACTAAAGTCCAAGTTCAAGGTGAACTCTGCTGTACGTACATCCCATTAAACTAGCTAAGACTATAATGATCACAATATTTATTTATTTATCGTAATCTATCAATATGTACTTACTTGAATACTATTTAGTGCCTTTACAATCAAATCACTTCCTAACTTGCTTTACTCCCTTCATCTTAAGTGACTACTACGCTTTACTACGTTCTATCTTATCATATTGCTCTTATCTGTCCCGTCCTTCTTCATATAAAATGCGGGGCAACCAACGAAAAGTGTATATATTTTGCGTCACGGAGGACTGATCATTTCTGAGAACCACATGTCAGAAGCGGTGCTTTATATTTTTTTACTTTAGTCTTAAGTTCAAGTACTTTCACGTGACTTGACACGCATGGTTTAATTGTGTACTATTATGGCTGACTGGAATGTACTTTACGTACGTTCTCGCGTCAAAACAATCATTGCTAACATACTTCGTTGTAATGTGAATTTGCCATATAACACGCATATGCCGGTAGGTAATTAATTATTCAAGAATCGCAATCACATTGCTTCCTTGTGTTGGAAATGGATGGGAATTAACATGCACATTTTTACTTGATTGATTAAAATCATGAAACTTAGAATGATAATATGAAGAGAGTAGTACATGCATAGCGTGTCAACATCGCGGTGGGTATATTCGCACTAGGTAATTTTTTACGTGGGGAATTTTGGGAACAATATATTTTACACGAAAATTCAGACTAGTCTTAATTCTTGTTCTACTCCATTGCTCTTCAACTACAACTAATATATACTAGCCAAACTCCTGCTTTGCTCATATTAATTTATGTAAACGTAATCTGCTGGATTGCTTGCTTAACTTGTTTACTCCTTGCTCGTATCGATATCAGCTCCATAGTTGATCTTGCCCAAACTTCTGTTGCGGGATTCGTTATTGCTGGTGGAGTTGCTTGTTCCAGAATCGATGCCTGCCCGATTAAGATTGTTGTTGTTGTGATTAGCTCTACCTCCATCATCGTTATCCTGGGCGCTGGACGAAGTTGTGCCACCTTCTGGGTTCTCAACGTCTACCGTACACGTAGAATTTGTGCTAGAGCTGTCTTCCTCCTCGTCGCCAGCGACTGTGAAGGTTATCTTGATATCATTCTTCTTCTCCCTTTCTTTCAATGAATCTAAAATAAAATGGAACATGAAGCGCATTGGTCAGTTTTGGTGTTAAAATGCTTGTAAAAAAGGTGGTAACATAGGTATGCATAAAAATGCGTTGTAGCTACACGTTCAAGCAGATCAATACTGAAACGTTTCGCAGTTGTATACGTACAGCTACAGTAATACTGCGTGTTGTATTATTAATCAGCAAATCTATCACGTGAGCATGTTGATAGGTGTTAATATGCAATGATTCATATAAAAATGGATTGATTTCACATCAAAAATGTTAATGAGTATTTATGTAAGTAGGTAAGTACGCACGTAGCTTGCATCATATATTTTTACCTTCTAATATGTTTTCCAGCTGCTCTTCAGTGTAGCAGTGCTTGAAGGGCACTCCACCTAACTCCATAATACTGGTTAAAATTCGTACAAGTGATGGTTTGATTCGCCATAAGATCAAGTCTTGTTTCTTGTCATTGAACATTTTGAACAAATCTCGAATTCCCTGAAAAACGCATAATAATATATATAAAGCAAATATTAGAACAGATGTGTGTTATTGGCACAAATTTTAACAAAATTACAGGTTCTTGCATAAACATCTGAATCATACAACGTAATCATTCATCGGCTAAATTATAGGTTTTAAGACGCCTTTGAAGCACGAGTTTAATGCATGATCAACAAAAATTTCCATAAAACGATTTTACTTACTTGAGCTGCGGTAAAATCTGCAAACTGGATAAAATGGCAGTCAACCACAATGGGCAGCACATCTTTGCCCCATTTTGTACCGGATTTCATGATCACGTATCGAGCGTACTCTGTTGATGGGAAAGTCATTGATCTGTCCATGTCAATTAAGATGAACTGATAGCCATTCGTGGTCTGCAGAGAAAAAGAATACCATGTCGTAATAACATAGACCGTTATGCAAATTTTGTACAAAAAGAATTAAAAATTTTCCGTGAAAACGAAAACATGCAAAGATTTCCCTGACTGACGGTTGACAACAAAGGAAGAACCAATGAAATGGCACCTGCCAACGTGCCACCTACTCATGCATGAACATCTTCTAATTATGACTTCAAATTCCACGAAATAGCTGTTGCCAACTAATATTTCCAGTATCCAAAACTTGTGTTTACATATTTTATTGATCATTATTGCGAAAACAAGGGAAAAGGAAACAATTGAGGCAGAATCAGCCATTCCAAATTATCAAGAGGGTACGTGTGAAGCGTGAGTAGTTTTACATAAAGCTTGATTTTCTTTGCCTCAATACAAAGTATTACGTATGAATATCATATTTATGTAAATGCATTGTCATTCTGTGACATGTGGGTGTTTTTTAAACTGCATACCAAATGAGTTTATTTACGCACGCGTAAACCAAATTTAAAAAAACCCAATCATTGAAGTACAATTTCAATGACGGCAATGTCAGCAAAAATATTGATCGAAGATCAAATAATTTTTATACAAATTGCTTTCAGGTTGTAAACTTAAGTCAGGTATCCCCATTCAATTTTATGAACAATTTCTGGATCATCGACTGGAATATAATGAATAATGAAATGATGTTAATTGTGAATAAAAGTGTCAAGCGTATCGCATTGTTTTCAAGAGTCAAGAGGAGTACTTGAATTACGACTGACTTGAAGTCAAATTTCAATTAAGTGCGGTGTTGCACGGGACAAGAGCTCTTGTTATACGTATGTATCTGTAAAACTGACGTAAAGTACAATAGAGAATTTCACGTACTTATTCATGAAAAATTGAGAAATCAAATCAAACCTTTGATGCGAGCACTTTAAAAAAGGCAGTTATCAGACGATTCAGGGTGCAACTACTTTATCATCACGCTATATACACCTTCTCGTCATCATTAATTATTATGGTGATTTGTTATTATTATTATTATTATACTTGTGCTTATGATCGAACATGATGCATTATTATGGTGTAAAAGCAAGTAAACCAATCATCATTAAATAGCAATATTAAACATGAACGTCTGCTCCAGTGCGTAACGGAGTGCACGTTGTAAATTCGCACGTACCCCACCTTGTATGCCCAATAAAAACTCATGTTCAGAAGATCATGCAACTATTTCATTATGCATTCATTTCATCTGTGTACCGCCTTAACTAATAATTATGTGCATAATTACGCAGTTGGCCATAATTTATAATTTAGTTATATTAAAATGACAAAAGTAATACGCACCTGGCCTCGCTTTACGGTAACGCCGGGTCTGGCAGCGTAGTACATGATGAAAATGACACTGATGAAGAATCCAATCAAAACTCCATACTCAAGACCAACGAGCAAACTTACAGAAAATGTGGCAAACCAAGGTAAAAGATCCATTTCTGTGGGAAAGTAAACAATGTTCCATTGTTAATTTCAAGATCATTGTCATCAAATACAGCTGTACAATAGACTCAATTGATTCAATTATACTTCCGGGTGCGTAAAGTACTAATTTTTTGAATAAAAATTGACATGTCATTAAAGTAATTTGAATACTAATGCTTACTTTTGCTCTTCCACATTGGGTAAATGATTTCGAGGTCAACGGTAAAGATGACAGCGGTGCAAATAACGCTGAAATGTAAAATTCACAATTATAGCATATTAGATTTCAATTGGTTGAAATGGAGTTCAACCCAGTTTTTATGTATTCTCTTACCTGGCAAGGGCAGCCTTTGGAATGTAGAAAAAGTAGGGTGTAAGGAACTGAAGGGCAATAATGACTAAAACACCGGTAACTAGTCCACCCATAGGTGACTCAACCCCAGAAGCTTTGTTTACGACCGTTCTGGAGAATGACCCAGTTATGGGCATAGAGCTGAAAAAGGCTCCGCCAATATTGGACAAGCCAATTGAGATCATCTCTTGTGAGGCATCAACTCTTCCGGTTCCGGCATATGCCTTTGCAATGGTAACATGCTCCATGAGCGCCAAAAGCGGTAGCACAATAAGTGCAGATACATCCTGTTTCAATAATGTTAGTACACTGAAATCTACAGGGACGCCTTCAGTTGTGTTTCCGGAAAAGCTGAATGGAGGTGATTTGAATGGTGGTAAACCAGGAACAACGTCGCCTGTTTAAATAAATTATGGAAACGCACCCAAAAGGTAACGGGTTAATGTTTGTACTCATTGCATAACGAAACGAAACATTGAAAAGTTTACTCTGCACATGTTTTTCACAGAAAAGTTTATATAAATATGAACTGTACATACCCACTAGGGCAACTTGATCTTTTTTCCCAATCATGGCAAATATGACGGTGCAGGCAACGATAATGATGACACTTCTCGAAGTGGAGATAAGCCACAAAAACTTATCGGCTGCTGGATGCAGTTTACCAAAGCATTTGCATGTAGCTTGAAGTTTCTGTTTATTTTTAAGAGAAAATAAAATGTGTCAGCAATGCCAAGTGGATATTATGAAATTCATAATTTTTGTTTTCACATTTTTCAGGAAATGAAAATATGTAGACCATAATATTTATTTGGTGTATTAAAACAAAACTATGGCATAAAGCGCATTTTTCATACCCGGAGGAAGAGAAGAATCACGCAACAGACCAATGACACCATTGAATCATTCAACTTGATCTCGTTGAAATGTTCTATGGTACCTCTGACCACAGCCAGGAAGCCTTCCGCCTTAAAACTTAAACCAAGCAAAGCTTTAATCTGGGTTGAGCAAATGGTCAGCGCAGCAGCACTTGTAAATCCAGAGGTCACGGGTGTGCTTATAAAGTTGACGATAAAGCCTGTGTAAATATTTAAAGATTGTACATCATGTAATACAGTTTTGGCAACATAATGATTAATGAGATACTACGATAAATAGGATGATATGAACAGTGTACTATACTATCAACTACGAAACCTAAGTAAACGGGCGACAAGTAGTAATTTGGAATAATATCAAATATGTAACGAGTAGCGTTATGTAGTAAACTAATTGGAAGCAATCGTTCATATTTTTATGACATTATCATAATCATCACCGATTCCAGTTCCCTACGTTTTTACCGCTTTCAATGAAATAGTTGGATGAAAGGATTACCTATGTGGTCTGTCTGAAAATGCATGATGTATTGGACTAATTAAATGTACATTTACCCATTGCATAGTTCCTGTAACCTATTGAGTTGAAGCCGTAGGTGATGTGTGAAACAAAGCGTGCGTGAATCGGAAAAATGGTATCTACTACTACGTGCACCCGGAATTAATGTGAGAAAGATATGTTTGATGACTAAAGCATTAATTACGGCCAATCATTTTTATAGAGCTTTAGCTGAAGAAAAAATAGTTTGATTAAAACTGGCGAATATCATACCATCATCACTTACCAAGTTGAAGCAGTCCCATGAGAAGTGTGACCACTCCACATACGAAAGACAACAGAACTGCATATTCTGGTGGTTTACCTAGAAGAAGGGAAAATAGAGGAAAACGTTATTCTTTGTAACAACTAATTGATGATCAAATCAATTCATCAACCATAACTGTTTACACTTCAATTAGAAGAATCTGGAAATTACTATCTGATCGCTTTTAGCAGGTGTTGAGCTGTTGTTAAATATTACGGAATATGTAAATACATGCAATTGCAATGCAACGGAATACACATAATTACATGTTACATTTACTCGAACTGTAGTTCACTAAGTTCAATAAGCTCGTTAAGATTATATCACAAGTTACATAAAGATTGATATTTTCATAAGTTAACGAGAAAAAATAAAACGTAGAATGTGAATGTTGTCTAATGCTGGAATCTCTTTTGGAGCAAAAACATGGAAAGCTTTATTGCAGAAGTGTGCAGTAAATTTTTGTAGCTTGGATTTTGATGTATGCCTAACAATTACCAATATTCTTTACTACATTCATTACATCTTTACCTAAGACAACATGAAATACACAATTTTACTATGAATGTTGTGGAAAAAATTGCATTACAAAATACATTTGGAACGACAATAGTAATTATCAAGCATAAAGCGGAACGTAATAATTCTGATTGTGAGTGAAATAAGCGCGTACCCTATAACTGCAAATTAATTTATTAATATTAATACCTATATATAACATATTATTTTTTAATTGTAGGTTCTATTGTTCTTCATTTTCGTTTTTACTTCTTTTCTTTCAATTTCCCAGATAATCATTTTGATTACTGGTCCATTAAATTGGCATAAGTCACACATAAAGCATAACCTATGTACCATTTGTGTATTATAAAAGCGTGGAAAATGTGTGCACAATTCCTAGTAATTTACATCGGTGCTTAAAGAAGGAAGCGAAATGTGGTCAAAGCTGATAGTTATAATTACAACTCGACAGTTAAGCATGGAAAATAAAAACATTGTGCACCTACCAGTGAGATAAGTTAAGGTAATAATAGCCATTACAGCCGTTGGTCCAATCGTGATCTCTTTCGTGCTGCCTACTAGAATATAGACAAAGCATCCCACAAACGCCGAGTATAGACCGTACTGTAAAACAATAGGAATGACAAAATGCAAATATAACAAATTTCATAGCTTATTTATAGTATCAAATGTGATTCACTCTATGATATTACGCTTGCAACTTTGGTATGCATTGACTGTTTGAAAGCATTATTGCCTAATGCTAATTTTATTCGCATACTGACACCAATTTAAAATCGCATACTCTCAAATGACATCATCCACTTTCCGTGAAATTCGCCTTTCATTGTTTATTCTATGAATCTCTACATTTAAATTTACTACGAATTGACGAGACTTCAATTAAGTCAGCATCATGTGATAAGTTTTCATACCTGAGGTGGTAGCTGCGCCACGGCTGCCATGGCCAATCCTTGTGGGATTAGGGTCAACCCGACAGTCAGCCCTGCAATGAAATCGCTTATCCCTTTCCCTACGGTATATCTCGGTAGCCAATCCAGAATAGGAAACTTTCTTGCCACATTTTTCTTGGTGAATGTACGTTGCATCCATCCTTTGAAGCAACCTTGGTCATCATCATCGCCCACATTGTAGTCTCCCTCGTTGTATTTCCAGGAAGTTTTATCATGGTCCTTTCCCCCAATAATTCCACCATTGGAACCAACTAAACCAGCAGTTGGAGAGGTGGTTGAAAGATTAGGATCATTTTGGCCAATGGTGGATAAAGACGGAGACCTTGATAAGCCCGTCAAACTTGACGAACTGAACGAATGGATTAACTCAGTCTTCATTGTAATGGTGTGTTCAAATTACGTTACTGTCGCTTTATAGTATTGCTGCACAGCAGCGTGAGAGCTTTTCTCTTTGTTTGTACGTAATAATATATCACTTTTACTGTCAATAAATCACTTATCACACCATTAAAAGTAAAATGCTTAAATGTAGATAACAAAGAGTTGACGGTCGGTTTAAAGAGAAAATCTACCAACAAAGGATTACAGGTAAAAAATAAGTAATAATAATTAACTAAAATTCTAATAATTATTATTGGTTTTGTTGACTATGAATGTTATCAGTTTATTGGTTGATGTTTTATTACTAGTTGAAATTATAACACAAACGACTGCCAGCAGAGTTGTGTGTCATGAGCTCTTTTCTCGAAAGTTCATCGATATCTAATGGACTAAGTTTTGGTAAAAGCTTTAATTTATACTCAAGTGTAAAGTTCAGCACTGGTTTACTTAATGATAGGATTTCTACAGCATTCGATGACAGATGCAGTGGTGTTGGCCACACAAGCCCTTAGTCCTTGTCCCAAAATTTCAAGAAGCATACCCCTCATCCACATTTTACCGGTAAATACTAGTTTTTACTCTGATACAGTCAAAAGTCACCACCACCACGTATATCATGGACATGAATTTACCGTTATCTTGACTTATTTGTCTATCACGTACTTTCCCAATAAAACAACAGGCATCGACAATAGAACTGCTCATGCATAAAACTTCTGAGTATCGCTGGTTCAATGTCCAGAGCTGATTAGAGAAAGTCAAGGAAATTCGTACGTAGAGAGATGACAAACAAGAGATGCTTACGCCAAATTCATTTACATGTAATTTCACACAGTAGAGCACAACAACAACAATTTGAGGGTCAGAATTCTTGATAGTAGTAGACGAGTTGACGTAGCCGCATCAAAGTAGTAATCTGTAACAAAATTATTGGTTACGTTATACATTTGATTAATTTGATTAAACCTCTGACTCGATCAGTCAGTCTGCTGTGTGCATATCATTTATCTTGTATGTGGGTTATAATGATTTCGTATTATGCAAGTAAACAGTAGCATTCCAACAGGTTCGTAACCTGTGCACCAAAACAATTATTTATATATGTTTATGTAATGTTTCTGTCCTTCCACAACACTATTATCAACAAACTGGACAAAGTCAATTTCAAAGAGGAAAAAAATAAGAGTGATACCTTGAATTGTCGTTGTGCAAACAATTGGGATGATTGAGATGATGAGATAAACTCTCCATGCAAAGTTGCATGAACTGTCACCAAAGTGGAAATTACCTCTTTATTTAAAAACGTGGATAATCTGATGTTCACTGAGAATGAGACGATGAAAAGCACTCACAAGTAAATTCAGTTTTTTTTAAACAAGTCGCCTTGATGGACTTTAAAAAAAATCCATGTAATCTCGCCAACTTGCTGGAGAACTTTCTAGGTGTATTGATAATCAGTCAATTAAATAAGTGATCACGATTCACACCAGCCACCACGCTTTTATACGAGTGACTATGCGAAGATTTTCACGTGAAGGAAGGTAAGTTTTAAAAAAAATTAAGGTAGGTGACGAACACGATTGATTGACAACTTGTTATGACGGTTTTACGTAAAAGTAAAAAAATGCAAAAAATGTATAGAAAAAGAAATATTTTTAGTGACAGGATCAATCATTAAATGTTCAATCTGACTGGAATAGAATAATTCTGCGTAATGATGATATGATGAAAGAGAAAAGAAAAGTGAGCTTTGCTTTAGACTTGACTTCTCCAATAAAAGTAGACTCTCAGTTTCTCTTTGTTTCTCGACTCGTGAGGATACCTTTTCTGGGTCGTGAATCAACCTCGACTGGGCTCAACTTGACTCTCTCCATTTGATTTATAATTTTTGGCAACGAGTGAAGTTATTGATTACATACGCCGTACGACGAATCATCGCCCATCGGCCGATTGTTACAAAAGTATGTAAGCTCGGCTACTACTGCATCGCTTGAATAATACACACGACGACGGTTGTTGATGATAATAATAATCCTAAATAGGTATATAGGTAGTAACTACTTCTCCTCTTCTGTTGTTTTCCTTGCTTATATATATTTATAAACTGTGATTGCGCTTTTTTATGTACATATTTCACTCACGAACTTTGTCTACGATGATGCGGTTCTGATTCCTGATGATGGCTATTGCATAAAGCGAATATTATGTACATAAATAGGAAAGCGAGAAGTGATGACTTGCTTTGGGCTTGTGCTCTACTGCTGCTGAAGATAAGCCTCTGAGAAAGGCACACAAACGAGCGTGCACTTTTTTATTATTAACTAAAAAGTACTAAAAATGCAATCAGTTCTCCTGCTCGTGGTCGGCACTGTCTCTCTGTAATATTTCTCGTATATGTTTATATGTATCACTACTGACACAATCAAAACCAACCACTGCCAAACAACTAGGTGTGATGATGAGAGGATTATTATTAGCAGTTACGTTTTTTATGAAGATCCTCCTAAATCCTTGTATTTTCTGTTAAGACGCGATAGCAGCAGTGGAAAATCACAATAAAATTTGGAAAAGATACTTTTGCATGAGAAACTGATACCTGCAGCAGCAGCAGCAGATGAGCTGATGAGAGACGCTATGAGGATGATGATGATTCCATTTGTAACGTTCACCCACTATCATCATATATGTAGAATCTCATCAGAAGAGATGAAGTGCATCGCTTTACTAGCTAGTAGTAGAGCATTCGGTGAACTCCTCTTTTTTGCTTAAAATTTTATATAGCAAATTAAAATATAAACTCGAGTGTGTAAAAGTACAATTGCTGGTAGATATGATACAATGCGCACATCATTCTCTATGCTCATGCTCACCTTAAAATGTAATCCGTGTACCTATAAATACTGCACATTTGTTTATCCACGGTATTCTACATGCAAATTGTATTGCAACTGGTTATGGTTGTTGTTTTGTTTGATAGTAATTTTTAGCTAGCGACTTTTTGTGCATTTTAATGGTATTAGTTGGTAGAGGCAAATGCGTATGTTACGTACCTGTTTAATTGTACATTTGCAGCAGAAGCGGCAGACAATATTTGCTGCTAAACTTGACTTAGTACTTAAAACTTACGTAGTTGCCGTATAATCTGATTAAACTCATTTTTATAGATTTTATATTGCAAACAAGGCTTACTCTCGCATTTTCATGCGAGTGCTCTGGCATAAGCAATGCAATGGGTAGACGGAGCAGCTCAACATTTTACTGGCTTTAAAGACATAGACATTTGGATGAGCGTCATTGTATCGTCATGTTTCTAAACCTGCTGAAAGTGAATGGCTATATTGAGTAAGTAACATGCTAGTTTTAAAAGGTCACTTGGTGAACCAACAAGAAAATGTACACAATGCACAAATGGTTCATTGATGATCAAGATGAGATGTTGATGGGGTTGGTCCATGGGGAATTTTTTGTTGTTGACATGATGTAATAAATCCTATAGAGTTTCAATAAAAAATCAAGGTACCTGCAAGAAGTCGATGTACCAGAAGTAGAAAAAAGCAGCAAATATATCTACAAACTAGAAAATCATAGTTTTCTCAAAACTTTATTTGACCTTATATGCTTTACTGGGTAAGCTTTTTATTATTGCTTAGCCAAGTGATAAGGTTTGTAGCAAAAATGTAAAAGTTCCAGCAGATATATATATAACGTGTATATTAAGTAACAAGAATAAGCAGCGATGACTCAAATTCACAGAAGCAAGATGAGACGAGCTGAGAAAGGATAAAATCAGCTAAGAACGGGAAATAAGTTTTGCAGGTGGAATATTGGAAGAAAAATTCAAGATATGACTTTGATGAAGGTAATATTTCAGTGGATTCTCTTGTACTTGCTCATTACTTGCTGATGATGATGTTGATAATATTGAGAGTACTGACGGTGATATTACTATATTTCTTTTTCGAAGCAATAGACACGTGTATAACGTGTTGTTGTGTGTGGCTTAATTTGATAAAGTTGAGTGATAGTAAATTAGTTCAATTATAAATAATCCCAAGCATTTTTTGGTGAAATTTCCCTATTATAGAACTGATAAAATGGAATTGTTGTTGCTTTGTAGCATGTATGGTCATTTTAGCATCAAAATTTTGGGACACAGACTTGCATGAACATTTTGTAGCATCATATAGTCAAGTTCACAAACTTGTATTAACTTTTTGGCACATTTTATTATGGAATGAAACTGTCCTGTTTAATTAGCTTCGTACTAGGTGTACGCGGAAACATGAAACATTGTGAAATTCAGTTCTAGTCCTTTCAGTTTTCCCTATAGCCCCAGATCCTACACCAGATTTAAAAGTGGTTTTAAAAGCTCACCTCAATTTAAGTAAAGCTAAAAGCCTTCCGCGTTCTAAAATTGTATACGCGAAAACAAGAATTACATAAATTCGGGGTGCATGATTATTACGGTCAAAATGATGTGAAGTGTAATAATGATTTTAAGGTAGGAATTAGATGAAAGCAGACATTGCGTAGACGGACAAATTTTTGCATTTTTCCCACTTTCAGTTAAACGTTGGTTAATGGTCATCCTAAAATGTCCATGGAGGAACCACGTGGAGGGGATAGCATACCAAATTTTAGCAAATAGCAGACCAATCTGTTCACACGATGATTACACCAGTCATATAGTTGTTATCTGTAAAGCGTTAAATTTAGTAACGTCAATCATCAGTGTCATCTACGACAGACGACAAATAAAATGACCAAAATTATGTGAAATTCTACAGAGTATCTGCAGAACAAGATATAAAATGTCGCAATAAAAAATTAACATAAAATTAAGCCAACTTTCAGTTTTACACGGAATAACCGTTACATGTGCGTCACTGTTGTGTTTACGCCGTAGTAAACCGGAATTTACATACTTGTGCAGAACTACTATTTTACTAGCTATATCTAGAAACAACCAGCTATATACTATATAAGACCACGCAAATTTTGTCGTTCGTACGTGTTAGTATTGTTGTAAAATGTTGCTAAATGCACATACAACATGAGTAAATATGGACATTGTATCGGAGCAAAACAACAAATTGCATGAACATCATCACTATATAATGTCATCATTCTAATGCTATACAAGGGACGACATGCACTATTTGTATGAAACAATTAACCACAAAAACCTAATTGCTTTTAAAATAGGTACATAGGTAAATATAGTAGAAGAGTCGTGAGACAAATTATTAATCAATTAAACTGTAATGCGAGAAGCTAAAAATTATAATAGTGGAATTGCATGTTCAATTATTCGGGAAAATACATAGTTGTTGTCTGTATCGGTTTACTTGCGGCTACTGGTGCCAGTTTTCTTTGCAAACTTGATGCAGTGCAGTGTATTTTTTCAAACAAAAACTCGCTACGAAAAAATTATTTGCTTCCCATTCCCATCCAATAAATCATGCAATTCATGCATCCTCCATACATACCTAAATACGCAAGCAGCCATTGTTGATTTGAATTCGAAGGATTACTCTTTTGGCCTTATTTGACTTTTTTGTTAGCGATCACTGCACTGTTGGTATTGACGCATGGTATACAAGACAGGATAGAGTTTACCAAGTACGTTTTTAAATAATGCACGAATGAAAGGTCCAAGAAATCGCAACAAGTGTTGTGTACTGTTATGCAGAAAATTTTTGTTTTTTGGTGCATGTGATCATTAGGTCAAACGCCATGTCTAAAATGATGCTATTATTAAAGGTAGGTAGTTTATTTGTGTGTGTCTATATCATTAGAACAATTTCGAATTTCAAAAGAAAAATATCGTTTACGACTTGACGTGGTACAGAATGTACAGTACCTAGTTTTTTTAGAATGAGATGGTTTAGATTGAGCGATGTCACAGGTACAAACATGTTTATTTTTTATCGTATGACATCGTTTAAAAGTAAAATCCTGTGCTCGAGGTATAAACACCATGCAGGCATGCTACAATTGTCATGAAGTATTTTAAAACATAAAAATTGCATTTTATACAATATTTCCAAATTGTTTGTGAAATCTTTAGAATCGTGTGTTTAATGACTCACCCATGTCGTCGTCATTGATTGCTTTATACTAACAAAATAAATGAAATAGTTTCATTATTAGGATGATTATTGTTATCATATTGATGATGACGATAACTCTAACTATTATCATCCGTTATTACTGTGAATTATTAATTTGGCAACCGGATTAAATGAATGGGGTTATCATAATGATTTTTCACATTTTATTAGGTTTTGTTTGCATTGGATTGTGGTTCATTAAACAACGTCGGTTGACAGATGGATCGGCAGAATTGTGATGTGTGTAGTACAGTGCAGAGTACAGATCATTTGACACTTTTATTACTGATACGGAGCAGACCACATCACAGTTTAAAAATGTTTAAAATGTCAGAGGATACTTACGAGAAAGGTTGATTTATTATTACCACACGTAGCTCTCATAATAATTTCATGTTGTTCCTACAAAATTCATACGTTTTTATTGTACCCTTTGGTGCTTTTGATCTATCCATCAAAGAAAAAATACTTGCATGCAAAATGTTTGCAATTTTCTGAATGCAATCGATTTGCAAACAGGTATTGCATTGCTAGCAATAAAAAAGAAAACCTTAATCAAACAGAAGTATAATGAAATAGGTACCTGAGTAAAAATTTGCATCGCCACAACCTAAATGCAAACAACAAATAATGTCAGAGCAGAAGAAAGTAAAATCAGGATAATAATATGATGGAAAATATATGCAAATAACAGAGAAGATTTGGGTACCCAGTTGATATAATGTTGAGAAAGGTAAGTTTTGCTGAAAGTAGGCATTCAGGGTGGAAAACTCCATGAAAGTCAAAATCAGGATGGCAAATACTTGATTGTAAGCAAAATTACCGGACAATTATACTACACAACTTGATTCTTTGCTTAAAAACTCAGTGAAGTAGAAAACTGGTACGGAGTGTTGAAAAACTACTCGATTTACAAATCAGTTTATGGAAAGACCAGTATAATTTTAAAGTGTGCAGATATATACTGGTAGGTATATGCATATTACCATAAAACTACTTCTTTAGGCATATATATCCTTTCTTGTGTAGGCAATTTATACTTTATAAAAACTTACCTTTCTCATTTTTTGCTTCTTGCGGCTACAATTTACGCAGGTCTAACAACTACATGAATAAAAGGAGGGACGATAAACGCAGTGTTTAGTGTTTAATCATGCTTATAATGCTTGAAATCTTTACGGCACTATGCATTGAAATCGGTTCCGTTTTATATATAATTTATCAGCAACAAGTTAATCAACCATTGGCCTTCTTTCGGTCTTTATCATAAAATCGTAAATGTAGCGGTGTTGAACGAACAAAATGGGTATGTCAAAACTACAAATTTCGAGGTGAATTTATGTTCCATCATGCAGTCATTATCATTACTCTTACATTCACAAGTCGTCTGATCTTGAGCGCCATCCCATGATGAGGTAATACTGCATTTAGCAAACAACATTCCACCCATAGTATTACTAAACTGGACAACTAAATAGATGTTGATCAAATCGTAATTAGGGCAGGTAGGTTTTTGAAAATATATATTTCATGAAAACTCAACAAAATGCGTACACAAGAAAACAGGAAATACTGCAACATCTTATTGTGTTTATTCGCGTATACTGAATCTTCAATCTATACGCTGTTTTAAAGCATTTTATATCAAAAGCATATATTGCATGTATGTATGTATGTATGTTTCTATCAGTATCCCCGACCAGGGTATCTCACTGATAGTCACAAATGTTAACACTTCACAAAAACTTTTTTTTACAGAAAAATAATCACTTTTTTTCATCAATTATTAAACAAAAATTTCAAATCTTCAATAACTTTGTCAATACACGATAGATCACAGCCAGTTTCTTTGTCACTTCGCTTTTCTATTATCCATGTTTGTATCTCATTTTTAAATTGTTTTAAGCTTTCAGCTTTTTGTATTTTTTCCGGGACTTTAGCCCACGCCTCTGTCATTGCTACTGAAAGAAAGCCGTCGCATTTTTCTCTGTTCACATAGTTGCATATTGTCCTTCTAGTTTCGATGATTTGTATAGCATCTAATTTAGTCATGTCTTGGAAAACTGTTGGTGCTTGTTTCCACAGCGACTTGTATGCCAAACACATTTCCGAAAATTCCTTGTGCTCCTTAACACTTAGCCATCCTAATTTGTTATACTCTTCCTGACTATAATGATTACCTAAAGTCAATTTTACACATGATTTAAATATCTTGTCAGCAGATTTTAATTGTTTTTTGTTTCCATTTGTCCATATCATACTCGTGTAAAATAGTTGAGAGAGGCACAATTACTCCACTAATAGTTTGATTTGATCCGAGCTCAATAATTGCCTAAGTGAGCGAATTGACCACAAAATTTTATTGCATTTTTTACTGGTGCTTTCTATGTGATCTTTCCATGTCAATTGCTGATCCTTTATCAACCCTAAACTTTTTATTTTGTTCACATTTCTAATGGTGACTCCATCAATCATGATTGTCAACTCTTTACACCGCTCGGCATCATTTTTATTGCAATGGACAATGAATTCAGTTTTATCAGCGTTTATTTCTAAATCGTTATTCCTAAACCATTTTACCAACAGGTTGCATTCACTTTCCAAAACTTTTAAGTCTCGTTGAATATTGTGTTTATCGATTTCTCTGATTATTTGTGAGTCGTTAGCGAAATAAATAAGTTCACTTTCACTATTAGCAAGCACTTTTACCATGTCATTTATAAATAATGAGAACAAAATTCCACTTTGGTTTGATCCTTGAACAAGCCCTCTTGTAGTAGATAAAATTTCTGATGATTCTTTATCGTTGACAAACTGTTTTCTCTCGCTATTATACGCCTCTATCCATTTGAAATCAATCCCATACTCGTTTAGCTTTTTGTATAATAATTGCCGATTTACCGTGTCGAAAGCTTTCTTAATGTCCAATGTCACTATTGCTAAATAGTTTTTTCTTTCAAGTGCATTTTTTGCTCTGTTCATTACATAAAGTTCAGCATGTTCAGTCGAGTGCATCGGGCGAAAGCCAAACTGCCTATCATAAAGAATGTTTTTGCATAATATATATTGCCGCATTTGATAGTATATACATTTTTCTAAAATTTTTGCAAAGACAGGTAAAGTTGAAATTGGTCTTAGTTGAGTAAGGTTCTCCACCGTCGTTACTTTTGGTAGTGCAAAAATTCGAGCAAGTTTCATTTCACTGGGCACACTTTTTTGTCTGATTGTTGAGTTAAACATATTTGTAACTTTTTGAAGGAAATTTGGAAGATTGATAATCATATTGACCATTCGATTGCATATCCCAACTGCATCTTCTGTTGTATTATCCTTATTTTTCATCATTTTCCAAGCATATCTAATTTGTGCCTCCGATAGTTCTGCAATTTCAAATCTCTCCATTTCTACATCATTATTATCTGTGTTATGTAATACTGTTACTGTCGTAGGCTGACTTGAGATGCTCACAAAATGTCAATAGTTATACTAATAAAAATGATGCAAGTAAAGAAGGCATTTAAAAGTCGAATCCACAAACTACATGTAATACAAAGCAACTACAAGTAAAGTGAAATTTTAGAGGAAATTAATCGTAACATTCATGAGATGAAATTTGTCTAGAGCAATTCCATGAGTCACATTCAACATTAAATTGAAACGCGACTTATTCAGTAAATAAAAAAATAGACAATTGGCAGGCAAACAATTATTGAATAAAATTTTTTCGTTCATTTTACTTAATTAATCATTTTCTTCGTATTTTTTAGAAACAGCCGACATATCCGTAAATACCCATACTACCTTATACATATATGTAGGTATACCAATCTCAACCTCGCATGTATTTCCGGTACATACTTTTAAATAAGTAAATTAGATTGAAACACATTACCGTACATACAGTCAATTTCAGCACTAGATTTTTTTGTCAAATTATGATGATAATGTAGCTGTAGCATGAGAAAATTCTCAGACTGACAGAGTCAATGTAAATATTTAGGTATCATATTATTCATGTTATGTCTATGTAAAGGTACAAATAAGAATTAAGGTTTGTAAAAAGTAGCAAAGTAATAAAAAGTTGACTGCATGGAATGGCATGAATGTTGAGCGGAGTTAGAGCGGAGTCTGCATTCTGTATGACTGCATGCCGTGGGCCATAAATAACAGAGATAATTTGGGCTGTGCATGAAACGTTCTTGGATTCTGGACGCCTGGAAGGTGAACAGCCGTAGTGGTCGTTTTTCGTACGCACGTAATTGACGTAACGTATGACTTGATTCCTGTCAGCAGCTACTCCCGACGGGAATCAAGTAATATTAAATGGATTAACAATGCTATTAAAATACACATAAAATTAAAAATACTTTCCCAGTCTGTATGCATTCCAGGGATTATTTTGGTTTATTCGTATTGAAAAGTAAAGTCTTTATGCAATTTCTGCTTATCAGAGATTACGATTGTTCATTTTATATTTAGACACAAAGCTGTTCGTTCATCGTTGGGTATAACCGCGGACCACTGATTGTGAGCGATGGTATTTTTGATTTTTACTGACATTGAGCTGACACCAACAAAAATTCACCTTGATATAACCTACGAAATAAAAGCAGTCAGGGTGTATAGGTATATGAACACAAAAAACTAGGGATTCTTTTGTACGTCAAAAGTATAAGTTTGAGATGAAAACGATGTCATTAGTCATTACAGATACAAAATTTTGGTTGTTGGTTTTATTTTCTTATGGAGGAATGAAAGAATCCGCGTATTCGAGTTAAAAGTTAACAATTATTTTATGGATACATCAGACAATACACATATATTTACATATGTACATACATTAATTTATTAACTAACACATTTACTGTATTTTTAACTTTTTGATGCTATTAATTATTAACAGATTAACAGATATAGATAGATGTACATAAATTACACTCGTATCATAATCTTGTTATTGGACTTGCTTCTCATCTCCCACCTGTAAAAATGAGTTGAACAAGTTTAAGCCAGAAAAATGGAAAATCCAGTTCCTGGATTCGTGGAAGTACGCGGTCACCACGAAGCTACGCCATAACACTTACTAGTAGGTACTTGTTTTCCCATATACCCAACGGGATGTCTTAACTCTATTGAATGAACTATACAGATTAGGTATACTATTTTCTGAACTTCTACTTGACGTCAAATATTAGCGTTAACGCTGTGAAGAATCAGCCATAGCCCGTATGAATAGCGCAAATGTGCCACAATTTTCTAGACTAGGCAACTGGACAAATACTATGCTAATCGTAAAGTCAGTCAGTCATCAAATGAGTCCATGAGCATTTTGTGACAATCGAGAAGAATCTCGGTCCTGTCTTTAATTTAGAAGTAGTCATTTTTGCACTTTATCACGTATCACATTTACATCATTTGCGTGGACTACGGGATGTTATGATTGTGATACTATTGCGAATCTATGAGTCACAGCCTGTGACAATAGCCGTGGTTGTGGTGCTATGTGAATTGCGAGATGTTTAAAATGAATACGACCACCGGCTTGTAGCTTATAGTATGTAAATCAATGTATCAATCACGTAAATACCACACGTCACATCACACCAAAGCTATTGCATATCTTCGAACATCCAATCGAGCAATCCAATCCTTTTTATCCCCTTTGGACACTGAATTGGATGTCATTCACATTCCCCATATGCCAAACACATAAGAATTACCTGAACTGAACATAACCAATAGAACAATGAGTCATTGAGCGAGTGTCAGCATCTTTCTTAAATGTGGATGGAATGGATGTAAAAATCTTATGGATCTTATATGGTGGGTGCATTTCATTGTAACCATGAATGAATTTACAACATAAAAACAATTCTGGAAAACAAGGTCCTTTACTCCGAGCAAGATTAAGCAACATTTCTCGCTTCTCGTCTCGTATCAGCGTCTCCAGTGTTGTGTTGTGTTGTATAGTGTTGCCAACTAATTGGGGATGTTGGGAATGGCGACTGATGCCGCATGGCCACTCAGAGCACCGCAATTACAAAATACAATTGTAATTAAATACGTATTTCAATTACTTTTTGTAATTGAGTAATTTGTATTTCAAATACTTTTTATTTCAAAATGTATTTTGTAATTTGTAATTAAAATACTTTTTATTTTAAAAAGTATTTTGTAATTTGTAATTGAAATACTTTTTTATTTCATGCTGATAATTTTATTGCATTTTTTCTCGAAATTATCGTTCGAAATGCAATTTTCACGGTCTACAGCGTTTTCAGATAATTAATTTGAATGCTATCTTCTCTTTTGTCTATGTGTTCACCGTTTTAACATGGAAATTCTCGATTAGACGAAAGTTCAACTATACATGAAAGTATTTTGTATTTGTAATTAAAATACTTTGTATTTTAAAAAGTATTTTGTATTTTGTAATTGAAATACTTTCTATTTCAGAAAGTATTTTGTATTTTGTAATTGAAATACTTTTTATTTCAAAATGTATTTTGTAATTTGTAATTTAAATACAAATACAATGTAATTGCGGTGCTCTGTGGCCACTCATATCATTTCCAGTTTAAACTGGAGTTTATGGCCAAAAATAGCAAAAAATAAAAAATAATATGATATATTTAATCCTTACTTGAATTGATATGTTGAGCTGGTATTTCCAAATTTTCCTTGTATTTAAAACCCAATAATTTGTTGGGTTGAATTAACTGATTTTGCAACTGACAATGAGTTGCAGACTAAAAATAACCAAGCCATTGAAAACCGACTTTATTCGGAGATAACTGGAAATGTCTACATTGAATAACGTAATTTTTACACGTTATATGCACAATCAATTCTGATAATCTTTGTTCCTGGCCTTCAAACCTCATAGACATACTGATTTTTGTTTAAATATTACATTGTCAAGTGTTTATGTACCTACCCTCGTATTATCCGTAATTGTCAAATGCGAAAAAGTCCTTAAAGTGTCTTAATTTATTAGAAAAAATGTCAGAAAAAATTGACTCAATATACGACTAAAATAGGTCTCCATTGAAAATTCATGCGGTGTACTTACTAACTCCATGGAGGTACAGTACAGAAATGGAGAGACAACAGTTTAGGGTTTTGGTGGATCAGGAATCTATGCCTCTTGACCGCAAGCTATTGTATTTAGGTGAACGTGAAACGAGTAATATTGTGGATCTATAACTCAGTTGACCGCGTTAACAGAACAGGTAAAAGCAACGGAGTTCAGAAAATGCAATTTTATGACACGACTACTAAAGGAGCAGATGCAATACGTTGAGCTTATACTCTATGATATAAGGAGAAAATTGTGATTTTGATTGATTCGATAGATTTGATTGATGTGATGAGGGCAATTGAAGAAGGAATTTAACTGATGACCACGGCTACGTCACGATAATAATCAAATCGTAAAGAAGATGGATGTGCTTAGTGCTTGCATGTGGTAGAGTATTCCGGATTGGGATTCCCAATGTTGGTTGGAATGTCAAATATGAAAGGTTGAAGGTAGTTTCATTTATGTTTACATTAATGAAAACATTTTAAATTGAAAACAACTCCAAATTACGCAAATGTAAAATGGTCTCTCTAAAACAAGATCAAATGGAGGAAAAGTTTGTTCATGATTGAATTTACATACATAATACGAACATAAGAATGCCGGTATGTCGATCGATTTTGCCTCTACCGGGTAAAGCTTTTCAGATTGCATTTTGCAAGTTAACTTTCAGCTTTCTATTCCCAGTTTTAAACTACCGACATATTATGTATATGATAACTGCAACAACTGTAAACAAATCACACAAAACGTTCGAAAGTAAATGAAGCAGTGTTTTTGTATACCGGGCAGGTAATCACATTCATGAACATTTTATATAATTGTGAAAAAGTAAAGGTAATTTTGTCATCCTTTAGGTGCTTGATTAAGCATAAAAAGGTAAAATGTTGAGCTTGGAGACAGCAAACACCAATATCTGCAACTAGATTCGACACTTCCGCCAATAGAATCAGTTAGACTGATTTACTGACAAACTAATAATCATCTTAAGCATTCTGCCAAAATAAAACTAAAAATATCAATGTTACCGGTCAGTAACAGCCCTTATATTCTTGCATACGTATAAACATAGACATAAAGGAATTTGGCGTTGTATGCATGTGCTATTGGATAAGAGTCATTGAATCATTAGGTATTCTGTAAGATTGAATATCACAAACTGCATTTATGGGATTGTTATTGTTGTTAAATGCTAGTTTAACTCGCAGATCCGAAGATCAGTCATGATTAATGTGACAAGGAATGAAATGTAAATGCCTACTCATATTTCATTTTTTGTGAAGCTGCAGGCTCTATGGATTATCGATCCAAATTATCAATAATAAAAATAATAATTAATCAACATTAATCATCACACAAACAAATAATGGTGTACATACAAAGTCTAATAGTATAGGTTATTTTCCCGTAATTCACTTTTAACATAATGAAAAATTCTTCGTATGTACATACGTATTCAATGTATACGTTGATAACACAAGTTGTAAGTGTTGTTTGTTTTATTAGTTTATATGTTGTACTTGTTTTACCCTTGAACTTTCAACGCTCTCTGTAATTGGGATAAATACAAACCTTGATGTTACATGGAATTCAAACCTACACGGTTGACGTTGGCATATTTCTTTAAAGTATTTTCTCTAAACCATCACTAAGCACACACACACACACACTCACCAAAAATACTCAACAAACTTTATTTCACTTGCACCAAATGTAACAATAACAATATTGAATACCTAGGTAATTATGCATTTGATGCAAAATCTGGAGAACATTGTGGGCATTTACCTCTACACGTTTTCGTTGACACATGGATGCAATAGTCTAGAAACACGACGACGCAGGTGAATTGGAAGGAAGACATACCAGTGCCAGTGTATCTTATGATGTATAGTGTTTGATTTCTAAAAGACACCAATAATGGCTTTTATGGATACAGAGAAGAAGATAATATCTTATAATAATAATATTGAGAAATTAGTAGAAGAGAACATCCAGACTGGAAAAACCTGGAACTGGTAGGTAATTTGGTAGTGTAATTGTCTATGTGGGATTGACTTTTCAACGACTAAGAATAATGCCAATGACTCATGCCTAACCAGAGGACCGGGGCAATGTAGACAGACTTATAAACAGACAAGGAAAATTACGGAGCCCGTTTTCCTTCATTTCACGACAAATTCAATTCCCACACACTCCTACTCTATCAAAAAATATAGCTAGATTTATGTAGAAATCACGATCTTGTTTGTACATAACAAGCTTGTATAGCTTACAATAATACGATAAAGGTTCAAATCATAAAATTGCAAATGATGTGCATTATGATATATAGAGACTGGAGACATTCCCGTCGTAGGCTTCGAATAAACAATTTGCAACAGAGACTTTGTAATATTCATTTATATGTTCAATGTTTAAAATCTCATTATTCAATCAGATTCTCGCCAAAGACTGAGAAAATCAACGTACACTCATCGTAAAATATATACTAAACTTTGGAAATTTAATCATTGATCGTTTGTTTTGGCTTGACAATTTGGCATGTAGTTTGCATCTGTGTAATAGTATTAGATTTAACTTTAATCAACATGCTTAATTCCAGCATTACGATGGTTCCGTATTGCATGAGAATACCACTCCAAATTGCCTAAAAGTTTTCTGAGGTTTTCATTGACCAAATCACTTGCGCAATTCCCATCTTGGTCTATTAGCTCATGTACGGTTGGAACGGGAACGTAGCCAGGAACACAAAGCAAGCCCAATTCACTGACATATGGCCTCACTGCATTTAAAGATCGCATCGCACCCGTAGTGCCCATGGAGTATGTCACTAAAGCCACAGGTCTATGTCGAAACATTGGAGGAGGTAACGAGTTCATCATGTTGAGAAGGGCCGGTGGCATAAGCCCATTGTATTCCGATGACAAAACCAAGAACCCGTCTGCTTTGCTTACAGTTTCAGATACCGCGTACATCCATTGGGGAGGTTTCTCCGTTTTGGGCAAAAAATGCATTGGTTGTCTGTTCAGTTCGCATTTGGGTTCCAATTCCAGAGGATCTAAAGTCGCAACGGAAACTGAATTGGTATACTTGGCCGTTGCTTTTAGGACACATTTTGCAACCCGATCAACCATTCTTCCATGCCGAACAGAACCAAGAATCATTACAATTTGTAATTTGCTGCTTGGGGACATCCTATTACTTCTGACCCACAATAGACTTCGCTTTGATTGACTAAATTGATAGAGAAAAGTAACGAGACATAGTATGGCATTATAAAAATAGCAACTCATGAAATCAAACGAACTACTGCACACGGTGCGTACAGGGTACACGCAAATCTTTAATAATTAAATTATAATTATAATGGGTATTTGAAATGCTAATGAAATCAGTGATCGTACGTTTTTAGTTAGTAGTCCTCAGAAAGCAATACAACAAAATAATGTCACTTTATTGAGTCAAAGTCAACTCTATTGCTAAATACATTCAGATCAAAAGAGCAATGAAAATAAGATTCTCAATATTCATAGGTAGTCCATATAATATGACTTTTACGTAAATTATTTAGGTGATTTATAATTTGACATGCACCTTTCCTAATCTATTTCTGCCTACATCGTCTTATGTACATAATTAAGAATACTCCTAGTCATATACACGAGCATACAATACAGAAGTAGTTAGTTACATTTTGACATGAACAAAAACTTAACACTAGGAACGTAATCATTTGTACAATCAACACTCTTTATGACACATCGAAATAAAATATCTGCTAGGAAGCAAAAAATTGTGCTGTGCCTATCCACGCGGTTTCGGAGCCACATTTCCATGACTTTCCCACAACACACCAACGATGAACGAGGAAGGTCACAATACAGTCGAAATACATGCAAATGGACTGCGGACAGCTACAGCGCAGAGCGTACACACAATCAAATATAATAATACAGAAATGCAAACTGAGTTCACTAATCGTACACGTTTTCCATTAACTTTCACAGCAATAAAGCTTCATTGAAAATATCGGAGGAGGATATACAACGTAGGTAGTTATAATTCTGACATGACATGACATTGTGTGGCTCATTCATATGATAACTGATGTGTGTGTGCTAAATGAAATGAATGATTCATAACAATAAAAATAACGGTTGGTGCTACAAGTGGTAACCACCAGGAAGGAACACCTTTCAAGTCGCTGTGGTAGTTGCAGTTGATGCTGGCCCTGGTTCAAATTTTTCTACCCCACCAGTTTCAAATTTCTCCACTCCGCCAGTGTAATTGTTCATTCTCTTGCAAATACGATAATGGTTGGCCAGTCTAAATCTAAATTTGAATTTTTTTCCACAGTTCATGCATTGGAATTGAGGTGCCTTTCCACATTCTAGTTTGATATGCCGTTGGCATGAAGCCATATGTCGATATCGTCTGAAACACTTGGGGCATTCGTAGACTCCATCTGCGTCTGATCGACAGCCATCAGGTACGTGGATGAATCTTTTCGCCTTTGGGGTTTTCCTTTCTTTTGCTAAAAAAGTGAGAAGCATAATAATTTAGTAAACTTTTGTGTATGTGAACCGAATAAACTGATAAACTGACAGAGCTGTCAATAATTTTTTTCTTACGGGTATTTATCCTTCCAACGGCAGTTCCATTTTGTCGATTACTACTACTATGGGCTATAGGATCTGCGAAATAAACGTCCAAATAATAGCATGGCGTACTATCATTTAAATATTCCATTAAAGTAACTGCAATATAAAACCTACCATTTTCTCCGACATTTGGTAAGATCATCATATCCTCCTCCCCATGCTGCCCTTCCTGTCCCCCATCTCTTTTTGCTGCGGACATTATTTCAAACTGCGAAATTTGGAATTGATTCGTTTGATCCGTGTTCATCAATTGATCTGGGGTCCCTGAAGAGTGAATAAATGTTGCGGAAGATGTTACTGCCTGAAGGTGGTTCGTCACTGCCGACGTAGATGGTAAGCTAGCTTCCACTGCTGTAGCAAAGTTGACGGCAGCATCAGCATGGTGAAATGAAGCAAAGATATCGTCGGTGCTTTGGTCTGCTGCCTTTTGTAGGGTACTTGTCGATGAAAACACACTCACTGGAGAAATACTGGGCTGATTCTGCATTCCCATTCCGACTGCGAATATAAATTTGGCAATAGTATTATTAAAATAATATATATGCAAGTAGTGTAAATAAATAAGTTTTAATTTTCAGTAAATGTGCTCCAATTTACCATCTGTAGCAGAATTCATTGCTGTCGGTACGGTTGGTTGTACTCTACTATTGTTAGGCTCCATCCTTCTATTCGCGGTGTTCACTGCCTGTTGACCGTGACCCATATTGTCTTGCCTTCCGCAATCTGATCTTCCATTGTCTTGATAATCATTAGACTGCATATTCTGTTCTTGTTCATTTGGAGAAAGATCTGAGAGACCACGAATCTTTAGAGCCTTTGCCACATGAATGAAGGACATCAAATCTCGCTGCGGTAACTGAACTTCGCCTTTGTACATGTATTTTAACACCGCCTCCAGTTGTGTGTAAGTAACATTTGTCAAGAATATTATGGGTTCTTTGTCCTTGTGTGGGGCACTCAGCAATTCCTGCAAGAAAAAGCCATAAATTAATTATTATTTATTGTATTTGAATTAGACAAAAAAATTCAAACATGTCCAATGATTTGGAATATTACCTGAAAGTAGGGACTGCATACAGAAAGTACGACCCTGTGTGCCTTTAGAAATCGCCCTTCCGCAGCCAGCGTAATGTCCACCAAATTTTCATTCCTCAGCAGCCCTTCCAACTCGGACCAAGTGGACGAGCGATGGTCTGTCCATCGCAATTGTACATGCTGAAGTTGTTGTAACTCCATCATGTATACAAGAGACGTTTACTGCCAGTAACTTGATACTTTAACCTCTAACCTTTGCAGTGTCATTCACAAAATACCACAAAAAAGACCCCTTCCGCTTCCTCTTTAATGCACTGCGGAGAAGGGAAACTGATGAATTTGAGTCAGTTGACCAGTGGGCAGCGATTTATTTGCACGACGAATCTTGACCCCAATCACTTTAAACCGTCCCTGCTACTTTTGGCTTGTCCGGGAGGAAATATGACGCTGTGTCCCTTTAAATATTTTTAAAACGAGCAAAAAGCAATCAACTTTTCTGTACGATGAACTTGGTGTAAATCCAGAGCTGAAAACATAAACAAAACCAGCCGTCCTGGCAGCAGCTATAAAGCAGCATAGCAGCAGCAGTAGATACCATTCACACAGCCACATACAACCTACCTACATACATGCACAGCCAAATATTTAGAACAAGAAAAGAGCAATGCAATCTGTCTGGTTTCTCTGTTACATGCATCTATTTCTTTAACCAAAGTACAAAGTAGCGATAGCCACTTCTTGTGAGTTGCTCGCGACGACCGTCTATCCGCGGAAATTACCGTTTATTTCAATCCGGCTATTACGGTGCGTAAACTGTTTGAAACCTGTCATTTATGGAACAAAATCCTCCCAGATATAACCTAATTAAATGTACATACTTTTTTAGGCTATATACATCAATTGCGGATATTGAGAATTCATCTATTCGGTCCACCAAATGACATCTATACCCATATTCCCAAAGGGTCAGATTCATGAGGTCTCCAAAATTAATGTCAACTTTCCATTTTCTTGTGTTACTTTACATCGACATATGTACATGTATTTTAGGTAGCGCTATTTTGCTTCTTTGGATTTCCATTATGCCTAGCGTATTCAATACAGATTCAGAGGTTTTCTAATATAAAAGTGTACATACACTGATCATAATCATATCAGCAGTTCTGACACAAGAAGGTGGTAGGTATGTATATGTACATCCTGTTCTGTTCCAGTTTCCAGTCCAGCCGTACTACAAGAATTTAGCCAGGTGAAATTAATGATTCCGATACCGACCATACAGTACATACATTCGCATTATTTGTGCCCTATTACATAACAATAGCTTTATACAATGCAATACTTTGAATGAACTTTGAATGCATGTACTGATTTTCTAGGTGCATATTTCTAATCCCATCATTTTCATGACACACTGACCGAACCACTTCTAATGCACACATGTAATTTAATGGTTGATCTTTTAACATCTACAATTATGCCCAATCTGCCAGAGAGAATAAAGTATTTATGTCGTTTGCAATGGTTTTTCAGTCATTCATCATAGGATAATTAATTAGCATTTAGTCAATTTATCCTGGTATAAGTATTAGACTTCGTCCCTGAGAAACATAGAGGCACCGTCTTTTAATAAGTTGTTCCTAAAAACTGCATAATAATTTCTAGTAGAAATTTTCTACCTTCCACCTTGCTATGTAATTGTCAAATGGTACAAGATTGAAGATTTTTGGGGCATCTTGCTCTTGCCTTCCTGCAATTCATTGATGCATAGTTTTTATTTTAGTAGTATACATAAACATACACGTAGCGATGTTTGGACTCTTGATCTTGAATTTGAACAGTTTGGCGAATTTGGGCTTCTTTTCCAGTTCATAATCACATCCCATAATAATCACACTTGCAAAATAGGATTAGGATTTCTAATGGGATGCTAAATATACATAACTTAACTTATAACTTAAAGTGTTTGATGCTCATCAAAAGCGATATGATAACTGATAACAATAAAAAGTAATTATTAACATATTTTATACTTTTAATAATACTTACCGGCATCGGTTTAGCATTGGTAGAATAAATTCAAATGCCTAAGCAAGCCAGCTAAGCGTAGTCTCTAAAAGCGTGTGTATGTTAATGTTATGCTATGTGTTATGTGAGTGTGCTGATTGTCACAGCGGAGCTGCTCACTACAAGAAGGAGGAGGAGAAAGTGAGGCACGGGGAAACTGTTGCACGTTGACATTTGACAAAAAGTTAAAATTAATTGTTGTCGAACGAGAAGTGTGTCGTGGATGTGTGGCGCTGACCTCTTGGATGACAAATTCGGATCAGGCTCATACTGTCCAACAAGTTGCTGCATTAACTGTTTATCTTGCGTTTTTTACGACCACATTTACCGGCTCCAGTTGATGTTTTGTTGGATTATGTTACTTCAATAATAATTGATGACGCAGTCGATTTATAAATTACACTACTCTATTGGCCCAAGGAGTAGGTTTGCAAATTTGCAACAGAATGTGAACATAGACAATACTGTTGGAGAAGTAATACCTTGAACCTAATAGTTTTCAATGACCGACCGGAAGTGGAGTTGTATCAGAGTTTTAGTGTTTTATTTTATTGGGGAGTCAGAGTTAAAGTAACAAAGTCGATCTATCGTCATCAATTGGTGGCAGTGTTGAGGGGGCGGACATTGGTCATCAGTGCGAGTAAGACTGTCGTTTGAAATGGAAACTGAAAAAGAAATTGGGGAAACACTCTTGGAGTACGTAAATTGCAAAAATATTTCACAATATAGACATCTCCAGTTGTCGACTTTCTTTTAAGTTAATTGGTGTTATGCTGGCTGTATTAAAGTATTTAAATGTTTGCTTTGCTTCATTTTTCTTTCAGGATCTTCAACGATGACGGCATTGATTCAAAGACCGTGGAAGAAATTCACGATAAGTTTATAAAAAAGTTTAAAAACGATGGGCCATTTTACTTCAAAAGTAAGTGTAACGATATGCATCATGTTACTTGTTCTATGATGAATGAAAATAAATACCTCATAAATTAATGGTATTTGAGGTTTTATATACGTGACATTATGTATCATTTTATTTTATAGCGTGTCATGTTTTGGTGACCATGCTGCAGAACCCGGAATTTTTTCAGTCCACCCATCAAAAGGTTGCCACAGTTGGAACTCTGCTCCGCGTGTTCAGTGGAAAGCCTCTTGAAGATAATCCGTTCGCAATTTTCATTCATACATTGCTTGTACGTGCAGAACCTCCATGTGAAAAAACGTTTGTATTGAAAATCGATTAATTATAGAAACCTTCTTAATTAACTCTTGTTCTGTTTAATTACTTTTAGAGTAATGCCAACTCATCGTCTCAGTCACCCATTGGAACAGCAAAGAAATCAAGTTCACTCTCAGAGGTTAGCCGGCTGTCTTTGACAGAGAAACTGATAATTGGACAATTTGTTTTATCGGAATCTTCTGCGAAGGTAAAATACCTAGATCTTTTTAAATTTATCCTTTTAAAATGGGATATTGTATGCAGTCAGTTTAAATTTACATATTCATTTTAATGTTAAATATTTTTTTGAAGATATGGAACGAAGCAATTGCTTCATTAATCAAGTCAACCAACGAATCTATAAAGAAAACTCCTCCAGCACTGAATCTTATAAAATTGGAAGATGCATACAACAAGCAAATGGCCAATCTAAACTTGGTGGAAAGATCTGGAGTTCCGGGATACCTATCTGATATAAATAAGAAAATCAGGTTATTACCGATTGTGTACTTTCAATTAAAAATATGCGAATATGCATGGTTATCATGGATTAATTTGACTGGGTGACAGTTTTCAGTTTTTATCTCAAAATAAACTTGAACATGCATTTATTTTTCACAGCGAAATTGATAGTGATGCTGAAAGGGCTTGCTTAAAGAGTCTATTTGGAACTGAAAACATTGACGATATTCCTTTGTCTTTGTTGAATCATCGACCAGAGTTTATAACGTTAAGTCCACCACTTCATTTTGCTCGGGACGAGGTATGAAAGAAATAATATATACACTGGTGAGAAATACGAGGTAACGGACATGAATCAGTGGATAACCAACATTTTCACTTTTCTTTGTACAGCTTGTTTGGATGGTACCGATGGAACCTTCTTTCCATGTTCCTATTATTGATCCCTCTGCTGGCCTGGAGTTGAAAGGCGAGGCATCAGAAGCCCTTCAACTGATTAACCAAGCCTTCAAGGAAGCTTTAAGTCTTCAACAACGACAGACGTTACTGAATGAATTGGCTAGAGACCCAAAGATAGTCAGTCATTTGGGCATCACCCCTCAACGTCTGCCTGATCTGGTAGAAAACAATCCAATGATTGCGATTGATGTCATTTTGAAATTGATGGAAACATCTGACATGAACGAGTACTTTTCCATGTTAGTCAACATGGATATGTCTGTCCACAGTATGGAAGTGGTCAATCGGTAAGGTTAATTGCGCCTGTTTGAAAACTAACGGTATAGTATTCTTATTATAGCAGTATTATAATGTATGTAATTTGTTATTAACATCATGTTTCCAGATTGACCAGCTCTGTAGAACTACCAAAGGAATTCTTGTATCTATACATTTCAAATTGTATTAAGACTTGTGAAGGATTTCAAGACAAATACATGCAAAATCGATTGGTTCGACTGCTCTGTGTCTTCTTACAGTCACTGATTAGGAACCGGATAATAGATTTTCAGGTGAGAAATAAATGGAAGGAAAGTATAATTTAAACTCAAACTGTTTGCATCGATCAACTGCAACTGTATGCTACTGTTATTAACTATACCTACTGATGAAGTTGTGAATCAGAGCTAATTTGTGTAATTTTATTATTATTTTAGGAGCTGTATATCGAGATCCTAACATTTTGCGTGGAATTTAGCCGCATTCGGGAGGCAGCAGCATTGTATCGTTTAATGAAACAGCTTGAATCAGAAGACTCATCACTCCATCAGATTTTAAGTAAGAAACTTGAACTTCATCAGCATCTTTCAGAAGCAGCAAAAAACTTTCCCACAAAAGACAAAGATGGGAAGTAAAGGAGTGAGTGGAGGTCGAACTAGAACCACCCCTGTTACAGTTATATGATCGTGTAAGGGTCAGAGTCTGATTAGCTTCACTAATCATTAGAAAACACATACCTGAAAATTTCGAACATAAGATCATAACGAAGAAAAATAAGGTATGATTTATGATTTTATGGTACACATAAGATACAGAGTAATACATATTATTCAAACGCATTGTTTCATTTCACAAATTGTCACACAATCGAATCGCATTATCCTCGCTATCGAAAATAATTAACTAACCTTACATTAGAATAACGAATAAAATTAGAATGAAAACCTCGTATTATTATTACTAACACAGTGGGCTACAAAGTAAGCTGATATGATTGTGATTACTGATGACATGATTTTGCTGTTTCAAGTTTAATATGGTGCGTAACGATTACGGTATTTTTTATTTCTAAATAATCTACATAATGATGAGAGAATGTTGCATCTTTGTATTTGTATCTATCAGTGAACTGACTGATGCGATGATCACTACAATATGACGTTCCTTTGCTTTATAATGTGTGCACAGACGGTGAGTAATTTTAAAACGCAAGAAAAAAACGTACAAAATTGCAATGAATGATTGCAGATTTGTTTTTGTTTGTTATGCTGTTGGCAATTGGCACTGACAAAAGAACTTATTGTTGTACAGTTTTATGTTAGAATGCTCGTGTGCTATTTATTTGTTGAATCAGAAAGATGTAGTTTGTGGTTTTATACTTATATTATGCTTAAATATTAAATATGATGATGATGAAGAAGAAAACAGAAAAAAAAACAAATAACATTCGAATAAAAAGAGCAAAATCTTCGACAAACTATTAAATTGATGAATTTAATAAGAAAAACGCATATTTTATTCTATTCAGTTGTTGTTCTGCACATTAAAATACAAAACAGATTCGCTTCTTGCCATTATGCAGTCTACATTCTGCACTAACTACTTTTTCGGCTTTTCTTCCGTTGAAGACGAAGGGGGTATGTCAGGATCAATGTTATCGGGGTCCTCATAAAGCCTCCTCTTCTGAAGTTTCGTATTAGCTAAGTCGTAAGCAGTCCAAACAATCCTGGTCGGAGGAATCATTACCGCTGCGGCGCATCTGCCTTCACCGCTGAGAAAGTTGAATGTTGTGCACGCATGTTCCGTTGCCAATATTTCCACGTTGATTTTCCTCTGTTTTAGAAATTTGACAGTCTCAAGGGGCATTTTTGCACCTCTGTCTCCAATTCCTATCACGAGTACATCTGGCTTAGGCTCCAAAATTCCAAACAAGGTTAATGACGTTGGGGTAATATCCTGAACCCCGCCTACGTCCCATCCCAAAACTGTCCTAGGAAATATGATCATTGGTCCTAGCACTTGAATTCCATTGTTAAGTTTGAAGCCAGATTGCGTATACGAATCTATCATTAGAGGGGCGCCCAATTCGTCATTCATAATGGTAACGGTAGTTTTCCCATCCGCCTCGTAACTTGGATTATTATGTCTGGTAAGTGACTTGTGCAAATAACGATGAGTCTGTGTTTGCTGAACAACGTTTCTTGTATACTTTGAACTTTCATTATTTGCTAAAATGCTCGCCCTGTGAAGAATGGTGCTCGGGAGCCACTTGCCCTGTTGGAAACTAACCAACGAGTTCATTTTGGGCAAAACTCGTCTCACGACTGGATACGCCATTTTGAATTGGAAACTGTGATGCACCGGCGTCTTAACAAGAATTGAAGACCCTCGCTTCAACGTAATAATGCCGTCCTCCACCAGCCTCCAGACAAGGGTGAAAATGAGGAACAACTAAAGTTGAAAGTTTAATCTGTCAACAAAAACAACAATTTATGAATAATTAATTCCCATATATCGGTTCCAAGTCTCCCCCAACACCATCACCATTTCACAATTTGGGAAGAAAATATTCACCTATTTCTCTCCTTTCTAAGAAGGAATACTGTACAACAGTTGTTGCGACCTATTTGTCCATGTTCCTTTTGTCTACTATATAATGACTAGTGATGGTTCAATGAATGTTAATGAATTTAATTATTTAAATCTGAAAGTTTTTATCGTAAAGTTAAAATAAAATGCACATGAGGTACGTAAGCGGACAATGCTCAATGCACGACGATGGTCTACAACGAAGATGCTGTTGTTGTTGCTGTACATGCTTCCCATTCCCATACCATGAATCAGGTGACGGTACACTGCACAGAACGGCCCCGTCCCATACTCTGGGTGTCCAAATGGTTTACATTAGCGCTTATGAGAAAATTTTCCGGTCGAGTTCCACCTTGAGACCACATGTAATCGATAGAGTTTTTAACGCTGATTTCAACGGTACAACTCCCAGGGTGGAACTCGACCGGATGTGGGATTTAGAAGGATTTGAAAATTGGGATGTTGATGCAGGGTTATGTAACTGGTATTATAAAAATATATCCATGATATGCATGTTTGATGCTCCAAATTAAAGAATCAAAATTGTAGACGTAATTTGACGCGGGGATTACGGTAATTAGGATTAAACATGCTAATTATAATTAAATTAAGGATAGCCAATTAATTGAAATTAAGTCGTTTAAAAATTGTTTATTTTTTGCAAATCTTATTGGAAATTAAAAGGTTATATGGACATCTATTCATCCCGGCATCATCGCGTTACTTAATTGTAATCTAGTTAACAAAAATTAATTAATTAATTAAATGATTAATTAATAATTCGAATTATATTTCTCAAAATCAAGGAAAGTAATACGTTAAGTTAATCAAACACGGAAATTATCAATAACGCAAGAGTAATGGGCCACTTTGTTATGAGAAATAAACCTATATATTGAAAAATTATTTAGAGTAAGTAAATTAAAATTAATTTTTACCGAAACCTCATATTATCTTACCCAAAAACTCTCCTGCGTTATTGATAATTTCCGTGTTTTATTAACTTAACGTATCACTTTACTTACTTTAGAGAAATATAATTTTAATTAATAATTAATTATTTAATTAATTAATTTTTGTTAACTAGATTATAATTAAGTAACGCGATGATGCCGGGCTTAATAGATGTCCATATAACCTTTTAATTTCCAATAAGATTGGCAAAAAATAAACAATTTTAAACGACTTAATTGCAATTAATTGGCCATCCTTAATTTAATTATAATTAGCATGTTTAATCCTAATTACCGTAATCCCCGCGCCAAATTACGTCTACAATATTGATTCTTTAATTTGGAGCATCAAACATGCATATCATGGATATATTTTTATAATACCAGTTACATAACCCTGCATCAACATCCCAATTTTCAAATCCTTCTAAATCCCACATCCGGTCGAGTTCCACCCTGGGAGTTGTACCGTTGAAATCAGCGTTAAAAACTCTATCGATTACATGTGGTCTCAAGGTGGAACTCGACCGGAAAATTTTCTCATAAGCGCTAATGTAAACCGTTTGGACACGCATACTATATGAAGGGGCCGTACTGTGCACTGTACACTGTTGTTGAAGCATCATCTCGTGTTGTTGTTGTGCTGTTGTTGTTGGTTGTTCAAAACGGTGTATTTGCTTGGATGCATTTTCAACGTAGGCGAGTGGATGATAGAGCGCTGAATCGCATCGCTGCTCCCTACGCTGTTTTGTTCAGCTGACTGTGCAAGAGATCAGATTCAAGTAGGCAGTTACGCAAAGCGGTACATAATTTAATAGCTGTCAAAAATCGATCATGTTAATGCACTAGTATACTGATTTAATACTCGGCTTGAGCTCGAAGAAGGATAGAATATTCAAGTAATGTCAGTTACATAAGAGTTATAGATAAATGAGTTGACGCCGACATTAATAGCGTTACAGCTACACCGGGGAATCGGGATCGCATTGGATTGGAGTCGAGAATCGTTGTACGTGTCGTACGTTGTCTTTTTTGGCCAATCAACATTGAACACGGAGACAGCAATTAAATTAACGATCCCATTTATTATTTAATCACTGTAGATAATTAATTACTACTGCTGACTGCCATAACTCACAGTTTGGGATCAGAAGCAGATGGGTTAAAATACGTGATTCTTATACCAGAGGGACGTTTTTAATCAGGAAAGTATTTTAAAGTGACAATAGGTAAGCTAATGATTTTTACCTAAATCTATATTGAACGTAATATCATAATGTGTGCATATAAAATATTATGATGGTATAATAATTCGTTGTAATTTCAAAACAGATTTCACAGAGAGCCTCTTCCATTGACTGAGCACCATGTTTCAGAAATTACCCACTTTTGGCGTGGCGACCCTGGTTCTTGGTCTTGCAGCTGTAGGATGCGTTATTACAGTGTCTGCAGATACCGATAGCAGTGAAGAGACGGTTTCTTCAACATTGGACAACGGTCTTGGTGATCATATTGCCTGGCATACGCTGGATGATGGGCTCTCACTTGCGAAACAAGAGAACAAGCCATTAATGCTGATTATTCACAAGTCGTGGTGTGGTGCCTGCAAATGTGAGTACAACCAATCAAACTAAAATTTCCTTAACGTCATATTTCACGTAAGTGTTCTAAATATTACTTATGTATCATTGTAGCTCTGAAGCCTCAATTCCGAAGCTCAAAAAAGATAGCCGACTTAAGCAAGAACTTTATCATGGTTAACACAATGGATGATGATGAGCCTCCGGGTGCCACCTATCGCCCAGATGGTGGCTATATACCACGGCTCTTATTTTTCGGTATGTTTTCACATTACCATTTCCTTCCGGTTTCTCCGTTTCTCCTCTCTCCAAGAGTAATTATTGTCACTTTGGTTTTGTTGTATTTCTCTAGACCCAGAAGGCGAACTTCTCACAGATATCATCAATGAAGATGGAAATCCGCAGTACAAATACTACTACTACGATGATGTTACTATTATTGCATCAATGGAAAAGGTTGCTGCGAAGTTCACTGCCTCATCGGATAATGACATTAATGATAACGAAGATGTATCATCAGATCATAATCTGAAAAATGAACTTTAATTACAACGATCGAGTCTGTACGACACTTAATCTTGCCAACTTTAGTTTATATTATTGTGATCTAGACTTACAATATGTTACCAGTAACTATTCCTCTAGAGCTCCACACCACACGAAACTAACAGCACGACGCCTCATTAATTACTTGCTCACTTACCATTACCACCATAACACCACAAATACTACTACTACAACTAATTAATGATACTAATGTAATCATATTTTTGCAACTGTTGATATTTTGATCGTTTGATATTATGCATGTATATAATATAATTTATTTATTGTAGAATGGATTGAAGTAATTATATTTTGGTATTTTATTTTTGTTTGGTGCTTTTTCTCAAGTCTCCTATTGTATGTAGCTAACAAAAAGTTTAAGATCAACAATAAATGCCTTCAGATAGTGTCGCTAGATGTTTGATTTTGGTTGCTTTGTATAATTTGCTTGCACCACCACCGATGTGAATCCCAGATATGAAATGAATCATGAAACCTTTAATAACGGTCATGTGAGTTGAAAAATTGCACGATTTGGGTTTGTTACTTGATCGATAGTGCAACTTACCGTCACCTTCAGTAATCTACTACCTTTTCTCCTCCGGTAATAACTTTTGCATCATACTTAAATTCTAGTAGTTGGAATATTTTGAAATCGTGTACTGCTTATGAGCTCGATTTAGCTTCTGTATTTCATGTGAATACTGCCTTACAAAATACAAAAATACTATATAAAATAGTTTACGTTAATGTAACATCTTTATTTTGCTATTTTATCATGTTTTACATACGTACATTTAAGAAGTAATTTTAATCATAAACTATAAACTTTTTACAACAAATGAATTTCTTCTAGCCATTACATAAATAATTAAATGAAATGGAATAACTAACATGTTTTGTATGTTACTTGTTTTGTATGATGAACCGAGAATCGAATTCAGTAATGCACGCTTAGTCTCTTTTATAATTTTCGTATCTGAAAGAAAACGACATGTTTTTATAATTATTTATTTAAATGTACATCTGGTTAATAATATTGAATTACACAAACAGAATAAAGCACCTAGCCTATTTCACAATGAATTAAAAGTATTATGACTTGTAAGAAAATATACATGCTAGGAAAGCTGAATGTTAAAAAAAGGAAACTTAATCAAGCTACACGTAAAAATTAGGATACATTTTAGAGGTCGTCTATTCCGCCAGAGACCTGTAGTTTGTGTAACCCAGACCGGTGTCCGCAAGGTATATTGCAGCGTTTATTACAGAAAGCACCCCCATTGCAATTCCTGCTGCCGACGGATTTGTTTCCGTAAAGTGATTCGATGGAATGAATCGTAGCCAGAACTGAAGTACAACAGCACCAGTTGTTAGCCATAGAATCGCTCCAATGAGGTTCATCAGTGACTCCTATAATCAAAATGGGGAATCATAATCATCAATACATTTATAATTTACAATTATAAAAGAATTTTGATTAGTTAATAAAGCGTTATTGTTGTTGTGCTTTCTGGGGCGAAATGAAACAAACGAGAACTTGAGATACTTGTAGTAAGCCAGTCATTGTTCTTTACCAATTACAACATCATTTACTTCTTTAAATGTATACAATACAGCATTCATTTTTTATGGTATCGTATTACTACTTTTAAGCCAGATTTAAGGGAAATTAGAATTGTAAATGAATGATGAACGTGTTAAATAAAAGCGTTCGCAGCTAAAATACAAGTCGTGTTTTGGCGAGCCAGAAAGGAGATGTAATTTTGTAAAATGAGATATATTTAATCAATTCGAATTACCGTCACTGATTTATTCACTGATGAGGGATCTAGGCACGCTGACAGTAAGGTGGCCATGTTGTAAATCATGAATCCAATAAAAACTCCACAGGCCAACGCTTCAGCATCATGATTTTTATTGTAGGATGCTCCCATGAAATATCCTTCATCTCCGTTTCGGTAAAGAACCAGCACTACTATATTGAAGAGCTATTGAAGAACAAATAAAAGTCACTCATGAAATTTCACCACAATTTGAAAATTGGTAAAATTAAAAGTACACCTTATTTATTTACAGTTAAAACGAAGCGTTAAAGGTCAAATAAAAAACAAATTCCTACCAGTTTCAGCAACTTTACAAAAGTTGCAGCATGGTGCGAAAACGCCATACTTATTTAAATTGTATGCAAATTCTAAATTCGAATAATTACTTATTTTGTGACTGAAATTCAGAAACAATATGGCGCACAAACCAATACGGCAACGTTGCAATCGTTGGAATGAAAGGGTGGGACGCTAAAAAAGTAGGACGCATCAGCGAGCCATGTAACCTGTTTATGTATCACTTCTTCCCTCGATTGTGTCGTTTAGTGATGATTACGCTGTGATTAAGCCCAAAACTGATAAGGAATGCTGATTTCATACCTGTATGGAGGTTTTCAGATCTTAGTCATCCATCATTATACATATACCTTGATGATATTCTCCAGTACTCCCGTTGGTTTACTCATCTCGTATTGATAAGCTTAAAGCATAACTCACAAATACGACCTCGTTCTTATCAATCGGTATTATTGTGATAAAGCGTCCTCCAATATTACTCTTATGACTTGGAAATGAGTGTAATGCAAAGAAACTATATAATATATTGAAAAATACTGCTTTAAATTACGGACGATGAGGTAATGAATACATTTATACCTTTTAAAATGTGAACACTGCTTATCATGTTTCCGTTATGAGTCCCTCTGTCATACACACTTGATATTTTGATGTTATGATCTCATAGTTAGTCTTCATTGCAGTCAAACGTTCTACATGTACCTAGATTTTACAAAACAAACGCAGTAACTGAAACATGTATGCGAATCGCAAAGAAATTAAGGCAATTTACCAGTAGAAAGCGAATCATGCCTGTAACAGTGGTTATATTGATTGTGTCTGCACTCTGCACCTGCAGCGTCATTGTTTCTGCTAAATTCGTGAAACTACATTTTAGTCATGTGTCACAATATTGCGAGAAATTTACAATTTTCCATTTAATGAACTTATATTGGAACATCCAATCTGGAAGACAGGCAGGTGCACGGAGTGTTCATAATAGGTACATAAAACAAGAGCATTTAATATGACCATCAATAGAGTTTGCAAATATGTAAATTTGTATATGAGTGTCAAATGATGATCAAGATAAGAGAAATGCTTTTTGACAATTGTGTAGGCAGACAGTCAGCCATAGTTTGCTTTTTGGTATTGAGATGGACTTGTGCAGATGATGCTTTACTTTTCTTTCCCTCGTTTTATATTTATTTAAGTGATTATAAATCCACAATGGATTGGGTAATGCATCCATAACGGGAAACGGTTTTTTGTCTCGTAAGTATATACCATATTAATTCATATATACATGCTCCAATGTCCCAAGTTGCAAAAATATGTATGAAGTATAAACGTTGTAAAAACTTCCATTAGTCATTACTTATACAGACAGTATGCACTACAAAAATTATCATAATTATCATGTTCGAATGACAACTAAGCATGTTTGCTTTTAGGTGTTCATTTTATTGCGTTCTCAAGCTGTGTTTACTGATAGCTCATCGTTGTAAGTATTTTACTTTGAATTTAGTGTGAATGAGTCTGTAGGTAATTTCGTTAAAGTCCAATGATCTTTTGGAATAGAACGTTGTGAAAAGTTGGAACGGAACGTCTATAAGCTTGATGCTCATCGGTATCAGTCCTGGCAAGCATAATAACTCTACAGCATGATTTTTGTTTCTTTCCCTTAACACGGACATTGCTTGATTGACCAGCACCTCCGAAACCATCCATAGCCTCTGCAGTAGAGCATCATGCAGCAGCACTTATCCATCACGATATGTGAACCGTTATTAAGTCGATTGTGTTCTGAAGGAGCAAATGCCATTATTAGTAAGATTGTGAAAATAATGATCAAGAAGCAAATGCATATACTCCAGAGCAATCTTGATGTTCCAATAGGATCAGGGTCGTACACCACCGCTGGACTGCTGAAGTAAGGATCAACGGCAACGACAGGAGCTGCTTCACTATCATCACGAATGATGATTACGCTGTGTGGAATCGCGTGAGTACGAAGTACGTAGTCTGGATGGCGCTCAATATAGTATTCCTCAACTTGCATCACAGGCATCTTGGGTTAGGATATCACAGAATTTTTGAAAGTTTATGCCAATGTGTATAAATGATGGATTATTGAAATATTTACAGAAAGTTCCACTACTACTGTATGGAGGAAATTGATGAGTAATTAACTTAATAAATGGGCTTTTGTGATTTGTCATGATAGTAGTTTTTATAAAAATTTTATTCAATTTTCGTTAGCCATATAATGGGCACGGACAATATCTTTCCATATAGCAACGGTACCAGCGACAGAATCTTCTGTAACAACAGGGGCGATGTTGATGGTAAATAATACGGCGTCTTCCTGCGTAGCTTTCGTCCTCTGTCGCTGGCGGAGCAAACAATGCAATAAGCACAGCAAGCGCGATTAGTACTACACAGCAGCAGCAGATCGATATCATCATTATACGGTTCTGTCGACGCTGCCGTTCAAACATGTTTCCGCCCGTTTGGACCACAACGACTTCAGGAGGACTGTAGGGATCTGCATATATTGGTTCCACATAAACGTCTTCTTCGTCGACCACTCTGTATTTCCGCGAACTGCTTTGACCCTTAGGATAACTGTCTTCTCTTGGACTTTGGACGACGTAGTCAGGATGCTCCATGATAAGCTAATATTTGAATTGTAAATGTAGTTTTGCAAGAATCAGAAAATGTTTAGAGTGGAAAACTAATTTTGTACCGTATCGTATGACATGACGGTTTGCAGACTCAAGGAAAAGTAAAATTTAAAAACGCCACAATGCATCTGCTACCTAAGCGATCTGTATTTTAGTGCTTTAAAAATGTAGGAAGGTAAGACCTCAACAGAAATAGAACGATACCCGAAAGGGTTAAGAATAATATTATGAATGAATGATTGAAACGCAAAAAAAATGTAATGCACACGATGAAAATGTGCCCTTTGAAAGAAAAGCATAGTTTTTTGTGTTTGGCTTCATCGCGGCTTATCCATCTCACCACACTTTCATTCCAGACTCAAAGAAAGGAGGAAACAGGATGCCTTCCTTCCGCAGGCCATAACCTTGTGAAATATGAAGGCTTAATGCCAAAAGAATGATACTTTTGCCCGTTTCTTTTCTCGTCGAGAGAAAAGTTTTCTCTAAGTTTTTGCCGAACACAAAAGTGCTGGAGTCTATCCACCACTACTGATGTTCTCATCTCCTCTAGAACATTTAGAAACAATATCATTACAGTTTAAGTTTTCAGATAGTATCATGGTCTAGCCATATCGCCGTTTTCTTACTACCACTTTTACTATCTATTATTACATAATACATACTCTCTACGGAATATCAGCTTCACCTCTTTTGACAATGACGACGATGACGATCATTGCTTTTCTGCTGATGTGGTGGCGATGACGCTGTGGTATACTGTGTGGATATAACTTCCTTTTATCCACTCACCTCAACTTCCTGTTATTCTTACTTATCTGCTCCTCGTGATTCACCTGTAAAACGAGCTTCGGATGTAACCACCTCCTTGTTATCTGTATTATTATCCCAATTTTTGCAGTTTGAGCAGGTAATAATGAACAAAACTGTGGTAATGTGGCATGAACGCAAGAAATGGTATGATCAGAATCGTACCTACTCACACTCAGCTTTTCCATGCTAATTTCCTACTTGAAATTATCATTGACGATATCATCCGACTTGCAGGAGACAGAAGAGTTAGCATTTAGGGCCAAATAAGAATGCAATTGTTCCAATGAGACACACTTTTATATGACTTTCTACGAAAATATGAATATTTAAGGCAAAATCCGCTATAATTCACAGTGATATTTCTGAACGTTAATCTTAATGGGGTTGGGGATTTAACGCGTAATTAAATTAAACTCATGACAGAGAGAAGACTGATTTTTATGAAGGTACTTACAAACATTTTCACTTCCGGAGTTCGTAAACACGCTAAAAGTTACATTCATCTTCAAACTTTGAGCATTTTGTCCCTCTTTCTGCAAGCTACACAATATTTTCCATGATAGCTGTAATGTTCTCGTTGTCATTTATCATTAATGTACACACTTTGCCGTTGTGCTGTCGGTTACGTCTTGCGTCTCTGAAAAATTAAACATGAGTTATTACTACAGCGTACGTACGCCTATGTACTCCGTCCATAAAAGTGCATGGGCACACAAACAAGCGCTCTTCTTTGTTTATGCGTAGGGCGTGTACTCTTGTAGTAAACCACGCATATTACCGTTTATGCCGTTATTTATTGTGCCCTCAGAAATAAAATGCATCATTTCAAAATGGTCCTTTCTCGCCGAATTTCCACCCATTTTACCACTACCGCAGCTATTTTGTACTTTTTATGCAATATGCAATAAAGATATGGAAATTATTGCATTCCACGTTGAGAAGAGGATGGAAAATTCCCGTTTCCTATATAATTTATTTTCACTTTTAAAATTCTGTGCATTATGAACGTAGTACTACTGCTTTCTATATTTTTAGAGGCATTAAGCAAACCGCTTTTCTCTCCTCCTTCCCCTTGTAGTAAAGGGTTTAAATCACGGTTATCTTCCTGCCACTGCCACAACCAAACTATAGCAGCTCGCAACCACACTTATTGCCACTACTGCTTGTTCCGACAACGCTTTCTTAAGCTCAGGAGCTGTATCCTTTCTCTTTGCAGTGATTTTTACTGCATTGTCACCATCGCTGGTATTTGTCTTATTTAAGTGTTCTGAATTGAAAAGCGATACAACATGATTATTTGCTCCTATAGACCATTACTTTCACAGTATAAGCGTTACACCAATATTGCCAATTGAAAATGGAAAATGTAGGATTTTAAGGAGAAATGCGCACTTGCTAAACCGCATAGAGCTTATAGGAAACAATTGCTTTCTATTAATATTACTTGCTTGCATGCAACTTAGCATTCTGTATTTTCATGTGCGTTTTTGCAATCACAGTAGAAAGTAGCAAGAGCTGAAACGGAAACATGGCATATTTTTCATTTTACGTCTCTGTCCATTCAGCATGCAAACGCTTATTGAATTCTATTAAAATACATTTATGAAGGTTTTCTGCCATTTTTTTTGTCAATCTCGTAGTACAACGACATGACTTTACATGGAGCACTGTCAGCCAGCAATTTCGTCGCTTTAAGTATGTTTTATTAGCTTCATATCGAGCACTTTGCAGAATATTAAGCCACAACCATACGCTGTGCTGCGCGACCGAGAGAGGAGGACGCTTCAGGCGAATATGACAAAAGGTATGAGTATGAGTACATTATATCTGCTATATGAAAACTAATATCGTATAGTTGGCTCAGTGTCCAAAAGTTGGAAAAATAGCTGGAAAGAATATAAAAACGTGAACCTAGCGTGAGTCTCATCACAATGGAAAGTACCTATTGCGTAATGTATGTGTAATAATATGTGGCAAAGCGAAAGGAGAAATTGAAATTTGAAAAAGAGAAAAATAAGCGTAAAATGTGTTTCATCATCTTCAATATCAACAGTCATGTCGTAGTCTGTTTAGACTTATGTCTCCGAGGCTTTTTTACTCATCCGCATGAATGCAAAAAGCCACATCCGTCTCGTCGGCAGGCAGATTGTAAAAAATAACATCCAGAAAATCCAAAACATATGAAAAGTAGTTCAGCAGTCACTCTGTCAGTCAGCTGCTTCCCAAAAGGAACGTTCCATAGAAATTTAGCTAATATTCCTACGTAATACACTTAAAGTCATACACTAACAATAACAAGTCAACCGTACAAAAGATATTTCAGAAAGGTTCAGACAGATGCGCGCAGAGTTAACATTTCCAGGTTTTCTGGATGATACACAAAAGCCTACGACCAATAATGCATAAAGACAAGGAAATGCCATTCAAAAAAACAAAAACTTTGGTCCAGCAAATTGTTTGTTTACTCTGCGCCACTGTCACCATGAAATTTTAAAAAATATTTGCGCAAGCTAAAAATGCTCTTCATCTGCTCCACTAATGAATAAATTTGGGAAGGAGGTGCCCTTATTATTATCAACAGTAGTTATTTATTTGAACTCGAACTCAACTCAAAACATTGAACAAACACAAAAACATCACAATTCCAAGTTTCTACATTATATGTAACAAGTAACATAAAACTAACCAACCAAAATAAACGCAAATCACACTGAACTAAGATTCAATTTCCCGTAAAATGAACTAACTTATTTAGTTTACATCGATTAGTAACAGGCTTTAATTGTAAAGAACTGCGCTTTGCTATATAGTGAAGCCTGACTTTGTTATACATCTTACAAATTTCAGATATAAGAGTTAACTTATGTACAGTGCGTAAATTGAAAGAATTGATTCGCAAAATTGATGAACAAGGGCTACAATGAAGATTGGAAAATAGGTTTCGTTCTAAGCATTCTTTTTTGACACGAAGTTCGATTTTTTTCATATTCAGACTAAAAACTCCACTGCATTGTTCAATTCTAATAACCCTCTCAGCTATTTTGCACACACGAACTAGGTCCTCCGATGGTTTAAACAACCCTCCGCAGTCCTTTTCCAACAGTAGACAAAAATCTTCTCTCATTCGCATTTCCAAATCTTCCAGTGAACTCAATGCACTAACACAGTCAGCGCATGATATAGTTTCATTCAATCTCCTTCCAACAAAGCCGGAAATGTACACCACAATATTATCCACGAACGTGGACATATGCATGTATGATTCCAAGTCAATTGTATCGTACTGCTCATCAAAGTTCTGCTCAATTGTTTCCTCCGTACTTGAGAACGCCAGTGAAGTACTATTAAGCTTATCTTGAAGTGACTCTTGTGGATTGCAGTTACCGCTGGTACAGACATTAAGCTTGAAGCATAACATGGCGCGAACAGAATAGGCTAACTGAGCAACGTTAGGGTTATCATTGCATCCAAGTCGCCGACGTATTCCTCCAAAGAATACCTCCAAGGGATCTTGGCTTAAACGGTACGTCGGCAGGTATCTAATTAAAAATTAATTTTTCTTACAAGTGCTAATTATTGAATGTATTTATGTAGTGTTGAGCATATTCTTACGATAGCTGAACGTCACCACATTCCATTGCATCCATGATTTTCTCGATGCTTGTGAGCCCTGCAATAATCCCTTTTACAAAGGTTCCATTTTTAGTTTCATGAAGGGGAATCAGTGCTTCTCCCGCTTCCACTTGAAGAGCCATATAGTAAAGCTTTGCTGATTGTATGAGTGAACTCCATCGAATTTTATTGAATTTGCTAAGGGCTTCATTGTTCCCTGTCCCAAACGGACGCGTGTTCATCAAATCAAAAACGAAGTTATTCATGCGCAAAAACTCTGTTGTAGCTTCGGACTCTTCAAAACCATCCAAGCCAATTTTTCGACAGAAGTCTATACTCGTTGCAGTACTATTGCTCAACACCTGGACACATAGTTTTACATTCATTTTCTTCTGGTGAAAATTAACATGGCGAGAAGTAAGACGATTTCCTGCACGTAGCTGTTCTTTTTCTTGGACTTCATGCAACCGTTGCACATAAATCCACCTTATTTCCTAAATATGACAAACTTGCTGATATAAAGTGCGTCATTTTTGAAACATAAAAAGTTATTTGTTTGTCGCAAAAAATACCTTCCCATCACCATTATATATGACGCCCAATTTCTCAATTGTATTGCGAACAAGCTTAAACATATGGGAAGCGTCTGGTATTATGAAGGTTTTTTTCTTCTTCTCGTCTTCGATAACTGGGTTGAAATCACAGGATGCAACATCAAGACAAGCTCCTAGTGTTTCTGCTGCAGTAAAGTTCGCCTTTAACCCATCAAATGATAAGCTTAATACGTTTCCGTTAGAATTATGGACGGAAGCTATGCATTTGCTGATGACATTCTTCAGAGAATCTGCTTTTAATCCATCCGTGAGCACATACGCCAAAGGAAACGACTTGCTGCCATTTATTTCAGTTAGAAGACAGAACAGGGCTGATTTAGCCAATGTTGTTCGCACTTCTGGAGAAAGTCCCCCATAATCCGTTTGTCCAATCATTTTTTCCCCATTAAAGAGCATCTGCACTCTTGTGGCAATTTCATCAACAGATAAAGCGTAATACATAGGCTTATCTGAGGAGGCGCATCTAGTTTTTACTTCCTGTACGGACTGAGGGATTATTCCTATAAATAGGGGTAGTTTTCATGAATACGTATATGATTTAGGGGGGTTAATCAAGGGTTATATGATTTGCTAAACAGTATTATTCATTTATTCGTATGTATACCAGGTGTAATGACTACATCTTTAGTCCACTTGTAGCAATTTGATACATCAGGCAAAAGTGAGGGCAGCTTTTGTCTCATGTACGAATATCCTTTTGGGGAAATATAATGGCAATTGAATGCAAACTCCTTCATTTTGTCGGTGTATGGATAATTTCGAGGTACATTTCTTCGTTGAATAAATTCATTCAACATGTCATCGGCGGGCATTTCTGGCTTTGGAAGTTCAAATTTAGTTCTTTTAGCTTCTTTCAAGGTTTCTATTTCTTCGCTTTTCCTTTTTTGCTGATCTTCTACTCGTTTACACTGTCGCGAAAGATTCTTAATTGTAGTACGCTTCAAGATTTGAATTTCTTGCTGGAGAGAGTGTACTTCTTGCTCAAGGGTACTAATCCGCTGCATTTGAGCTTGTATAACTCGGTTGCAGGCGGCATGCACATCGATGCTACTCGTAGGAAATTGCTTAGCATTTAGAACAGCATCTTGAATCATATCGTGAGTTATCTAATTAATACATAATGTTATTAGAATCTGCGTAAGAACTTGAATGGTATTATTACGAAGAGTATTTTCTGTATAACTACCAAATCAGAGTAGTCCGTGTCATTTGCTAGGCGTGGGAAGCTGTTTGGTATAAGAAATCTCTTTCCAGTTACACTAGTTCTAAAATCCTCTTTCCTGAAGTGCTCGCTGCAGATAAAGATTCTCTTCTTATCCAATTTCCACGCTTCATATTTTTCATTTGCCTTATGCAGGAATTTGAGCCAGGGTTTTGCTTTGACTGTGTCGCTCGGAAGCCTAATTAAATTGAGTTGATTAAATCTAACCGTAAAAAGTATGTTATCGTAATAAGTTTATTCAATGCTTTACTGTACATACTCATGGAGGGAGACGTCGGGGTTCGTGTCTGGACAAGAGATAACTTCGCATGAACGTTTCCCCATTGTTCTCGTTTAAAAATGAAATTGGGGGTTTCCGAGAAATAAAGCAATGGACAGTTACTTGCTGCTTGCAGTAGTCAGAAATATGAAATCTTCATGTAAATGTATTCCAGGTAAGAGAAGAAGAACTGTTGTCAATTTTATGCATAAATGGCACGTTCCGTCATTAAAAAGACCGATCATGATCTCGGATCATTCAAAACAACGTAAAAATATTGATGGTTACAAGGGTTGCGGTGTTATAAAATTGTCATAGAAAAATCAGCGCAGAGTAAACAAGCATTATTTTGGACCAAAAAAACTCCACAGTGGCATACTCTAGATTATGGCAACTCACTGACAAAAGCAACTGGATGATACGATACACAGCACGTCAATTTTTTAAAGCAATGCTCCGTCGGTTTTAGCAATGATGAGAATGAAAATGAGCAAAGAGAAATGGGCACCATGAGACGAGATATTTACAAACGTCAGAGAGACTTGAAAATAAGCATCTACATTTTAGTCAGTAATATTCAATTCATACGCTCATAAACAAGTCGGATTTTAACTTTTTAAAGCAATCAGTATGACAGTTAGGTTGGGTGTTGTTATCGTTTGCAGCGAAAGGGTGTGCATAAGACGAAATAGCAATTTCAACAACCTCTACAATTTCATGAGGCAGATTGGTTGTTAGTTGAACGAAATCACTATCAATCAACTGATAACAGTAAACCACTTAAAAGGACACTGCTACATTTGGGGAAATAAGTAGATGCCGCCATTCCCTAATGAAAATAATAAAGTAAGCAAGATATCTCATGATATGTGGCGCTACATTCACCGTTACTTTTACTTTCCTTTGCCAAGATCAGAAGCGGTAGAGTGTGAGTAATACGGAATGCATGTATGTAAATGGAAATCGAAATATGTACAAGGAACAATGAACACAACAGTACGGCAGCGTTATGCAGATATATTATGTAAATAGAAATGATAATGGCGATGAAGATGATGTGTTGGTGTAATGCACAAACACACACATTATGGTACCGTCGTGATATTTTGCTTTCGACTTGCGATGATGAAGCCAACAGCCCGTGTACATCCAGGAAAAAAACCGATTCACTGATATTTTGTCTTTCTCGTTTTTTTCTGCTTGGTATAGGAAAAAGCGGATCTCTGCCGTTGTTGTTCTTTCTGCTGTTGCTGCAACAGAAGGGATTCTGGCCTTTACATTGGTACATTGTCTTTCTTTGCAGTACTTTGTTGGAACTTGCGGCAGGAGCCTTAAAGTAAGTTTTTGTAGGCAGCATTAGGTACAAAATACAAACACACAACACGGACATCATCATCACCATAAATTCTCTGTGTATGATATGATGACGATGACTATGTTACCCGCATACTACCATTGCTGCTCCGGGTTCAATGTTCCATTTCAATTCTAGTCAGTTGTCTGCTGACGATTTCGAGACCACAAAAAAGCAGAAAAAAGGATGGATATCTTTCTCCACAAACTCTAACCGATACACAAAGTACACCAGAAAATGTACACATTGTTGTACGCTCCAACAGAGGCAGCAGCAGAAGACTTCAACTCTTTGGTTCCTTTCTTTCTCGTATAATATTTCACTTTTTATCTGTGTACTTTTGCGGGTAGTAGTGGCGGTGGTGGTGGCAGCGGGTACACCAGAACCGTATATAAGTGCCTTGAGCATCTCATCTTGTACATCACCTTCATCATCATCACCAGGAATCTCAGTTACTACAACGGTTCTCCTTTGCAACAGTGTTCATTCATTTCTTATAGTAAATAGTAGCTCCAGTTGTAAAAGTTATAGTAGCAGGACAAGCAAGCCATCACGCTGCTGCTGCTTGAAAAGAAACTGGCTAAACATAAACTGCACTTTTTCATTACGTTGCCTTTGACTGCTCCCCCTCTTCCCTTGATGTTGTAGCCTTGCTGCTTGACTGGTACATTTGCCACTATCCAGCAGGAGCAGGAGCTCAAGATAAAATACTCTTTCACTTTCCCTGCTTCCCTCAGTTGAGCTTAGATCTCTGAGCCGTTGGCATGAACGGACTGGAGAGCTGGAGCTGCAGAGAAAGGCTGGACGAGAGCAGATTATTCTCACACAGCAGAACAGAGAGAACAACGTGTGTGGCAAAGACGCATATTACATCGCGAATATTATTAGAGCATGTTCCTTTTTCATATTCACAGCAAACACTACACAAATTCTAATCTTGAGTTTCCCATAAAATATAATAACTGTTGTAGTGCAGTAGGGCCTTACCTACTTGATACCCCTTTTTGCACACTTGGCAAGTGAGTGTCTTTGTGTGAGAATGTGTGTGTGTGTGTGCTGGTGAACCAATAAAAAATAATAATAATAAACTTTTAGATATATTCTCATCGTCCTCCGTATGAACGTGTACTACTTTTCAGTGTGTAAAACGTAAACAAAACTTATGACATTTTTCCTAAAGAAAAATTTGTGTTTTCAGGTCGAGTGAAAGTCAAACTTTAAAAACGAGCTGAAATAAATTTCGCTACCAATAAAGTAAATAGTTTGAGCAATCTGCTGCGTTTACTTGACACACGTGTGTGTTGCATGTTGCATCGCATATAAATTTTCCAGTCTGTCTCTACTCAAATCCTTGTGTGCTTTTGCTTAAACTAACTAACCCGATTTACAGTGGATTTTCGTGTCAAATAAGTAAAGGTAAATAAGAAGTAGAATCTCTTCACAAACAGCACAGTCAACGTTGCAACCGGTTCTAGAACGTCACTGGAGTCCTTACCAAAGCTCTAGAAAGCATATTTTTGCATGTCGTGAAAAGTTACTGGTTGTAAATGAGCATCTCGACACACGCGCCTTCAAGAAAGCAGCAACATCGAAAATCGTGCTTAAAGTAAATCGCTTAGAGCTAGGGAGTCTGTTCCCGTTTCCGGCAAAATAACTAATGTGTGTTGTGCAAGTTTTCATAAATAAAACTCTTGCCACAGCTAAGTATAACGTGTAGGACAGGAAGGAAGAAAACTGGGTGAAGAGAAGAAAGAAGAGAAATCATCAGGCTTCCACCATCAACATCATCACACCACCACACTCACCAAGTGTAAAAAGTAACTGGTCATTCTTCATCATCACAGTCATTATCAGTGGACATTATCCTTTTCTAGCTGTCATCAGCGTCTTTTTCTTTCTTGCTGAGGAAATATCTAACTAATATGCCGAGCATGTGAGCATAAAAGTATTTCCATTTGACTACTACATACGTATGTATATAGACTTTCACTGTCGGTTTCAATACTGATATAGACTACACTGGTGCTTAAAGTCAGTGGAAAAGTAAAAATACTACTACAAACATTTTATCCTGGATAAATCTCAACGGAATATGCTGTAAGAGCGATAGTGTGGAGCAATCATCGTTCTACATTGGTACGTTTCTTACAAGCCATAATAATAAACATAATATCATGCCACATTATTTTTTAACGTTACGAGTTTTCACCATCACATTTCTCGAATTTCTGTGAATTTCTCTTCATCATCTTGCCTCTTCGTTTTTGTCCACTTCTCAAACTTCACTCTCTCCAGTATATGTTGTCTTGTAAAACATTTATCGTTGCAAAAAAACAAGACAGATAAAACCAAACCAGAGAAACGTCAAATATCCAGAGAAAACCTTTTCTTTTCTCTTCTGAAAACCAAAATCCCATTCTAAAAAACAAGGACAAGAAAAGCATCAGAACTCCGACAACGATCCGTCTGACCACTGCCGTCACGAAACAACCGAAGCTTTAAAACCAGGAAGAAGAAAAGGAAATTCAAGAAGGAAAAAGTGGACATATCGTTTTTAGTAAGTTTCTCCATCTTTTATGTACATCACAATCATTTCTCATTTTTTTGTCCTTGTCCTTTCCTGTCCAAGTGAAGGGGAAAGACTGTGCGGCAGGGTCCATGTGTGTGCCTCTCTCCCTCGTCCACACATTCTCAGCTGCTCTCTTCCTCCCTTCTTTCCTTGTCTTCTGAGATCACCACACACCACGACTCCGATTTTTTTCAATGGGAGTGAAACCAGCAGAGGAGAAAAAGTAGGAAGAGCGAGACAGAGAGAGAGAGACATAAATAAATAAAAAATTGTTCTTGAGTGTCACTTTTTCTCTTAACTCGTTCCATGACTATGGTTTGGCAGTACCTTTTCCTTTCCCCTATACGCACTTATCCTCATATTTTGTTACAACAAAATGGTGTAGGTGTGCTTTGACAATGTACATCATCACATCACACATTCCAACTTGAGCGATTTTTGCACCTTTGTTTTCTCACATGCTTTCCCTTCCCTTCTCTCTCGTCACACACAGTGTTTTTACACTTTATTCGCCCACAGAGTGTATTTGTACTACTTTCACTTTTCACTCTCTCTCTCCTTTATTTTTTCAGCATCCGAAAAAGAAAGGAAAGCGCTTGTGAAAGGAAAACGGAGACAAGGGGGAAAAAGAAAAGAAAAATAGTGAAAGTATTATGGAACCACACAATTCTTGTTTTGTGACACTTTCTCCATTCTAATAAAAACCAAGCTATATTCTCATCCATTCATTTTTTTCTATTGTCGTTCATAGAATAGAAAGTACCCAGACCCAAAGATACTAGGCCGTAATGTTGTTGGGAACATACGGTGGTCGTCGTAGTGGTATATTGGCAACAAAAAACTGTTTTACTTTATTTGTGATGCATGTATATGAGTGAGAAGTTGTTCCAGACAGTCAGTCACTCAAAGAGAAAATCTATGTACGCACGTTTATAAACAGCTTGCATATTATTCTTATACCGTAAAAACCCGCTTGTCGTGGTAAAATGACACTCTACGTCGAGCATAAAGACAGTAGAGAAATGGGACGGTGTGGAGCAATAATAATATGTATTTACTTTTTTGAGTTTTTTGTAGAGGTACATTTGTAAATGTAATGTGTCGTCATCTTGTTTACTTTTTCAAGAAGAGACAACTTTACTACTTCACATGTGGGACTACATGGTACGGTAGTGGTGGAAGAAGGATAATAAGTATAAATATGCTGTCTTTTCTCTTCTCTCTGTATTCAATGCTCAACCTTTTTCCATTTTTCTTGGCAGCGAAGCATACGTTCTTTCAGAATGAAGTGAATGTGTGTAAGCGTATAGGCACCTAACTAAACTAGTAAGCACGAGCTGCTTCTTCTAGTGGCTTCGCGTGAGCCAGTACCTAAGATATAGAGAGGGAGGAGAAAGCGACGAAATAAGGGAACTGATGCATAGAGTGAGTTGAACTCAAGTGAAAAAACAAAGATGTGGCAAAAATAACACAAAATGTCTTTTCTTGCTGTTCACTTTTGCCAATACATAATATTCCACAGTACGTTACTCTTTATGCAACGTATTACATAATGCATTCATTTATGTCGTTGGCTCCTATGCACAGATAAAGTGACACATAGCTTATGCTCTACTACAAAGCGCAGAAGATATTCCATATATGAAAGATCATTTTATAGACAAAAAAAAAGTTAGAAAGGAAAATATGAAAAGATGGAAAACATCGGGGTAGTTGGTTGGTGCAGGAAAGCACCCACTCTTGAGTGTGAACGAGTTGTGAAGAAGATGCTATCGTTTTCTTGCTTTTTTGACTGTGGAAGAAGAAACCCACTAATGCTTTACCGCTTAATCATATTGAATTTGTAAGGAAAAGAGATTGCAAGATGATGCAGAAGCTATATAGAGAAAAGGTATCTGTACTCTGTCCTGTCAAATATAGTATAAAGGAAAGATAAGGGTTTTCTAAACTACACTTTCTTGCATACCATTGTGTCTTACCAATACCAAATGTTCTAACACTTACCACAGTTGAACCATATTCTTTTCATAAAAAGGTGTCTTATGGCTGTCATTTTATTCTAATAAGATATAAAGGTTAATATGACATTTAGGTACATGTACATCTCATGTAATAAACAAAAGCTATTATGCGTGATAACTTTAAAATCGATAGACAATTTGATTGACATTGACAAGAAGTGCTCATTCATGTTATATTTTATTATTGTTACCTTTGAAAGTTATATTAGTCATCTACACATATGCCTGCTCAGCCATTGTTGTTGTTATCAATTTGTTTGGAGTGTCAGACACGCAGGAATCTCGTGTGCTAAAAGAAGGAGACTCAATATTTTCAAAGTTTTTGTTACCTATACAGAGAGAAGGGAAGGTTACCTAAACAGTTTGTTTGAGAAGAAACAAAAGTTTGAAGAGTCGAGTTGTATAATGTAAGTATAGGTAGCAAAAGCTACTGGAAAACCATTAAAAGTAGCATACAGGTAGGTAATATTAATCATAGTAGAAAGAAATGGAATAAAAAAGTATCGAAACAGAGAAGGTGGCTTTGATGTTGTTGGAGAAAATGGAAAGGAGGATAAACATTGAAATAATACATGATGTATGAATTTACTATTTTCTCCATTTGCCGTTTCTTTCCACATACACACTCTACATTTTGTTCAGTATTCAATCAAAAGCTCCACTTTTACTGCCACCACTTGCTTCAACCTTTCAAAGATAAAAACATTGATCTGCACTACAAGAGAGCCAGCAGAACCAGACTGTGCGTTGAACTCACTGAGTTCTAACGGGAAGCTTTTATACTTGTCTATTTTTAGGCTGTAAAGCGGGTAGTAGTCGATTTTATTGAAAACCTGTTCGTGTTTTAGTTCTTGATGCACTTTTTTGTATTTCTTTTCCCAGAAGTTGGTCCCAGAATTTCCCTCGTTTGAAATGAAAGAAAATAATTGCAACGGAGAAGCACAGAAAAGGAAATTCCTCAAACGTATTTCAAAGTGATTTTCTACTTTTTGTAAAAACCTGTTCTTGTAAAGTCTTCGCTCACTTCCCTGTCGGAGCAGAGTTCCAATTTATACACTTTTTATCATGATTGAACACTGGACTGGAACGTACTTTCATAAAACGGACATTACATGATTATACGCTTTAAATATCTCCAGAGATATACACCTAACCAACTTACGTAATCTAGATTTTTTTATTATATGTACTTTCACAACAATTTTACCTTTACAGTGTGCGATAAGCTACCTAAGTAAATAACGCATATATCCCCTTATGTTCCTCAGCTAAAACTTAACTTTATCGCGGGCATGGGATAAGAGAATGCTGTATAATCAATGCAAAGGGAAAAGGGATTTTGTGCCAGATCAAGTAAAGTGAAAAGTTGCCTCGAAGCAAAAACAACTTTTGTTTTGAGCTGAGAAGCAATGGACAACTATGGAACTGAATCCAAAACTAGAAACTAAAAGGGTAGTCTTGCTCAGCCCGAGAGTGTCCTACGACGCAATTATAACCTCCTTCTAGAACAATAGCGATAATCTTTCGTAATACAATGGACAAGATAAGTAAAGAATTAGAGAAAAATTGTAGTGGCCTATACCGCAAGTACTCATTGACGATTTTTCTCTTCAGCAAAACATTAAGAATGACGAAGAAAAAAGTGATGCAGTTATAACACAATACTGATTCACAGATCGATCGCACGGCCCGTAGATTATTGAACGAATATGATCAAAGGGTACGAGTGATTGTATCCTGTAACACGGAACTATCAAATTACAGTTACTAACTATAAAAGTTATCTTAAAGTATTTGCTCTCTTCAGTAAATGAATCCCTTCAAATAGCAAAGAAAATTACATGATAGGAACTGTTCTAACTGTACATTATTTAGGCTCAGTAGATACAACAGGTTTCAAATTGGACATTGACTCATATACAATAATACATATACATAGTTTCATAACATTCATGAATTTGATTACATATTCAACATAAACGATATTTAAAAATTATCAAATAAGTATATGGATCGAGACATAGGACATTTCCAACCTTTGCGTAGTTAATAAGAATTGTATGATTAGTATGATAGAAACCCAGTAGACCCAAAATTGTAATTCGCAATGTGTTACTTTTGACTGCTTCTAAAGTTCTTTGGTAATAAGTTTTGTACTTTATTTTTTTTAATTATTTGGAACTTGCGGTGTATGCTACTACTTGTTTGTGTCTAAGCTGTACCCTTTTTCGTCCATTGTTCTATAAAAGATTATCCCTATTGTTTGTGCGGAGCTTATTTTTGCGGGATTCACTACTAGCGGAGTATTCCAGTGATTCACTAAAAGAGCTAGCATTTGAGTTTAGAGAAAAAATAGAGATTACAAGGCATTTGTTGCTGTGTTTTTGGTTTATCAGTTTACTTTGGCTAAAAGTAGGAACCTATACTCAATCGTGCAATGTCAACGTTTGGCCACATGTGGCATCATAGCGAGAGTTTTAAAATCGACAAAAACTAAACTTTCAATTAAGCATATAAATACTCCAAGTTGAAGAATACGTAAGACATCCTTTTGCCACTTCTCGGGTAATGTTTGTAAGCCTGCTTTTCACAGGGCAAACCTTGAAGTTGTGTATTTTTAATCTTTGACTTTATTTAATTCACATGATTTACAAGCATCCCTTCAAAGTTCGAACTGGTCTTTGAAATCTTATCAGTTGATTCGCTCCACTTCAACTAAAACTATTGCGTAATCCTTCACAAATCCCTGCCAAAATGTATTTGAACACTGTCTGGCAGGCAGGTAAAACTTTTATTACTAGTTTCAGCTTGCACTGATTGGTATTGCATAATCTACACGGTTTACACAGAGTCAGAACTTGACACGTGTCCTACCCAGAATTCTATATTATGCCAGCGTCTTACATCTGTAGCCACTGCAAGATTTAATATCACTTGAAAATCTTTGATGTGACATAGGATTTTGTTGAAAATCCTTTTTTCATTCAACAAAAATACTTTATACACCTATATGTAAGTTTTTTACACGTCTTCATGTCTACATCATCATACCCAAACACACACACAAACTCTTCTTTCAACTGTTTCTTTTCTTCCTTTCACTAAACAGAGGAGAGAACAATGAATCTCAGGGAAAGAAATACTGTGTATATATTCCATCCTCTGTTCAGTCTTGCTTGAAAGCCTCACAAAATCCTACATCAGGGAGATAGGGTTGTAACCAGATGGTGATGTGCATTTTAGGCATACCTTCTTCAAGCCTGCAAACAATTTCTCAAAGTTGAAATTAAGCTTTCCTTCCATTTTTTCCCAGAAATATTTTCCTGAAAAATACCTTAACTTTCTCTCCCTTTAAAAGTAACAATAACCAACACGCCTCCTCATCTACATCCTCCTGTCAGAATTGTTCAGGGGGAGGAAAAGAGGAAGGAGAAAAAATGTGAAATGGAATCATGATGTTGACTTGTCTGTTATGCATGATGATGATGTAGGGAGTTATGCCACAGTGAAGAAACCAACTGTATTTTTCTGGTTTCTTCATTCATTTTCATGGTATTAAACCGTGCCACCACCATCAAGCCGTCTGTTATGCATTCTTTTTTCTCAGCTTGATGTCTTCACTTCAAACCAGCAAACTTTCCAACATAATAGCTGGGATTACTATTGAACAACTGGGCTCGCAACGAAACCACGCACATAAGTAATAGAGTTGGAGGAAAGTGTCATATTGTCCCAAAGCATTCAATAAGCGAAAAAGGTTGTAAACCTTTAATTTTTACGTCTAGAAAAAAAAGTTTCATGAACAAAACTATGAAGCAGCAAAAAGCTTCTTCTCATTTTGGATGGGGACGATGATGATGTTGATGACATTACGATTGCGACATGAAGACAGGATTGAGACAAAAAAAGTGAATACCTTATGTATTTGTACCACTTGAAACAACCTTAAAGCTTTCGTTTATCGTGCAAAACGAACAAGATGGAGCACAGGAAATATTAAGCGGAACCGTGAAAGACAAGAGAAAGAGAGGGTGTGTGGGTGTGCAAGTGTGTAAAAGAATCAGAGAATGAGCAAGGAATATTAATCTAGTGCAAGCAAGGAACCCAAGAGAGGCTTTCTCCCTATTTCGTTTTGCTTCTTCATTCCATTCCATTTGAGAGTACACGTAATCTGACGTCTTGAAGTGTACATAGAAGCAGGGAGGATCCGTTAGTAGGCAGGGTAAATGGAGTAATCTTCTGGAAAAGTAATATAGTATGCAAAGCCAGGGAGAGTAAGGGTCTATGGGTTGGGCATTGAAATCTACATTTTTTCTTCCTGTTTTTGCGAGTACGACGAAGCAGATACCATGCCGTGCTCACTTTAATTAGGTTCGCTGTAATTTTTCAATTAAAACACCAGCAAGGGGTGGAATAGAGTTGACACTTGAGAGAAAAAAAGACTTTTTGCACAACCCCCACGAGCAGCTTAACTTTATTTTGTCTAAGGAAACACCGAGGGAAAATGAAGAAAAGTACAACATCGTCACATTAGTACGTTGAACTTGCTATCTCATGGGACCAACCAACCGGAAGACTGAAGACAAGCCAGCTTTTCATTTCTTATTTCGATAATGATAATTTAAGCATATACAATAAATATGGTATTATCATACCTACATATGTGTCAGCATGAAAATCACAGAAAAATATTATTTCATGTTTATCGCTCGCATCAGCATTTTGTAGAAACACACACACAACCCTTCCCGCTGTCTTCTGCGTTGTTCATCAACATCCATTCACTCACGCTCCCCATTCATTAAGAAAGGAATCCATACGTGTTCTTAAATTCTATTTCTTGTTTTCTTTCTTTCAGCTTTCCTTCACTTCCCCGTGAGGCTGCTCAAGTCTGGAAGCATCAACCAGCAACCGTCAACAGTCAAGTCGAGCCGTATTATAGAAGGCGACAACTCACATCAAGCCACATCAAGAAAAATTCCATTTCACTTATTAGATTAACTTCATAATAAGTATTTTCCTTGTTCATTTACTCATCTTCGCACGAGCACAAGGAAAAGAGAAGAAAAAACGCAAGGAAATTGTTTGGTCGGTTCCTCCTTTCACTATTTTGTATGCTTGGTTGGTTCTACCGAAAATCTAGTGCGCGCAGGAAGGATAAAGTTCCAGTCAGTCAGTCTTTAGTCTCAAGTCAAAGAGAACAGAGAAATCAGCAGGGGACCTGTGTTTCACATACACACACGCAGGCAACAGTAAAGCACAAAAGACATTTACCGTTTTACTCATTGTTGCAGACGTTACAATTATTACTACAAAGTTGCGTGGAACATTTTATGACGCTACTATTATCTCACTAAAAGAGTTATCTGGTGCAGCACGCATGATGATGTGATGATAATTTCTCCGGATGATTTATTCTGCTGATGAATTCATTCACATCCTGGTTACTTCCTCTGACATAAGTATAATAACGACATACCAGCATTCATACCTACACGTACATATACATATATAAACTGTGAGCGAATCCTTCCATGATGAAGAAAAAGGAACAAAAGGAGGAAATTGTATTAAAACTGCGTTTCAACTCCACACAAGAGGAGAGAATCAAGAAAGTAACGTGTAGTTTCACTAATACGATAGCTGATGATGCAACGGTTTAGTCCAGTCGGTATACTGACTGTGTCCCTGCCACTGACATAATAAATCTCTGCTGCAGACTACTGCCAGTTATACTGCTGAGCATATTAACATTTAACCAGTAAACAAACCAGTAAGAAGAATAAACTTTCTTGTTAAAATGAAGGCAGTGTGTAGTGTAGTAATAGTTTCAAAAATAAGATAAGCAATTCAATATACGCTGAGTATATAATATGAGGATGCATGGAGTGGGAAATCATTCTAGCTTCATTAAAAAGTAGCATGATATTATGTTGCAATGATATTTACATCATGTGCAATAAAAGCATTAAAAAGTAAGTTGCTCCATGCAATAACATTAACAACGCAGCAAGATTAAGTAATGACGCATCATGATGCCTACTTGTGTAGGGAAGAGAGGATCGGATTTGATACGTGCAGAAGTAAAGGAATTATTGTACTCCTCGGGCTCGGATTTCAATTTAGTTAGAAAAAAACTGTAAAAGTAAATCTTCTTTAATGACCTTCTATTTATAAAATAGTAGTATCAAAAATATATGTACTGGAAAGTCAACTCTTTTTTTACCGAATACGAGAGTTGGAAATGCGTTCCAAAAGTGCTTACTTAAGTGTGTACTTTTCCATTGATAAATAAATACAATTTTACTGTAGATCCAAGCAAGCATTGCCCCGAGCATGCATTGAACAATGACATTATTTTGCAATTTCACCAGTTTTACGAACCAATCCATCTTTTTTGGACTTCCAATGAAGATGTAATTGATTTTCCAAATAAACTATGGACGATAAAAAATCAATTATTACAGCCGTACGCTTCTAAACACTAATGAAATTTTCCGCCAATTTTACTGAGCAGAATGTAATAAGTGAGTTGTTAAGTAAATTAATTTAAACAGTGTCAGCACCAACAAACTTTTACATGAAAGCAATGTTTGAAAAGTGTGTCTAGTCTATTGTCATATATAGACTCATAGGCATCCGCCAAAAAGCAGACCAATTAATTTCAGTAAATGTTTGACCTTCATCTGACAGATTAGCAATTACAAACTATTCAAACTGAATTAGTATATCTTCGCAGTAGTGCATTTAATTGTTCTAGCAGTTGATTATATCATTCTGTCGTGTCACTGGATATTTGTATAATGTGTACATATAGCAAACTTTTGTATTTGAGTTTTCCCCATTAACGCCATCCTATCCAATATGTTCATCGCAATGAGGAGGACTTAGCAAAGCTTATGAACTAATTTGTGAAATTGGCAGTTGGAGTTCAGTTGAAAGCAGACAACAAAAGCAGCGACCGAGAAAAAAAAACTTTCTTGCTTTGACTAGACAGAAAAAGAACATAATCAACATTTAGCCCGCAGCAAATCAACGCAGTAGCAAAATAAGCCATGAAGTTTAACCTACATAACAGCCAGCTATAGGTGTTTTATAAAAAAGCAACATACTTCAACGCAACTTTTTATACAATAGAAATTATTACGGGTAAGAGAAGGTCCATGGCTTAATGTAACATTGATACTTCTAATACAAGTAAAAGTACCACTACTTAACTACTGAAAGGGCAAAGCCAAGCTGTCATTCTCTGTCACGTTTTCGTAGACTCTTTTTGTCTGGGTAAAACTTTACGTAGTAGACGCGTTGTCGCTATTCTTTTGCTGCCAAAATATTACTCGCTCTTACAAAAAAACTCATTCATCGAGTGCACCAAGACCGATTTTGTACTCTAATATATACGAACGGCGAAAAGTGTAGCTGTAGAAGCACTGCTAAACTTCTAACGCATCGGAGCTCATTAACAAGGATTAAATACTCTGATAGCTGTTGTTCTTATTCTTCCTTCAACAACCACTCAACTCATTCAAAACACTACTTCAGTGCCGTGTTGTTGTATGTACCACTGCTTAAAAATGAAAGAACTAAAAGCGACTACTTTTTCCCTCCAACAATAGACGTCAGCAGAAGCGAGTAGACTTATAATAACATTATGAGTTTAGATAGCAGTTGAAAATTCCTTTTTTAACTTTCACCCGCTTTCTCTTTTTGCCAGGAAGTAAGGATTAAAAGGAAGTCAAGCCTTTTACTCCAACAACTTTGTTTTAGCCCGTGTCGACTCTGCTCTATGCTCCTTGTAAATTACCATCCCATCGTCCCATCATCGTCCTCATCAACTCTGTAGAACTTGAGCTCTTTTGCTCTCCGCTAAAAAACTTATCCCTTTCTCAACAACTTTTGTATGTACGAAAAAGTTGCTAAACCACTTGGCTTTCTCTCCAACAACGACAACACAAATAGGATTTGACTTGACATTTATATGAAACATGAATGATTTAATGAGAGAATGCGGAATAAACGGTAATAGTTCTTGTAGTGCAGCTTAAAATTATTTAAAGAAAATCTCGCTTACTAAATATATTACAAGTTGAAATAAATGATAAAAGGGTAGATACACACTAGTTTTGTCTTATTGTTAGTAAAGGCAAACAGTCATTTTTACACTACAAATTAATAATCGTCTACAAACTATCTGCAGTTGCCAATGATTCTTGGATGAAGAAGCGGAAGAAACAGTCCGAACATGACTCGGTTGTTGACAAAAAGATTGTGATCGTGAGACAAAAGTTTTCTCTCACATTGAAAATCAAAAATAAAGAGTACGAGTAAAGTAGTACTATTTGAGAAATTATTTATGAATGAGCTTCTTCTTGAACTAAGTTTTCCAAATATTAAGTCTAAGATTCCCTTTTTTGAGACATTTCCACTTTAGAAACTAGACTTACTTCCCGTCTGTACGATTTCCGGAGTGTGAAACGTTTGAAACTGTTTGTATGAAAAGGTCTTGTACCACTTCCCAAGGAAAGTTTCATAAGAACATTTTTATCGAGTGACTAAAAAGTGAAGTGTTTCTTGACCCACTAAAAATTCAAAAATGGGAGACGTGCAGCGCCACATTCACAACTGGTTCATCAGGACGATAACAGCGCTTACACTTGCACTGATTGGATCACAAGCAGGTAAGACACTTTAACAAAGTTTTAGAGTTATACTTTTCATCCTCTTTTAACCTTTTATTAAGTGGCGGAGCCACTTTATAAGATCAGTATGTCCGTCTGTCCGTCCGTCCGTCTGTCCGTCCGTCCGTCCGTCCGTCTGTCCGTCTGTCCGTCTGTGCGCGCTCTAACTCAAAAACGGTTTGATATTTTTCGATTCTGTTTTCGGCAATCGATAGGGGGTCACCTCAGAAGGGTCCAGCGTGATTCTGAAATACGTAGGTCAACGGTAACCGTTAGAAACCGTTACGAGGTCAAATTTTTTAAAGGCTAACATATGGCAAGTAGCATATCAGTCGACTCGTCTATGACCATAACACATAGATATGAGGTCATTTCGGGGTTGACGGTTACTGTTTAACGGTTGCAGCGATTTCAAATAATTTTATATTTTATGCTCTCCTGCTTAAGTGGTTTGGAATTTTCCACTTCTGTTTTCGGAAAACGGCATCTCATCTCAAGCACTTTATGGGAGACGCTTGACAGCAATAACGGCCAACGGCAACCGTTTGAAACCGTTACGATTTCGAAATTTTCAAATGTCACTTACGGCATGTGACATATCATTCGAATCGTCTATGACCATAACACATAGATATGAGGTCACTTGGGGGTTGACGGTTACTGTTTAACGGTTACAGCGATTTCAAATAATTTTACACCTTACACTCTTCTGCTTAAATGGTTTGGAATTTTAAACTTCTGTCACAATCGCTTTATGAGGCAAGCTTAACAGCGATAACGGCCAACGGCAACCGTTTGAAACCGTTACGATTTCGAAATTTTCAAATGTCACATACGGCATGTGGTGTATCATTCGACTCCCCTTAGTTTACTGTGAAGATATTGAAGGAAATTTTAATCGTAACGGTTATCGTTTAACGGCAGTACCTGTGATTTTGTTTTTATGTTGTAATTTTTAAACGGATTGGAATATTTTCATTCTGTTTTCGACAGATTATTTATTATTAGTGGTAGTAGTCAGTTGATTGTTTTGGCTACCAGCTCCGCCACTTTGCTACATGGTAGCTTGCTGCGTTTATTATCACTACTTCTACATTTTCAATTCAAAGTTGAAGTGTTTCCTCATATCGAAGTAAGTCGCAGTTACGCAGTAGTTGTCAACAAGTTTTAACTTTTCACACCAGTTTCTTTCCTTCTTTGTTACAAGTTTACTTCCCTATAAGTGTACATGGTACAGGGCAGCCGTAAAATGTCAGACAGTCAGAGGGTAAATGCCAAATTACGTGAGTTGACATGTACTTTCTCAAGATGTCAGTCCGTATCAACATTATATTGTCATTGAGTACCGTCGTTGGTTCATATAGTTATTTATTATTAGATTTTTCCTTATGAACATAATTTACGCACTCATTTTTATGTTTCCGATGTTTTTGTATGGCATAGGAAATTATGTGTGGATTATATTCAAATATGGCGTAGGAGACAACATAATAGCCTCTATGATAAAGTGCGAAACAAAGTTTCCACACACGATGTTCTTATGTTCACCGAGATATAAACTTATGTTGTGCACATTGATATATATTGTTAATATAACGTCCAGCTGAATTTTCAGGTTCTATTTTGCAACGCACAAGAAAAACGACAACTGTTTCCTTTTTGTGCACAAATAAACTCAGCAAGCTAACATGTAGCAAAGTGGCGGAGCAGGGAGACCCTTACCATGCATCTTTCAAAATAGTCAACTGAGTACCACTATAAGGAATGGTTTGTTAAAAACATAATGCATATATTCCAATCCATTATCAAGTTAGAACATAAAAACCAAAAACCAGGTATTGCCGTTTAACGGTAACCGTTACAATTAAAATGCATTCGGATTTGCATAAAGAACACTCAGGGGAGTCGAATGATATGCCACTTGCCCTAAGTGACTTTTAAACATTTCGAAATCGTAACGGTTTTTAATGGTTACCGTTGGCCGTTATGGCTGCCAAGCTTCTCACATAATACATTTGTGGTGAGAAGCCATTTATCAAAAACTGAAGTCCGAAATTCAAGACCATTTAAACAGGACCATTTGAAATCGTCGTAACCGTTAAACCATAACCGTCACCTTCAAAATGACGGTAGATCTGTGTATTATGTTGTTAGACGAGTCGAATGATATGTCACTTGCCATATGTTGTCATTTAAACAAGTTGACCTCGTAACGGTTTCTAACCGTTGCCGTTGACCTTTGGAGCTGGTGAGCATGTCAGGTAAAGCATGTGATGACAAGTCGTGTGCCGAAAACAGAAGTCCAAAATTCCAAACCACTTAAACAGGAGAGCATAAGGTGTAAAATTATTTGAAATCACTGTAACCGTTAAACAGTAACCGTCAACCCCGAAATGACCTCATATCTATGTGTTATGGTCATAGACGAGTTGAATGATACGTCACTTGCCATATGTTAGCCTTTGAAAATTTGACCTCGTAACGATTTCTAACGGTTACCGTTGACCTACGTATTTCAAAATCACGCTGGACCCTTCTGAGGTGATCACCTATTGACTGCCGAAAACAGATTTCAAAAAAGTCAAACCGTTTTTGAGTTAGAGCGCGCACAGACAGACGGACGGACGGACATCTCGATCTTATAAAGTGGCTCCGCCACTTAATAATGTGTCCAGCCAAATGATAAGAAGCGTGCTCTTGAGTACTTGTTTACTTATATCCATCCAATCCAGACTCCAGTCCTGCAACTGCAGACTACCAACAAACGTTAACACATTCATTCATACCAGCAGTTTACTGTTATAATATTGTTTATTTGAGTATATGTCATGTGCACGCAACTATACTATTGGTACATATATGGCTGCGTTATGCATTAGTTATTGCAACATTTTCCCCCTGTAGGTCCTTGCGTGGCGTGTGCATGCTCTTGTCACATCAACTTTTTTAGTCTTTTTATATAGCATTTACATATAGTCGTAAACATGCAAATAAAAAAGTGAGTTGTAAAATGTATGGAAAAGGCGGAGGGGCGGAGGAGGCGAACGGAAGCAAACAAAAAATAAAATTACAAACGCAGTAGTCTTGGCAGACAGCAGACATGGACACACAAAAGTGCGACCCTTGCTGCTGGAGGAGACAAATGAAGTTTTCACTGGTTACAAAACAGTCTGATATTCATCTAAACACATGGCATATCTCATCACCGAGTGAAAGCACGTCTGCTCTCCGATATGTAACATATGTACCTATATAAACTCGACTCGGAGAATGGTGGAAATTAGCACAGTGCAGACGGTTTTCAGCATCTCGCGTACGCGTCATTGAATGAAAAATCTACAAGTAATAGAAAAGATGACAGGGAATGAAAACTTTTGGCTGAACGTATCTTGAAAACAGTAATTTTTGAATGTGGTTCTTCAAATGCTTTAAAAAATAGTGGTGTGCTATAACTTGTCACTTGACCGTATGACCTTTGACTGTTTTAACAAAAATACATTGGTAGTGCTCGAACTATGAACTATTAGCTTATGCTCCGGCAAGTAGTAAATTTCATTTTCAATAAAAGATACTAAATTAGCTGCCTCCCTAAAAACTTTCATGTCTTCACTAAAAGAGCCGAAATAGCGCAGTTGAGTACTCACTCATAACAAACAAGCTAAAGTGAAGTTGCTTTTAAACTTTAAACTCGTACTGAATTTTTAATACTTTTTATTTACAGCCTACCATTCACCATAAGCGTACCTATTTTCAGGCTTTTTTATTTTCCGTCTGCCTCTTTGTGTTATCCACTCTATGCAACACTTTGTCTGGTTGTTGAGCATAAAGGCGGAATCAAACTTGTAAACGACGTAGGAAACTTTTGGTCCACCAAGAGCTCAAATACTCGTTTAACATTTTGTGATGTATTATGTATTATGGGAACATTCCCAGCTCCCAACGTAGCATCAAGTTTCAAGTTGCGCCTAGTACTGTACTAGTACCATTTACAACGAACGTAGGTATTGCAACGATCAAGGAAAATAATATTTATGGTCTTTTTATGTAGGAACGAAGCATAACTACTAATTCCACTTCTTGTAAATTCCAACAAAGTTTTGTCTCCTTCTCTCCTCCTTTCTACCCACTTTGCGAGGATTTCACTACGGGAATGAAATGAAAATACGAACATATTACTGCTTTATAATATACTTCCAGCCAGAAATACGAACAACTCGAGTAATGTAATTTCTTTCATCCACCTTTTCCCACACGTTCTCCATCTAAAAAGTTTACCCACATTTACACATTTTTGTTGTGTACATACAAATAAGTACAACATGCAGCTATACAAGCATCCCACAAATTCTGCTTATAATCATCCTCTGTGCTTTCTCAGGACGTCCATGTTGTTGATTCCACTAGAAAACTTGTTTCAATTTCTTGACACGCGCTCCAAGAATTTATTATTTTTACTCCTTTCTCTCCTACGAATGCTCCTGCTCTGCGTTTCTCCTCTTCATTCATTCATACCATCATGGGTCGGTGGCTTATGGCACTTTGCTTCCTTGTTTTTTTATATTTCACGGCATTATATACATTTATGGGCTCATCAATCCCCGTGTGTGCGTATCTAATTTTACGACGACAGCAACACGAGCATCAGCATCATCGCCACTACTACTACCGTCAGAAGAGCAACTTGGTTTGAGAATCCCGCATAGGAATAAAGTTGGCATTGAAGAAACAAGTATAAAAACGTAAATAAAACAAGGAGAAAAATGCCTGTATGCAGCAGTACTGCAACCAGTACATAAGTTTTAACTTTTTTCCGCTATTTGCTATGCTGGTAGGATTTTTTATACTTTTTTGCGATGCCAGAGTGGTGGAGATGAATTGGAAAATAGGATGCTGTAGACTCTAGAAAAAAACAACGATATGCAGCAAAAGAACAAATTCTCATTCAACTCATCCTTAAAACAAGTTTAAGAGTCGAAAGATTGGAGCGTAGCTTTCTCGGACCGTGTAGTCAATTCCATGCTGCTTTCACTTGGTATTTTCTTCATATGTCATACATTATGGATCTATTCAAAAGGCACAAAAGTTATCGTCCTCCATGATGATGATTCTCTTTACTTGCTCGTTTACCCATACGTCCTGCCAAACCTCCAACGATGTTTTAAAAGTAGCTTCAAAACTCATTCCTTTAACCTTAAGTGCAAATTACTATATACTAGAAGTAGAAGGCCCGTTGAAATCCACGGGCTCTAGCAACTTGGAAAACTGGCTGAAAACTTGGAAACCACATGTTAAAAGGACTTTTCCCCCTTTGGGGCACGACCTTCCCCCCTCTGGGTCACGACTTTCCCCTCTGGGTCACGACTTTCCCCTCTGGGTCACGACTTTCCCCTCTGGGTCACGACTTTCCCCTCTGGGTCACGACTTTCCCCTCTGGGTCACGACTTTCCCCCCTGGGGCACGACTTTCCCCTCTGGGGTACGACTTTCCCCCCTGGGGCACGACTTTCCCCCCTGGGGCACGACTTTCATCAGTCCACAACGATATATATGCAATTATGAAGTTAGTGTGATAAAAATATGCATACCTAACTTTCTATGCTTTTTTTATTCCCTTCCATGCTATTCTATGCACTTTAGGCAAATTATGACGAAATCACCTCAACTTTAACAAAAAAAATTAACGGTGAACGAAATTTTTGTCAAATGTCAACATACGTTTAAGGCCATCTGTGACACCTGCTTTACAATAAAAACGAACAATTTTTCAAAAGAAATTGGTCGTTTAGACGGAAAAGGGACCGGAAGCTAATGAACGTGTGAATTACGTAACTCCTTGGAATTTTGTATACAGTGATGATGACACTTCATTCGCCGTACATTGTTGGCAAAAATTACTAATTTTTAACTTAACAGTCCGTTCCTGGCTCAAATGACTAATTTTTACATGAACAGCCCCGCATATAACCGACTTTTAATTACATGGTCTATTTCTGACTCAAATAACTGATTTTTCGTATTAAAATTCATTCCCATTAATTGATTTTGAAACAAATCGTTTGCTTTGAATCCTTTGTTACGAAATTTTAAATGTTTTGCATCATTTATAATTCTGGAGAAATTTAACGTCTTTGATATATTCACTAAATAAATGCATACATTTCAATCGTAATTACGTAACAATATATTAATATGGCCTGGTACGTGAAGCGGTCTCGCTGGTCTAACGCCATAGTATGGAAGTGTATACCCAATACATTGAAAGGTATCGGTACTCCTCAGGAAGAAAATCGTCAACTTCAAACATTATTTAAAATATGAAGGACAGTGTCAATTTGAATGCAAATACCGTTTGGGCAATCTACAACCTTCATACTTGCTTGCAGAAAAAATTGGAAGTCTTGATAAGGTTTATTGTGAGAGTGAGAGGGACTTTCCTGAAAGGTGTAGAATGCCATGCTAAGCATAGACACCCAGATAATTTGCATATTATCAAAATATATAGATAGATGTGAACTTAGAAGTTTGAATTTTGACTAGTGGAATTTCATGGTTTTATTCATCCGCTCATGCAAACGGCTTTTTTGTAAACGTTTCTTTACATTTTATGCCTGAATCTTGTCTGTCTAGTGCACAATGTTACGTAGGCATAGAGGTACATAAACTACAGTTAGGCAACAACTCATCCTCACGTAGACACTGTCGCAAAACTAACTTACGCTCCACGTCAGCCGCTTAATTTCCGTATTGTGTTCCGTCTTGTTCTCCGGATCCAAAATCTTAAACCCATTTGATTAAGCCTAAGTACGCTGGTAGAAGAAAGTATTTAGTGCAACTATACTCATGACAGCCAACTAGGAAGAAGAAAATACTCAGAAGATCACTATGTACTGAAAAGTAAGCTAGCTAAGTTGTAACAGCAGCACAAAGACTTGAAAGTAAAGCATCAGGCGCCATGATTTATCCCCAAAATAACTTTTACCTAATTCATCTCACGCCTGCTCATTCTCCGAACAACAATGAATTAAAATGAAACCGGTTCCATAATATTATCATCCTGCAGTGGTACAATCCCTTTGCTGCTGGTACATTATTTCCTCAATGAAAAGACAACAAACAAAAATCAAAAGAGCGCATTTCACTCTCACTCACTCTGAGAAGAACGGAAAAAAATGCATAATAAAATCTAAACAAACTGGCAATAGTCAGCAAATAAATCCCCCCTCGCATACAAATTCTATTAAAATCAGTTTAGGAAAGTACACTTCATCCGGCATTAACGACAGCAGCAACGGCACGGGCATCCAAATGCAATCATGGAAGGAATTGAAGTTTTTCTTCTTTTCTGAAGAAAGATGGAAGGAATAACACAAACATGTACACAGACGGAAACTATTTTTTACTGTGTTTTCCGTTCAATCGGCTTTCCTTTTCATTCGATTCACCACTCAACTCACTAACTCACTCGCGTGGCTCATCGTCAGTAGCAGCGCGGGCGGCTCGTGCTGCTGCAGTGGTAGTATTATTGCTGGAGGTATTAGTTAGTTTTTCGACGAAAGTACGTGAGTTTGTGCCTTTCTCCTCAGGAAAAGGAATGTGGAGTCAGTCGAGGAGACAGACAGTTGGAAAGGATTTAATGCAGGCAAAAGTCTAAATAGCCTCTTGTACTTGAACAGTTGAAGTGCGTGAATGACTATTATTGTCTCTGTATGCGGAGATGGCTATATATAGAGCCCTACCACCATTTTACCATATTCATACCTATGCTATTTATTTCCTATAATCTCAAGCAGTTGGTGTTGCTGTTGATGATCATGATGTGCTACACAACTACTATTACTACAACTTCAATATAGGTAGTTTTTTTCGTGTCCCGTGTTTTGTACAAAACAATGAGCCATTATTTGCTCAAGTGCTTTCAACTTGTGCTTGCTGAATCTCACATTTTCCCTCTTCTTTCTTCCTACCCCACCCTTGCATTTAATAAGTACTCTTGAGGAAAAGTTGTAGTGGGAGAAATAGCCGAGTTGAAAAAAAAAACTTTCACAACGCAATGTATACTTACGTTTATATAGACGCCCTGAAACCATATGCATAGTATCCAGAAAATGAAAGTTTCGTTTTTACTGCAAATTCTCTATTATTTTTGTAAACTTCCACCACTGCCAAATATACATATACTCGTTACTGTTTTTCACTCCAACTTTTTTTTATTATTATTACAACACAGCTTTACAAGAGTGGAAAATGAGAAGATGCTAAATTCTCTATGATAATATTATGGAATGCGCGTGGTGGTGGTGGTGCGAAGGCCTGCTGTGTGTTTCTCTACACGCCTTGCCTCCATCTGCAAGTGGCATCTTCCTCTTCCTTTCTTCGTAGTCTCATCCGCTTTTAGCACGCATAAACTCACGCACACGTACTTATCCAAAAATATATACAGTACATAGACATTCATGGTGCGTACATGTCAATAAAGACAAGTTGGGATGATTTTCCCTGGACAATTTCCTTGTGAAAAACCGATTCCGCATGCCATCATCACGACGATGATATTAAGATGATCATAAAGGGATGGGCGAAAAAAGTGTATTGCCATAATATGTATGTGTGTATATTTTAGTTCTACTTTTCTTTATTGCCAGTCCACGCTCATGCACAATGTGAAGCAATCCAAGTAATAATAGCAAGTAGAAAAACGGGAATGACTGACGTAACAAATATAATACACAATACAATTATCATTTCCAGTCAGTAGTCATTTCAAGCTGTATAGACATGAGGAGGCAGAGGCTCATGCACAGACCGTATTATTATAACAACACAGCCATCGTCTCCACTGCCACTACACAACAATGCCTTAATAATAATAATACTTTCCCGTTTTCTTTATTATAAGCTTTATGAATCTCGAGGGCATTGTCCTCCAAGATCCTTCTACACAGCAGCGGATGAATGAGTGAATGAGATACAGCTCAGGCACAATGACTACTACTTGTACGATAAGCAAGCATAAAGCATTATTAAACTGCTTCATATTCTTCTTCCCTTCTTTTCCGTGCTCTCGTCTTTTCTTCATGGATCATCCACATGTTGTGGAATTTGTCTTGTCATGTCGTCCAGTCCCTACGTTTGCCTTTATGTATATTAGCAATGTTCATTATTACATTAGGCATGTTGCTACGGGGGAATGTCCAACATTACAAGCCTAAATGACACACCGCTACTCCTGCCATCGCTTCGACTGAATGACTGGCTCGATTGCTACAGATATTTTGTCATATGTAACTACTGTCTACGTGAGGTAACTGACAGTTTCTAATCTTGTAGAAATCGAAGTACAATTAGGCAGTGTTCCTTAAAGTGACGAGGTAGTAGAAACCCGGTGGCGTTACTTAAATGGAAATGGTGGGAGATGATTGCTACAACGGTGAATAAAAAAGTGGGATAAGCGCAACTAACCTGATTATTCTGCACATACGACAGAACTCCGAATCGATCTCACTGTCAGCACACAGCACAGCAAATCTGTAATGAAAGTAATGCGAAACAGTGCTGCTTCTTCACTAGTTAGGTTTCTTTTTTGGAACGTTCGTTGTCTCACTTTCCTTTTGGCACTAGAAAGATTAGCAACGCATGTGGTCGCTCGGTCAGTCACCAAGTCGCATTACTAAACAACACATTTGCATTCTGATTCATTCTTCTTTTCTCTTACAACAAATCCCGAGTCTTAACGCAGCCATTTCATTCAAAGGGCTACATTTTTACTGATTCCAGCCAGTTTGGCATTATGCAGCAACACGAACAACATTGAGTGAACATAGAACGAGTGTTATTAAGTGGCGAAGCTACTTATTGATTTCACGATGTCCGTCTGTCCGTCTGTCTGTCTGTCCGTCTGTCTGTCTGTCCGTCCAGACGATATCTTGAAAACGGTTTCGAGTTTTTAAATTCTGTTTTCGGCAATCGATTACTGGTCACCCAAACTCACTTGCTAGTGATTTTGAAATCGATCGGTCAACGGTAACGGTTAGAAACCGTTACAATTTTGAAAATTTATAAATACAGCATATGCCGTGTAGGGTATCATTCGATTCGTCTCTTCGAGAAAATCAATTTGGCAGTTATAATTTGAAGTAATTTGTAACGGTTTTAACGGCAGGACGATTTAAAAATTTAGAATTTTGGCTAAAAATGTGAATAGGGTGTCAAAATGCATCTAGTCTACGAGCTAAAGACGAATATGATACTGGCGTTAAAATTCGAAATACGACGTCGCCGTTATAACCGTTTTTTGAGTTTCAAAACTTCTTTAAGCTACGTATGATGTGGGGTATCAAAATGGTAGTACTCTTCGAGATAAATCTGAATATCACAATGCCCCCAAATTTCGAAACTCGATTTTACAGTAATAATGGTTCTTACATTTCGAATGCGAGTTATGCCGGACCACATGATCACCAGAGGTCACAAGTCGGTTTATTACTGGACAAACTTATTTATCAGTAATCACTGTGAAAAATAATCGCTTCGCCACTTTGCTATGCGCCAGCTTGCTCGGTTTATTACTATTGATATTGGAATGACGGCAGAATCAGAATCATTTTTATGACTGTCGTCGCACAAGAAACAACCATCCGAACGTGGAGGATGAGCGAGAGCGAACGGTAATGATATGGAAGTACAGTGGACAGATTTTCATTGTACTAAAAAGAAGTATGAACTGTACCAGAAGAAGACCGTAGCTTTCTTTTCTATTATGGAACACGACGGTTTCGCTATTACATTTTTTTGTTCCATAGTAAGTCAAAATGTAGTTTCTGTAGCTCTTATACGCTACTTTGACTTTTCCGCTGTGAACATGTAACTTCTTCTTCGACCGTTTCCTTTTTTCTTTCTCATTTTCTTCTTTTACTCTTCTTGTCTTTTTCTGACCGTCCATCTCCTTTTCCGTACAAAAGGATTTCATAGCAAAGGAATGTGCAATATCTGGAGCACTTTAGTTTTATGTAATACCCTCTCTACTTTTCCTTCATGACCAGGGACCATGAGGATGATGATGATGATGAGAATTTTCTCTAAAATTTCTCCTACAATAATAATAATAATAGTTTAGTGAAGAACAAGGGAAAGAAATAGAATGAATCTTCTCCATTGCAATTTTTTCCCTTCTCTCTCTTTTTTATTCGTTTACAACTAAAGCAGGAATCCACGAAAACGGCCAACAAAGAATTACACATTTCTTTCTCTTTTTTGTGCTTGGGTTTTACTTTGCTCTTTAGAGAAAGAGAAATAATAGTCTCTTGTGTGCAACCAAAGTCACTGTCCACCACTACTACTTGATGATGATATTGCATTTTAAGCAGAAAAACTACGCCTGAATTTATACAAGTGCCAGTAATACACGAATGATAGTGAAATATAAAACATACTGTACATTACGGTCCCTCATATGATCATATATCATTGTACAATTTCGGAACTCGCTTGCGTGGAGTATAACAATGGACATGGTCGGACGAGAAGCAAGAAAAAATGAAAGTGAAGGAATGAAGTATATATGCTTTCCTCTTTCCTTTTCTTAATACAGGTCAGTGAGTTTCAACTTCTCATTTCAGCTTTTTATGTTCAGGGATCATATAGACGTGCATTTTTAAATAAAACATTTTAAAGAAAGGATGACATGAAAACCTACGGTTAGTGCAAGTCTGTTGTATGTAACCGTTATAACAGAACAGAACCCTATGGTATACTAGCTAAAGTTACTTTTTATGAAAAAAGTGCCTCATAGTCCGTCTATTCGACTTTGCCGTGTTCTTAATAATAATAAAATAATATTAAGCGGGAAGACAAATGTAATAATGCAAGTATGTTTTTCCAGTTATTTAATGCTTTCCCTTATTATCTTTGGATAACGCAAAATAGTTGAAAATGTTTTTGTCAGTTTTAGAAGAAATTAAATGAATGTGTGCGCTTTCACATACATTTCCTAAAATCCAGATTATATTCCATATTGCCCTATTGTAGTACATTTCATCTAGGTATATAACATAATTTGAGCAGTTATGCAACCAAGAACAGCTTGTGCACAGTTTTTGTACTACATTAAATATAGTTGCTTATGTATATAGAAAATGAGGGTAATATATTTTTTCCGCTTCGTTTACAGAAGAACTATAGACTACTGCTCTGCTTCATATTTTTTCAGCTCGCTGTACATATCCGAACATTTCTTGTGTACCCCAAGAAAACAAGACTATCTTCTTTCATTAGTTTACTGTGAACCATCTTTTTTGGTACTACTATGAACTATTTACTACAACTACAAATTTTAGCATTCTTTCCTTTTGGCCGAGCTTGAGCAAACACTGTGAAACAGCACATTAAAAAGTACGAAAGAGTCCCTTTTTTTTAAATAGGTGGCCATGTTGCAAACATTTGCAAGCCGTTTTTTATACAAAATTCCACCAAACTGCACCACCACTACTCATTTCACAGTTTTGTACTTTTTCTCGTAGTTCAAAAGAGAAAAATGTGTGCTTAGTGTGTTCCGAATCTGAAATAAAATGAAAACTTTATTCCATTTAAAGGAAAACATACAGTGTGCATGGAAAGGGTGATATGAGCTAAGCATTATGTAATATTAGTCCCTTGTGAGCAGTAGTAGTTTCTTAGATGTAAACTGAGAAAAAAGAAGGAAACATACAGTCAAGGCAGCAAGGATGAACAAATCAGGAAGTGAAAGACAGAAAGGCTAACGGAGATACTCTCATTTTTTTGCACTTTTTGTACCTAAAACAGAACCTACCAGCTAGAACATGAAGCCAAAAGTTCATTGGAAGCCAGGGGAAGGAGAGAAGCGAAAGGAAAGATTGTAAATTGGATGACTATGCTAATTATTTTCAGTTTAGATGAGAGCGTAATTGGGACAAAAAGGAAGACGAAGCAGTAGAGCAGGGGAAACGTGTATGTGTGGGAGGAACTGAAGATGAAATAGAAAGGATCTGTGCAACGTACGTAGACAGCGACAAGAGGAGACATGCATCAGGTCACACACGTTTTCCTTCGCTCATTTAAGCAAAAGGTAAAGCCTTTTTGGCCAAGGAGATTCCATTTCCTTTCCTCCTTTCGGCAAAGTACACGGATTACACTACTGGGAACTATGGGAAAAGGGTTTAGATATTTGAAACAGGCTTTTCTGGCCAGTCTTATTGCTGCATTATTGCAAATGACAGGTTTAATAATGATGCTGTGATGTTCATGCATTTTCCATGCTCAATATTGTTGTACATCCATGTGAGCGGTGTGTACTATATTTAACGTCGCATTGTTTCAATTTATCCTTGTTAGCCTCATTTTCAATTGTTGTTTATAGAAGAAAAGCGAATTGATAATGGGCTGCACAAAAAAGTGAATAAAGGGATATATTACTATTATTATGAAGTGTTCCTAAAATTAGAAAGACGAGAAGAAATGAGAAGAAAAGGCAAGAGGCTTTGTTTCAAGGAAGGAGAGAAGCAAGGAGAAAAGATGAGTCGACGAACGTTGTTTTGTATTATTTTCACCATTATTGTTGTACTAAATTACAGAGAGTTTTAGCTGAAAATGGTGTTAGCAGTTTTGCTCTAATTCTGAAAAGTGGATGAGAATGAGTGAAGGAAAAAACGCGTTTCCTACTTTAGTTTATTTTGTCATAATATTACTATGTATGACAGCCATTGTTCCTTTCTACTTGTCAGAATTCAGCAATAATCTAGTCGCCTTCAATTCAAGTAAAGTGGCCGTACTTTCTAGTTTGCTGCTGCTACTGGTATTGTTATGATTATCAATATTATTGCTAACGACGGCAAAAAAGGATGTATGCATCAATGGTGTCGTTCACCAGTCTCCTTTCTCCTCTGCGTCATCTTTTATGCTTGAAAATAAAAGTATGTACACTGTTATTATTATTCCCAAGATTTAAGCCTAAATCTTGCGTACCATGCATAAGTGTTCTCAGTAGTCTCTGGTAGTGCTGGTTCTTACGAAGAAAGTTTTTACTTTGGAGAAAGTATTGAAAAGTACCTACCACCACCATATTTTCATTAGACAAGTTTCCTCTTGAAGTAGTGCATACTAAGAGTGTTTAACCTTAAGAAGAGTATTTCGTGGACTGCATATTTGTACGCTTATCTGTCTCTTGCATTATACTTATGAAGCCGATCTTCTCAATAATATTATATTTTGTGGGTTGGAATAGACGTTACTAGTTTAATAATATTGCTACACGCTCCTTTCTCCTGCTGCGTTCCTTGCTGGTAATATGCATGTGTGCATCATCATAATATAAGAATAATAACATTAACAATAGCGCTAATAATAAAGGGAATTATCTGGAATGTGGAAAATGGGAAATGGGAAATGAGATCTTCTCTCCTTCTTCTCCAGTATAAACAGTTGGGCTGCTACTTTTCTACTGCCGCTGCTGCTATATGATGCTTCGGTTATTATTACCGCAACTTGAAAACTGTTACGTCCTCCATCCAACAACTTGAGAGTCTTTCCTGGAGTTTGGTTGTGTGTGTGGTGTCATGATGCCATAACAGTTTGAGTTATATTGGCATCTTATATTACTATAATACTGTATATTATACAGTACATAAGACACACTTGATATATCGGAAAGAGAAAGTCCCACTCCAAACACAGCAGTGGTGCCATACCGCTTGTTCCACCGCTGGAGTAGTACCACAATGAAGATAATATACGAAGAGGCACAACAAGAGTGGAAGCAGGAAGAGAAAAAGAAGAGGGTCACAGCTGGTGTCTGTTTTCTTCACTGATGCGAATCAAGGCTTATATTCAAACTGAAAGGCGAGTGTGTACCCCAACCAAACACCAAGACGCTCTCACAGATTTCTTGCGAAGCAAAAGGAGTGCTGCTGTTGTGATGTCTGTTCTTCTCTTTCCTCCTTTCTATTAAACTGGTGTTCAGACAAGAGAGCGTTTGACGTTATAAAGTGGCCCATTTTTGGGTGGAGCGACGAAGGGTGCCCAGAATATGTATCTATAACTATTACAGTAAAAATGTTAATATCTACAGCAGCCGGGATAATGATACTGTGCATGTGAGTGCGCGCTTTATACTTCTTGTTTTTCTGCTTGAAAGCATAGTACTACATCGCATAAACGCACAGCGGCAGTTCGCCCAGTCTGCCACGTTTGTCTTGAATAAAAAACTAAATAAAGAGGCAAGTGTGATAGCTTTGGTTGACAGAGCGGCATATGATATAAATATTCATCATCTTCAGAATTCTTGTCAGTCTTTTCTTGTGTTGTGATAAGTAAATAAAAACGGGATAAAAATGGGAATCCGGAGGAACAAGTTTCTTGACATTTTAAAAGAGAAAATTATACTCTGGGGTGTATAAGCTTCTGTGATCATATTATTATTATCTTTCTCGTGATTATAGAGAAGGATCCTGGGTGGGATTTCTATTCAAAATAAGATTAAGTCACGGCAGGGAGGAATCAGGAAGAAAAACGCAATCAAATTGTACCATTGAGATATACTACTAGTCTATTACTAAACATGATAAGACAATTTCATTGGAAGTGGGTGGAATATTTATGAGATGAGTCATTATTTGGCATTTAAAATTCAACAACAAACGTACGCCTTTTAGTGTATTACTCATCTGACAAACTGATTTTTTCTGAAATGAAAAATAACGAAAAATATTACGTTGAACAAGTTTTGAGTTTCAAGGGAAATGCTTATCTCGTATTTCTCTTGTCAGAGAATGCTCACTTAACCCAATTTTCACAAGGATTCATTTTATGCTTTCTTTTCTCACGAAGATTACTTTAGTACATTTGTATAAGCTGTATATTGTCTACCTATAAAAATGGAGCAGGCAATCCATTCTCTCTTTCCTTCATTTTATATTCAGCAGTAGCATTAAATCTATCAAAAGCAGCAGCAGCACGCACATAAGACTTTATAGGAGCTGTCATTTCGGCAGAATAGAACCAGAAATTATTATGGATGAAACAACAACAACATTATTTTTATAACCGAATGCATTCATAAGATGTTCGAGAAAATACAATGGAAAACCAAGCATTCTGTGTAATTTTTATATGCGAAAATAAATTATTGCTTATAAGTACGCGGAGAGTATATGCACCATGATTTCTGTAAGTATATATAATGCTTCATCTTTTCATCATAATATAATGATGCAAAATAGGAGTCATTACTTTTCTTGGGGTTCTACCAAAACAGGAAAAAAAACTTTCCTCTGACTCCGTCAAAATAGCTATTATGTAATAAAACCGCTACATTCATTCTATTATTCTTAACACGATTCCATTTAGGTAACTGGGTAAAGCAGTGTGGTTGAAAGCATAAAGTTTCCTTCGCGTCTCGTCTCTACTCAGGCAAAGAGGCTGAGAGAAGAAAAAATAGAACAATGTGAAAGTATTTAGCATAAAGCACAACTACATGTACACATGTTCGCAGTACCGTCTTCGCTTTCCCCACATTAAAATTTTGTTCCATGCACATTCCATCATTGAAGAATTTAAAAGAATCCTTTTTCTCAACTTTTTCTTGCTCTCGAAAGGAACTGGTTGAGAGAATGCCTCCTTTATCTAGAACGTGATTAGGTTAATCTGAGAAGGGAAAGAATAAAATTCGTGACATGACATGACGTGACCCACTTTTTCATAAAATGATGCACAGAGTACTATAAAACAGCACATCATGGAAAAATACTCTTCTTCCTTCATCCAATGTCTAATTTGATGTAAAAGCTTATTCACTTTTTGCTGAAAAAATGGAGAGTAAAAAGCCAGATTCTTTTAATGTATTAAAAGGAAGACATCAATCCATTCATCTTTCTCTCTCGCTCGTCTTTTCTGCTCAAGGCTTGGCTGGCTGTTTGATCGAAAGAAGGGAAGATGAGGGAGTGGAAGGAGCACAAGAAAGTTTATCTGAAGAGGAAACAAGGCAACCAGCAAAAAGAAATGTTCATGCATGTTCAACTCTCTGTGATGTTGACTTGAGGAGGGAAAGAGAGGAAATTCATTCTTTTCAAGATGCTCATAGCAGCGAACGAGGCATCATCGCCCATCTTCATAAAATTACCGTGAACATATTTCGAATTCATGAAATTCAACGAAAATGAGACTCGCAACGGAAGTAGCGAGCGAGCAGTCTTCTTGTTCAAATCAATCTTTATATCTGTACCTGGTGTTGACGAGGTACTTGAGTTGTAAGACTCCTTATCGTACTTTTTCTTCAAGACTTGTTTTTTTTACTTTTTCTCAGTGAGTGTAAATGTAAGTAAAGAATGTACAGAAACATATTGCAAATAGAATATTTAGCCATGTTATAGCTTTAAAAACTGTAAATGTATATATTAATCACATGTAGATAAATCATAATCATACAATTTCTTGTCCAAGGCACATTTGCACATTTTCATTGTATAATCTTTCCATGTTAAGTTATACCACACATGAACTCACCCAAAAAATGTCAAACCCTAACTCGAATGAGAAATGTGAACAAGCAAGTCTTTTTAACACGTCTTTTTTGCATTGGTTCACTTTACACGCATTTCATCAAGTTCCCACACTGTATTGTATTTAATATTCTACAACCTTGCTTTCACCTTAACTAAACGTACATACGTGACGTTCAGTGTAAAGATGGAGGCGAAAGTTGTATAAGAAAAGTTTAGCTGTGGTGTTCTACGCACGGCAATACTGCCGGATAACAGTGACACCCGCGGAATCATTTATACGTACTTTTAAATATTTTCAGTTTAAAAAGTTTAAGTAAAGTTTTTTTTTCTCAGGAAACTACTGTCTTCAGTATTTTTGGCACGTAACAATTTTGTCTTGTGTGCGTATGACAGGAAATTTGAAACAGTGAATCAAATATGGACCAAAAATTGAGAAACAAAAGTAGAAACTAATATAAGAAGGTAAAATAGTGAACTTGAAAATTGGATATTCTATTTTATGTAAATAAGCAGATGTATTTTATGTAAATGGAATGTCAAGAATTATTTGAGTTAGAAAATTCAGATTCTTTGGATTTTTATCAGTTCCGCAGCAGTAACAGAATCCTGCTTGAGTGGGTTTGTTTAAAACAGCCAAGTTTCACCAAATACAATTCGTACTACCACAACCAACTTCCGCTAAACCTGTTACCAAACAATTCAAACTTTAACGTGGTGCGTAGGACCAAGTTTTTTCATGCATAAATATGTGTTAGTACAAATTGGTACTGTTTCGTAGATTGGATTTTTGGTAGCAAGCATGTATGTATGCACCTATATATTTCCTATAAATAGGAACGAATTATGGTTGGGTATTAAATTGATGCTATCAAGATAGGTTCAAAAGTATGTATATATTTGGAAAAAGCTTTTGGTATTTTTTGTACGCTTCCACCTCTGTAAGTATACCTGCGCTTCTCTAGTATTTTGATATGCATATATTTTGTTGAGTGAAGAGGAAAGTGGAAAAATAACTTTCGTTCAGTTGCCAAAGGCTCTCTCTTTTATCACATGAGCTGTCAGTCCATCCAGTTTTCCAGAGAGAAGATGTACCTGAATTCTCTTGAAACGCTTGATAGGTACCACACTGCACCTGTTGTGTGAAATCCTTACCGTCACCGTGTGCTGCTTCGAGGAAAATAGTAAATGTTACAGGCAAGTCTGCCAAAGTCAACAGATTCACTACTGCCAAGTATTGAAGCAGCCTGCATAACGATTGTATTTATTTTCAGTGTATACTCCAGAACTTTTGTTTCATGATTATGTCTAAAAGCAAGGAAAATGGAGAAATCGATAAAGTAAAAGCTCTTTTCACTTTTGTGTACGCTGTATATTTGTATTTTGCTCTCTCAATTTGTGTTGTGTCTACTTAGATGTGTAGAGGTAACAGTGTTTTTGAGTATCATGCATTTACATGAGAAGACCTTCCTTCTGCTCTTGCATTTTTGCTCCAGGTACTTCAACACAGCATTAAATATAAATCACAAAATTGCATTATGCTTTCTCTCTAGCACGGTTATTGTTTGTTGACTGTGATAATATATTTCTGCAACGTATATCACTAGCTGTGTTATTACGTTTATAGCAATAGCTTAGTTTCTCTCTTACTTCTATGTATTGACCACACATTTTCACCGTAGCATTGACATGTCACTTTATTCCTGAGAAAATGTAACGATTACACTCCAATTTGCAAACTACAAAAAAACATGGACAATGTCCAAGTCCAAACTTCACGTTGCGTGCAGCAGCAGACAGATAGACACCATTATACTGGATATTAACATGGTGATCTTATTCGAGAGTATACACTTGAGAGAAGTCAGATTTATAGCGATTATGTTTTGCTTGATTTTGTCCATAAGAGTAGGCCATTGCCTAATGCTTCAGCGATTTATAATGCTCTACAATTAAAAGGTGTGCTTCAGTTGTGTTGCATGCATATTGAGCGAGAGAAAGTGGCTGTGATATATGGTTAGAGGAAGTTTCAAAAATGGTTAAAGGTACTCCGAATAAAAATGCAGCAGCACAGCAGCCGAAAGGAAAGTTGCATCACCAGGGTCCAGCTAAAAGTCTGAAAAAATCTGCTGGCGGTTCAGGTGTATTACATAATACCCACCACAGTACAAGTCACGGGGAGGTTCCGAATGAAGTTCCAACTGAATCCGGGCCTAACAAACCAAATGCGCCAAAGATTGAGACCGCTGAAACTGACGTTGAAGCTGATGAGGTTAAGCAAAAACAAAACACAGTAAGAGACTCTACCAGCAGTACAAATCATCATGAGAAACATAGTCTGAGGGGCGGAATGGGAGGGGGTCGATTTATCATTAAAAATTTATGGGACGTTTGCTGCAACGGTAAATTAATTTACTAATTGTAAGACGAATGTATCTTCAATCTGTGAGGTTGCGTTTCCAGTAGAAAGGCCTGAGTTGATGTAACTCAATCCAATACTGTTTGTTTGCTCTTCAAAGAAACTGAGTCTGAAGTAAAAGAACTAGACACGATTCTAAAGAAGTTGGGACTACCGTCCGTCAACTATAGTAAAACCAAGGCCTATGACATCACCGATTATGACTTTGCTCCGGACATCCAAACTTGTAAAAAATCCAGACTAGCTTGTTGCTTATTTATAGTTAATGATTTTTTCTGGTTTTCGTGAAACAATTTTTTTAATGCAGGCAAATCGAAGGACTTTCTAGACTTTTACGTTTTCCCGTATCTTCTCCCAGCAATCCAAGCTTTGATACAATTTGCCCGTGTCAATCGAGTGTTTCAGTGCCGATTCTGTACTTTTAATGCACTTGATTATATTGTTGAGGTATAATATAACATGTTAAATATTCACATTTAAAAAGTCATTTAGAATGAATTTGATTTGCTTGAACCTTGAACTAATCAACAAGGTTTGAAACTCTAGTATTTGTACAATAACAACCCTCGCTATCCGGAGCGGTTTACCAATCCAACTCCTATTTTTGACATTCCTTTCGCAAGAGCTTGGCTGGAACAACAGTGAGCATAATTACATAGATTTTAATAAATACCTTGAGAATGAGGATGTCAATCTATCAAATCCGCATTATAATACTTACCCTGAATTTTACGCATCTGTTCTAAATAACAGTCCCCGTAAACCTCCCCCAAAATGGATGCTAATGAGTTCAGAAGAAGCTGCCATTATAATACAAAGGGCTATTCGGGGCTATATGGTTCGCTGTAGACCCGAAGTTCAAGAAATGCGACAATTTTGGAGGGTATGCGCAAGAGTTTAATTAACTCATTACACTGGTCAAACTATTTTTTATTTATTGACAAGTCTATCTGTTGTTACATCATACATTATACCCATTAGGACTATCGAAAGGACATGGAAGATGAGAAGTCTTATTACCAATATGGAAAAATTCTTCCCAAGAATTTTGCAGCGGCTACAATATTTTCTCCATATTACGAAGAATATCGTGGGGAATTCGAAGAGTCTTGCGAATCTCCATCTCCATGTATTCCGCTGCAAGGCCCGTCTGGATCTTCCTCACCCACCGTATCTCATCACAGCGATCACTGCGTATATTGTCAAGCCTTCCGCAGGTTTCTTGACACTCAACCCGAAGAAATTCTGATATCATACCAGAAACCTTCGAATGACAATCTGAGTGCAAACGGTGATCAGCCAGCTAGACTTAGCTCTGCTGGCAATGAGGAAATGGGAGGATCCACTGAAGCACTTACGACAGATACTGGAGGAGAGAATGAAGATAATTATGGCAAAGAGAAAGGTGCTAGAAGAGAAAGTGGACAAACTACTGCCCAGCTAATACCAGAAGTGTTTCTTTCAGCTACTTCAAGTAAGCAGAAGGCTCAAAAGCTTCCCGTTGCTTCCGTCGCCCACAAGTCATTTACCATGGCTAAAAGCAAACAAGAAAAGAAAGCACGAAAGCACGCCGCCGCCGATTAATTTATGAAAAAGGAAATGGTTAGGTTATTCATCATAGATACAATATATGAACCGTTCGCTGCTATTATAGTTTTAAATGTAAATACTGCAGAATAAATCTATAGGAATTTAATGGTTTGGTTTACTACCTTTCCGATTCGGTTTCGTTCTCCGCTGTCATCCAAATCAAATGGCATTCGTTGTCAATCTTTCATAAAATCTTTCATTATTTATTCATAGAAATCTGCCACGACAAACAATGTCGAGTCGAATTTGAATAATAATCAAGGTGGAACTACATATATTATGCATAAAATTCATATATCGTTGGATGCAGACTGTCGAGTTTCATTCCCTTCCCAACTTTCATTCTATTCACCAAGCATAAAACGTCATCGTCGTAAGTTCATACTATTATGTATGATGAATCGTGAAGGGCACAACTTCACCGCTACCGTGACATTGACAGAGTCAACTGGTAGGTAGGGAGAAAGCAAAATACAGAGATGTCTACATCTGCAATGACACCATATCATGAAGATGATTTTCCTTCAAGTTCGGTGTTGCCCGTTCTTCTTCCGTTTCTGTCAATCCTAAAATAAATTTGGAAGTTGCGCTCATCAAACAGCATAAAAGATGTACTTTTTGATTTGAAGGTATGCGGTGCTACGCATAGTCTCATATTATACCGAAGTACTACATACGCAATGCGTACACACAGCGCGGCACAATCAGCATGAGGGGAACGTATATACTTATGATGGAAACACTACATGCCACGGATGACATTGCATACTGAAAATTTTCTTTAGAAAGATGGTAATGAGACTTTTCCATGAATTTCCGTTCATGCTCTTTGCCATACAGTTAGTTGTTCCACGAGTCTTATTTATGAGTCGTTCATGTTCATATTCCACGAAACTCTTCATACGTCCGTTTGAAATTTTAGTATGAAGGAAGCTGGTGTGTCTATCAGTATATTACACCCATCAACCACACAAGTTCCCTTATTCAACTCTCATCACTTGACTTTTCCTGTTCCGCGCTAGCCATTCTGAGAGCATCATCGCTCATTCAAGAACACTCCACATCACATGTGAAATTCATTCCGGGAAACTCTCTTCATCATCATCAGTATCAACATGACGAGACATGTGAAAACTAACGAGAATATGTATTAAGTAACCTCGAACCCAGAAACTATACCATTTGAACCTCAAAGGTATCTCTATTTTTGGACCTTTAATGCTGTATACATGTGATGCTTGTATATTGAGCGAACAGTCATGATCATCATTTTCTCAAGCAAATGCAGAGCTCAACTTTATGCAATAATGGCATGCAAAGCCACTTGGAATTTCAGCTTCCGGATTTCCACTCTATACTTTGGAATATGAAACTGTCTGCTTATGTCTGTTCTGGTGGTTTTGGATACATTATGTTGTAAAATACATGTCGGTAGTCGGTGGTGGCTACTGGTGAGAGGTTGCTCGTTTGTTCTTTACGCTGGGAAGCCCTGTCCAGGTTCAACCACTAACACCACTGCTACCATTACTTGTTCATCATCAGCAAAAGCAACATTATCGTTATGTTGTACGCTGCACGCAAAATGTGTAGTAAATATAGCTTTCACCTTGATGACGCTACCACTACATTGTATCCATTTGTGTTATATAGTGCCTCGTCCTTCCCACACAACCCTTCCTCTCTTTCCATCCTCTTCTTCACCACCAACCACAAAAGAGGTACTTCGCAGTGAATTAGCATAAACGACGCATTATTATAATATATAAAACAGGAATATTAAACATTTTTATGAAGAGGGATTAATTCAGGTTTTTTGTGAGTTGAAACAGTACGCGATACTGTCATTAGAGCCAGTTTGCATACAATTCTATCATGTATTTTGCTTACTATTTTCAAGATGCCAATAATAAATATTATTGTTCAATTTTATTCAATAAATACAACGATTTAAAAATAATAATAAGTTCAGCCTTAAAATGGATAAAAAGTGTAGTTACAAAGTTGTAAACACTCAGTAAGTAGCAATAAAATATTGTTTAAACCGTAGAAAAATAGCTTTTAGCTCCTAATTGACAACATAACCATTTTAGGAGTAGAATGTGGAAAACCTTTGTTTAGACTGGATAACATGGATATTCGTATTTCAGTCATTTGTGCGTTCTTCTACTATGATTTTAGTCAGGTATGGTTTATAGATCCATGTCCATCCGCACTCCCCACAAACTTCTGTGAATGAATGGACTCCTTTTGTAAAACACTAAAATCCTTTCAATAAAAATTGCGACTGACAGACACTGTTGTTCAGAGAAAGGTTTCGTTTTATGTACTCTGGGGCACGTGAGTGAAATGTAATAATATTCTCTTTAACTTTAGGAAAACTATCAGGAAAATGTATTTCAAAATTTTAAAGTTTCTCTCCTCCGCTTAACTTAACATGTGTTCAGTACATTTAATAATAATATGTTTGACTTTTCCCCCTTGTTTCTCAAACTTTTTTTCTCAGTACTTGCCATCAAATATTATAATATCATTGTGTGAGGGTACACTTGGCATGTACATTTTCAACTTTCATTTTTTTCTGCATACGTGTCGCTTCAGGCAAATAAACATATTACACAATTTATACCTTCTCTCTAATTCCCTCTGGTCTCACCAAAGTTTCAAACAATTGTAAAAAAGAATCGACAGAGGCATCGCAAATTTAACAACGCATAATGGAAACCCGCCATCAGAGTAAAAAAATTCGGTTTCATGTATAGTTACAAACATATCTGCCACTGCATATTATCATGTGTATGTATCTGGTCTCTCATCGAACGAAAACTTCGTTCTTTCCAACTGATGCTTTTATATTAGTTAGTTAGTTAGTTAGTTCGATCACAGACAGCACCCCATCCTGGGTTTTTACGCTGACTGGGATATTGTGCACTAAATCACATCACATACATATTATCTTATATTAATATTTTTGCAGTAATCTATCATTTAAGTTATTATGGGGAAAAGCAAAGCACTACATTTACACAGTGTCATCACTATATAAGCATCGAATGTAAGTGACTACATCATCAATGCATGATAAGTCACACCCACTTTCTTGTTGTTCCATCCTCCAGCTTATGATGTTTTGCTTTGCTAGTTCTTGAAATTTTCTTGTTGTGTTGGAGTCTCTGACTTCCGTAGGTAGTTTGTACCAGAGCTGAGTACTTTTCCATTCAACGTAGCCACTGCACTTGCTTTTGTTCACTGCATGCACGACTCTGTTTCTCGTTGATCTCGTTGAGGTTGCTTCAACATTGATTATGTTATTTAGGGATGGTGGATTTCTGTTTTGTATTGCATGCGCTCCTAATCTCATGTATTGTAGCTGATGCATTTCTTTTACTGAGAGCCATTCTGAGCAGGGGTGTGCATTTTTATCATGACAGTGCGCAGTGCTTGGTAATTGGAACATTTTTTTCGCTTGTTTTATTATTTTTTCCACAGGTTGTAATGTTTTTAATGATGCTTCGCCCCAAATTATAGCAAGGTAGTAAGCTTGGGATAAAACTAGCGCTTCGGTGGCGATTTTTAATTGATGTTGGGAGAGTATGGGTTGTAGTGATTTCACTTTCCATAATGACTTAATTGCTTTTTTAGCAACGAAGTCAGCATGAGCATTCCAGTTCAGAGCTTGATCCTTGACTAAGCCTAACGATTTAATTTTTTCGCAGCTTTTGACCAAACATGTTCCCACAGTAATCGTTTGACTCATTGCCAGAGACCTTGCTCTATTATTGGAATGTATTATGAGCTCTGTCTTTGATGTGTTCAGCTCAAGATCGTTGTCACTGAACCACTTGCATATGTTATCACAATCACTCTGTAACTTATCCATATCTTCTTTCACTGATCTATGCTTTATTTCTCTGCCAGTTTGGCTGTCATCTGCAAAAAGCACTAGTTCACTATTCTTTATTACCAGGTGTAAATCATTTATAAATATAGCGAAGGCAATACCACTTAAACACCCGCCCTGAACAAGACCTCGTAATGTTTTTACGGTAGATGATGTGTCTCCATTACATTGTACAAATTGCTGTCTGTTATCGAGGTATGCTTTAAACCACGATGGGTCAATATTATATTTAGTTAGCTTGTGGAAGAATATTTCTCTGCTTACGGTATCAAAAGCTTTCTTAACATCTAAGGTTAGAATTGCATACATGTTTCCTTTTTGTAATGCTGTTCGTGTATTGTTGAGCATAGTTAGTTCAGCATGTGATGCGCTGTGCCCTGCTCTAAACCCAAATTGGTATTTATACAGGATATTTGTGGATTTGATATAGGCTCGAAGCTTGTAGTATACACATTTTTCCATGAGTTTGGCAAACACTGGTATTATGCTGATAGGCCGTAAGTCATTTGGTGAAGTAGGGTTCATGATTTTAGGTATGGCTACAATCTTGGCAATCTTTAGCTTTTCTGGTACAAGGCACTGACTTATAGATAGGTTCATGACTTTAACAACAGCGTCTTGAAAGGAATTCAGCTTCATCAACATTGAGAATAAGCGATTGCACATACCTAAACTGTCAACACTCGCACTCTGTTTGTTTTTCATGTTCTTCCATGCATACATGAGTTCGGCAATAGATATGTCACTTACTTCAAACTCTGTGTGGGCTGATTGTTGGATGGGGCATATATATCCACCATGCATTGGTTTACTGGAGATTGCTTGGAAATGGTCATTAATTTGCTGTGCAGAGAAAGGTATCTTACTTGTGTTTCTAGGTTTAGTTAAGTTATTGAGAACTGGCCAAAGACCATATTTCTTTATGTCGCACTGTATGTAGTTTTTCGTATCCAGTGTTATCATACGCTTCACATTTGTCTTCTGTACTATGTAAGACTGTCTTTCTATCAGACCTTTCTTCATTTTTTTGTACATTGCGTTTCTCAAGTGTATAGCATTCTTAGTATATTGGCTTAGTTTTATTATTTTTCCATACTGTGTAATGGTTTTGGTGTGACATGGTATAATGGTTCTATTTATCTGCGTTGTCATGTTGTGAAAAATTTCAAACGCATTATAAGTGTTCGTTGAGGTCATTATCTCTGGACAGTATTCTTGGAGCGAGTTCTCTATCATTTCCATGTTCACTTTATTAAAGTCTTGGTACGTAAAGGACATTCTTTTTGGTGATGGTTTCTTAATGCATATGTTCGATTGTATAGCAAGATGATCAGATAAGTGTGGGTTAAATGTACTTGTACCTTTACACGCTTCAGGTTGGTTTGTTATGATGAGGTCTAGTATGGCGTTGTTTCTGGTTGGTTCTTCTATGAGCTGTTTTAGTTTGTTGTGTAGTAGCATTCGTTCCAATATGTTGTATGCCCATCCTTGTTTTAAGTTGAGGTCTCCGGTTATAATGTACAGTTTCTTTGTTTTCGTTAACTCATCACATATCATTTCAATGGCATCAACATCACTTTTCACTGTGTTCACTTCATATTTAGGGGGTCTGTATATACAGCAGATGAAAAAGCTTTTTTGGTTTTGAACTTTTACACTGCATACTATTACTTCAATCTGTGATGTACTTTGGATCACTTCGTCACATCGTAGTATGTATTTTTTTGATTTTATAGTATTTATAATATAAATGGCAACACCACCACCTCGATATTTTTTTGTGTTATTAGGATCTCTGTCTTGTCTGTACATTATATGTGTGCTGAGGTTTGGTAGTGTCTTGTCAGGAGTTAAGAATGTTTCAGATATACACATAATATCACACTTTTTACATTGCATTAGGTTTGAGACAGGAAAGAACTTATTGATGAGAGACTGCACGTTTAAATGTATTAGTAGGATATCATTATTTGAGTTAGGAAGTCATGTTCTGGTAATAGTTGTATCAATGTCTGGGCTTTTTCTGGTTTTACCGTGCATAGTAGTATTAGTTGTGAATTCTTTCCTACGTATTTTATTGTGAGGTGCCGGCTCAGTATCACTGTCACTGTCAATATGCATGGTTTGGTTTGCTTGCCTTTTTCTTGATATTTGGGTAGAACTTTGTGCTGTAGAGTCATTTGCTTGCCTGCTAATCTCTTCTTGTCTTTTCCTTTTCCTTTCTTGCTGCTGACTATGTGTTAGGTCTCTTGATATAGAGATGGTATTAAATTGAGGATGCTGTTGAAGGTTACTGCAGTTGATGAGTACTTCATCAACTTCATGTGTGTTTTGCAGTCTAATTCTTATTGGTCTCGGCCTCACATTCTCATCTTTCTTTATCCCTACTCTCCATTCTCTGATACGACTCATTCTGTGTTGTGGATGTATGACTTTTAGTAGTTCGCTTAATGTATTTACTGCAGCATCATTTTCAGGTACACCATGTATGATTATATTAACTGATCTCCACGCTTGTGTTTGTAATTGTTTCATGTGGTCTAGTTCTTTTCTTAAAGCTGAAATCTCTACACTGTGCTCACTTTGTTGCTCTCTCACTTTTTCCACTTCACTTTCAACATCATCCACTCTTTTCCCTATCCTATCAATGTTCTCTTGCATTTTAGCAGTCATGGTCAGCATTATAGTTTTTAGCTCAGCTATATCGCTTTTAATGCTTGTGTCTGTTGCTTCACTCATGTTGATGTTTTTGACAGGCGAACGACCGGCAAAACCCATAATACTGATAATGTATTTAATTTATAGTTTATTAGGTAAGTATTTTGTATATATGTGTGATTTTAAGTTATGAATATATTTAATTATGTATGTATTTATTAATATAACCTTGCACTTTAACTTTTAACTAATTATTCTTTTAATATGATATTTATCAATTAATTTAAAAATTATTATTGTTCTCTAATTTTTGCACTTTCAGATGATATAATTTTTATATTTGACACTTGCGTATTTTATTTATTTCACTCAATATTCTGCAGACAGTTATTCACGCACACACTCACACTCTCACGTTCGTCTTATCCATATTAGATACATAGAGTTGTAATTCAAACTATGCGATAGCGCTTTCATGTACACTGCGTAAGAAGAACAAGAGAACAAACCGCCGCCGCCACCAATTCCCTTGCTGATCGTCAAAAACAAGTTTTCACTTCCATCCGTTTATTATTCGACTTTTGTGTAAAACATTTCCTATATGCACACATTGTCAATAGAAAGTATATTATCAGCCTTACAGCATTTACCAAACATTATACTTATACAGCGCTCGTTCAATGGAATACGAAAGAACGTAAAATGCAAAAGTCGCTGTAGCAAAACTCAGTCCCTAATTCATTCTTTGAAAATTTCCTATGCATAGGAGATTCTATATATAGATCATCTGACTTAACCACCTCTCTCTTCGTCTTCTGACTTGATACCTTTCTCGCTCACTACCTATAATAACAAACCGACAGACAGGAAGATAGACACAAGGAAAATTGCACAACTACCAACAAAACCCACAGCAATAGTGTAAATTTACTGTATACCAACGCAAACATCAACTCTGTGTGTTGCGGTAAAAGTACTAAACTGTTCCTTATCAAGTATGCAGTCGTTTCTCTGTACAATCTTCCGTCATAAACTTTCCACCAAGTTTTTCTATTTCTATATTCTTATGATGATAGCTTACTTTTTGGCTCGCCGGCTTTCTTCTTCTCACATAATGTGTGTATATCACGCATCAAGTTACTGAAAATGTGTGCATGAATCCACAAGGGGATCTATTTGAGTTTTTTCCGTGGGTTAAGCTAGGTTCTTCACAATACATGACTTTCTAATTCAGCTTCCATTTCAGAGTTGAAATGGAGAGAGTTGCTCCTTTTTTGTTTCAAGGGTCGATACCCTTTTTGTATGGCGAGTTTGTAAAAGAAGAAGATGGAGTATTCACCAAAATGTGTTTTTTGTTTGCATTTTGCAAAAAGCAAAATTTTGTGTTTTCATAGTTCATATGTAACTAATAAACAATTTATATTTAGTAACCCTTCTCCCGTTTTGTTGTTCTTTTCAGATCTATATTTAATATATCATAATATGCACTCATTCAATTTCCGTCGTTTACACGTTGTGCAAATGAAAAATGAGCCGGTGATATAAAGTTGCATACAGTATACAATGGGTAATTCATAAACGTTTGAAAAGAGGAAATGGAGAGCGAGCTCGAAGAGAGAAAAGAGCACAAGTTCATTACCACCATTTTCAATTCAATTACCCAGCCATTACTCTTCCCATCATGGATGGCAATGTAGGGCTACTAGTCAGTTAGTTAAGCTGATGCTGACTGCCGAGAAAAAGAGAAAAGACGCAGAATGGCTGTACTAGACGCAGGCGAGAAATGAGGATAAAACATTTTTTGATGTAAGTATTTACACATGACAGCCACCAAAGAGAGACCGTCAGAAAAAAAGCAACAGCAGACAGTATAGATGTTTCAAAATGTGTGGATTCCTTTATTTGACTACGCGTACTGTTATATCATATTATGGAAAAATATTCACTACTATTTTATTCACAAGTTAGATTACGTCGCTTTTCCCTCTTGTTTCAGCTTCATGTAAAATTATATGTGTATTGTGCCTTCTTCGAGCCAAGACAAAGAGAAAGAAGTGCACAGGGATACCTCTACCTCTACCAAAGATGTTGAATGCTGAACAGCTCGAGAAATAAGTCTCCCTTCACTCACATGGTGTACTACTTGGCTCCCCACCTCCGCCTTCTTTCCTATTTCCCAAGTCAAACTTGCTACTTTTACCGTTCTTCCTAATGATGGGGAACATAAGGTCTTCGCTTGCCAGAACAGAAAAAGCACAAAGAGTTTTACTTTTGAACATTTAGTAGTAGCTTAAAAGTAAAAGGAGTCTTTGCATAATAGTTCTTGTTGGAGTTGGTACTTTGATGACTGTGATGAATGAGTAAAAGAATGAGATTTTTACAGTTTATCTACTAGAACTTGCTGCTACTACTGCTGCAAGTTGTAATTCTCTACCACATTTCCTCCGAGTATCTGACAAGTACTATTTGATTCAATCTACATATACAGTTTTATAGTCATTTAACGTTAAAAAGTACACGTGTTAAAATCGTATACAAGTGCAGCAGAAAGCCGGGAGAGTTGAAGCAGCTGCTTCCCAGAAGAACAAAAAAATCTTCACTTTTTTATGCCACGGGCTATATACATATATGTATACTGTGCATGTAGAGAAGGTTGTGTCAAGCTCAAGAATTCCGTTTTCTTATATAATATACAAAATAACAACGTTTCTGCCAAAATAGGTTTGATAATAGCAGCAGCAGGAGAGGGTTTACATAAAACATGCAAATTGTAGTTAGCAGCAGTAGTAAATGCTTAAAGACTATGCTCACTGTCTGGCAAAGAAAGTGAGCATGGCTTGTTCGGTTTTACTTTTGTAGCAAACATAAAAACTGAACGAGGGAGAAGGAAAAAAGACGGGAAAAAGAATGAGAGAAAAAGTATTTTGGAAAATTACGACTTTTGCGAAAGAAAAAGAAAAGAGAAAGTTGGAACGTCACATAAAATTCTTGAGAGGAGTAAACTGTCGAATGAAATGATCTGATGAAAGCTCTGCTCCTGCAGCTACGACTAGGGGTAGAAATAAATGTGACTCTGACATTATCGTATAGTATGCTAAAACAACACATATGTATCAGTAAAAGAAAATAAATGTTTAAAAAATAGGGTAGACTTGATACCGGTGGTCACTGCCTATATGGAATACTCTGAGTGCCAGTGAAAGGCCAAAACTTTTTCTCAGCGCTCCACGAAAATAAAAAGAATGGGACAGGCTTTTTACGTACGATGAGTTGAAAAAAGTCTGCCTGTATGAATATTGCCACGCCACGATGATGATTACCAAAAGGAAACCCTGACTTTGGCTTGTGACAAAGACAACAAAATGAAAAGGCAACCGGTTCTGGCTTCGTAAGTTCAAGTTACACACTTGATTCTTTTCTTACCAGAGAGAGAGACACCATCATCGTCAGTGTTTGGTCTTTCGGATTTTTCAAACAGGAGGACAACTATTCCTTCCCATTTTATCCATTCATTCTCATTTCTGTCCTCTTTAGCCACCGCCACCATCAGTGCTTTCTTCAATTCAGCTCTGGTGTGGGTGATTTTTTTTTACATACAGTCCACTGAGTCCATCCCACACATAACTGTTTTATATACACAACAACAGTAAAAGATTCTTGAATATTTTTATTCTTCTGAATACGGGTAAAAGATTTAACTTGTACTTGAGTCCCACACAACTCCCACCACAAAGATTCTTTCCTAGTCTCAATGCATCACATAAAGTTTTGCTAAAATGTAACTATTATTCGTATTGTATGCAACTTTTACTATTGTGGGTCTTGCAAAGATGATAATATGATGGTTAAGAGGACGCGTGGTGGTAGCATCATCATCAACTAAAACCAACTTTGTTTTTCTTTCAAAAAAGGAGGAAACCATTTGGTGGATTTACGGAAAAAAGAAAGAAAAAATATAAACTAAAATGGAACCGTTTTTACTTACTTAAAGACGACTTGGATAGTTTGTGAAAGAATAAATTGCGGTTTTACAAAGGGATTTTCCCTTTTTTACTTTTCCCATCACGGCAACACGGGCAGGGCAGCAGCATAGAAGCAAGAATTTAACTTCATTTCTTGTTTACATTCTTGTTTTACTTTTTCCTTCCACCAGTATTCACTGTTGGAGAGCGGTCGTTTGTGTACATCTTAACATTCTCCACACATAAATTTGACTGGATTTACTGGTGAACCAAAATCCAAATGCCTGCTTGCTGTCGCTGTGTGGTTTGTTAGTACTACATACTTCCAGAAAAAAAATCACAAGCTGATGTAGGGATTTAACATTTAACATTATTCATACGATTACAAACTCGCTGCTATCCTTTTACTCTGCAGGAAGTAGACAGAAACATAGTGCAACTTTTTTATTTGTAAATTTGAATTCACTAAACTGAAATTTCCAATTGACTGAAGGAATAAACGGAAAAAGTTGGAAATTAACGACCTTCCGAATTTGGCGTGCAATGAAACTTGAGAGTGAGCATGGATAAACGCACATACCTTGTCAAAATTCAATGTGCACACGTTTTGATGTGTGAAGAGAATGGTCTAGCGGCTTGTTACAAACTTTGTTATTCTTTTCTGTTCTGTGTATTTTAAAAACAGACTTTTATAATAAAAGCATTCATGCATGGTGCTACAAATCATTTTTCTTCCATTTATAATATCATACTGACAATGTACCTCAACTTATCTTTTCCAAAACTCAAGTTTTGAACGGCTTCGTCAAATTTTTTAAAGTTTTTTATCTATGTATATGATATCATAATCATTAGACCGTTATTCCCCTTTTTAACAGTATCATTTCCGGAAAAACTCAACCTCCTGTCTCCACGTCTGTCTACTTTTTAGTGAACTTTCGCTTTTATCACGTTGAAATTTTAATACGACAATACTTAAGGTCATATAACTCAAAAAACTCGAGAGAACACTTTTATGTGTGTCTTTATGTACAATTTCCCTCTTCACAATGTTTCCTTAATATAGTTGCAAATGTGAGACAATAAATGTGTAATGGGATTTGGCACCAGAAGCACCCAACCGACACAATAACAGCAAAACTCACAAATATTATGAACGAGTCGAGAGTTTGGAGAGAGAAAGTCGTTGATATATTTTATACGTATTTCTTTCAGTTTCGTTCTGCTAAGTTGACACCAAGGAGTCTCATCTCGTGTGCTGTCTACCCTTTCCTTCTTGTTGTAATAAGACATTGTACAGTGAATGCATCTTGTGTGTATAATCATAAAAAGAAAATACATTATAGTTTTCTATCTGCATAGACAGATATACTATTTTATTTTGAGATGTAGTTGTAATGTACGAATTCTTGTGTCGCTGGAGAAAGTTAGTTACGCGTGTCATGTTGTTTTGCTTGGTGCCCTTTGTTTTGTTGTTCTTTCTGGTATAGTTGGCGTTGTCGTTAAAAGTTGAAAATAGCAAAACGGCAACTTTATACTGAGAGAGGAAGCCTGTTCGCCTTGTTAGTATATTTTGGTTCAGAGCCACGAAAAAATACAAAGTTTCTACAGTTCTGATTTTCGAATTTTTTGTGCTGTCCTGACATGACAGATACTTTTTATATACTGTTTGAGAAATATCGACACGGAAAGGCACGGATGTAAAAATGTGATTTATTGAACGAGCATCGTAATATAATATTACTATTGACGAAATATAAATGTCATGTAAGGAAATACAGAAACAGAATGACAATCTTGGCGATATATGGGAAATATGTCGTATTAATGACTGTTGCTAGCATTGGACCATGTGCATTGCAGTAGCTAATTTTTTCTCGAGTTTCGTTTGACAAAAAACTGAAAATGAATACAAGATCCTTTTTCATTTCGGTGCAACTTCAACTTGTGTACCGAATACTGCAATGAAGACAGTACATAAAAGGAGTAAAAAGCGTTATGAAGTCAACCAACGAGGTGGAAAGATGATGAAAATGGTGTATGCGTGGGATAGGCTGTGTACATTGAAGCCTCTTTGGAGAATCTTTGTATGTACGTACGACTTTCATAATAAAGATTTCCAAGAATATGCTCAACATTCATTCTCAGGCAAGAAGGAAGACGAGACTGAATGGAAATATAGATAGGAAAATTACAGAATTTTCGAAGCATCTCTCTATCTGTTTTTAGAAAATGAGGAGAGACGGCAGCAGAACGGTTTTACTTCTGTTGCCGTCTTCGTCATTCTTTTTAGGGGCGCTTCAGCTTTCTCTCATCTTTCCATCTAGACATCTCCCTCTCTCAATTCCTTTCATGCCGCTTTGAGCATTGCACGCATTGAATTGTATGGTAGTTTTGAGGGAACATCCACTTTGTAGGTTGAGCTTTGTGTCCTTATGTGCCTATGTGTGTCCAATGAAAGCATAATACTCTGATTCAGCCAAAGGCAAAAAAGCGTCTAAATACCTTACCATATCGCTACTACTTCAAGTCCAACGGCGAAAGTGTGATATTGTAGTTTCATACGAGAAAGGAAAAGTACATATTATACTGTACGGAGATACATTCAAGTTTATACATGAAAAGTCCAGAGTTTATTACAAGGAAATCCGTAAAATACGCAAGAGGATTTTCGCTCGTAGTCCGATTTATTGCTGCGGAAAGAGGAAGTCGCTTGTTTTGCAGAAAATGATGATCTTGATCTATTATAGATGAGCCGGTTTTCTAGTACTCCCCTCTAGAAGCTCTTGTGCTTCTTCTAGGGCGATAGCAAGAGAATCAAGTGTAGTAACACGATGCGATAGGATACAACGTTGGTGCACAGCACGCATATGTACATATTTACGTACAACTGCATGTATAAGCGGAGGAGAAATGAGACCATTTCAAATTCTTTAGAAATCATCGAGTCTCTCGTTCTTGGTTTTTCCTTTATGCTAGAGCTATGTTCTGTTTCGCTTTCCGTGGTTTTTGCTGTTGGTTTGCCGTCGTTGTAAAAACATCAAAAGAAATAAAATCCGTTTGTCTTCCCAGCAAGGACGTGCACCATGTTCCACAACAACATGATATATATCCAGCGAGATATGAAACTAACTCAAAGTTAAACTGTATAAAATAGTAATTCAAAGTTTGTGTATGTGTATAATTTGTAGCGCGATAAAAATCACAACTGTTTAAACCTCCTATAATTCTCCTTTCTATTCTCTGCTCTTGGCTTCTTGGAGCAAAATGTAGCCTGCACTAAATTCGATTCCATTTTACTTTAATTGCATTAGTAGCAATTTAGCTTGGATGAGGAAAAAGGATGGAGGACGCGCAGGAAAACTTTATCCAGCACTGTTAGCACAAAGAGCTTCTTCACTTATTTCATCCCGTTTACGCTTCCAGGCTTTAATTGTGGTTAGTCTTCGAGTAAAATGTATTATCATCACCGCGTAGAACAGTAAGGAATAAAGCGGCTCTGATTTCTGTTTGTCTCTGTGCATTGGAAACCCAATTCGCCAATTTTGTGCGATGAGATGGTGTGTTTTTTGTGGGCAAAGATAGCAAACGTGTATCTCACGATCCCGCAAACCAAACCAACCAACAAATGAGATATTACATTTCAGCTGTATGCAGTGCTCCTAGTCCTGATAGAACAATGATAACTCTTTGTATTTTCCATCGAGCTGAAATGAAAGGCGAGAATGATGAAAGTCATTGTTTTTGGTATTTGCATGATCAACACTATGCGACTACTTTATAGCGTTCCGTTAAGTAAACTGGAATGGGCGAAAGATAGAAGGCCGAAGAAAGTACCATCAAAAGGAAAACATTTGTAGAAATGGTACATTGGAGAGGAAAAGCCACCAGAGCAAGAAATGTAAATACGTAGAAAATAAAAAAATACGCATGCAGGTGTGCAACTAAATGCAAAGTTCTCCATATAAGCAGAAAATTCTTCCGTCCCCACTAGTCAATTTTAATCATTATCTTCAACTTCGGAAATGATAATGAAATTAGAATTCAAATTATATGAGCAACTTGTAAAATAGCGTTTATGCATTAATAATCAGGAGATAATGAGGTTGTTCTCATTGCATACATTTTTAATACCATCTAAAATTTGCTACACATAAATATAATTATAATGCATTTTAAATATAGTAAACATTTAAACCATAATATTTATACCTAAGTAGGTAGTACTATAAATCGTTACTTAATTTTAACTTTCTTATTGCAAAAGCAATAAGGCTTAACATCTTTATCTTGAACACACCAACTGTTACTGGAATACCAGTCCAGTCTCGTCGCACTTTCAGTGAGTGCCCACTTTCCATTTAGAAGTCGCATCGCTTCACCATCAAAAATTGAACCATGTGGATTGGTTGTAAACGTTACCTGTACAACTTCCACTGGGTCCATGAAATCACAAGATACGTTCAATTTTCTTCCTTGCAGATCTGTGGGAGTATTCTCATTATGGCACATGGAAGAGAAAACATCTCTCGGATCCCATTTCCACGCACTGACGACTTCCTTTAAAGACATACGCAAACAAACATTGCGGTGGTTCCTGGTATTAGCATTAATTGTGTCAATCAAGAAGTTGGCAGCGTTTTGGACCAGTGGGAGGTCAATCGATAAAGATATTTTAGGGTAGCACAAAAGGCACCACTGCAATGGAATTCCAGCTTCTAGACACGTTCGGTCGTTGGGTATATTTCTAAAAAGACTGATTCCTCGCAAGTTTGTCTGTCTACTGGCGTCAATTTCCAGATTACTTTCTTTTAGCCTCGTTAAGTCCATCAAATCACGGAAAGTGGAATGTAAATCGTAAGGTGTAATCTTCTTTTCTGAGTTTTTATGCAAATTCTGGTAAGCCATAGGATATTTTCGCTCAAACCACGTCGGGAGGATCACGTAGCCAGCCGGCATTTTATCCTCTATTTGACCACTGGGCGTCTGCGCATATGGATGTCCATGAAAGTGATATCCGTGGTCTCCTAATATAAATACGGCAGTTGAGTTTAGAACGTTTGATGAGTGAAAATGCTCCAATGTGTCCAGTAAGTGAACATCCAACCACCCGAGGCCATTCACTTTTCCGTGAGATTGTCTACTCGACCAGATAAACTGGAAATGCGGTTGATTAGACCCCATTGCTACCTCAGTTATCATTTTAACCATGTTAATCATCGACACAAAGGAAAACCGAGGACCGTGACAGTTTGATTCTTTCTGCTGTACGCTTTCTAGAAAGCTATCCATGTAAATGCTCAGTGGACGATAGTAATAATCTGTTGGTTGAGTTGGGAATGCATTGGGCCAGCGGTAATTAAAGATTGACCAGACTGAGCAATCTTCCATAAATGAGGTGAGGTATCCCCTGCTAGCAAAACGCTTCCAAACGAATGGACAGTCATCCACTTGCGGCTCAATCTCATTGATTTGCGGCCGGATGCAATTATCAACTAATTCGCGAATAGATTTACCAGTCAAAAGGGCAGCCAAATTCGGAAGTGTATTGTAACCCACTTTATTGTAATATTTTAATGTTGTTGCTGACAAGTCTAGCAAATAGTCTCGAGTTTTTGGCATTTTCCGGTAAAAGTTTTGCTGCGAGGTAGCATCAAATCCGAAGACAATGACGTTCAATTTTTCTTCTCTAGTTTCGCGTACATGATTCTCTCGCGGCTTTTTCTGGTGTACGATAGTAAATGCATCTTTATATTTCGTAATATTTCCATCGTCGCAACGAATCTCAATATAATCAACGTGCCTCGGAATCTCTGTAACATTGTTGACAATTTCCGTACAGGTTTTTGAGAATCTGTAAGAAACACGGGCTCTTCAAGTGCAACCATTGCAATTTAAACATCAATAACACGCATGAAATATTCCAATCAATGCCGTAGCATGTAATAATCATAACCTGATTTCTTCATCCCCATCTCTCGCGAATGACCTGAGACAGCAGGGATAACCAACATCATTCAGTTGAAACAAATAATGCCCATCTTTTATCTCAAACGCTGCTTCTCTTAGGGTACTATTTTTGTTGAATAATCGCGCACAGTTTACCGGGAGCTCGTCTTTGTAAAATGGTGTCACATCAACGTTGAACGGATCTAGGTCAGGCAGTTTGCATTGCTTTATGTTTGGCCAATATGTACTTGTTCTTAATAGATGTGTGAAAAGATTTCTTTTGAAAAGACTTTTATAATGGGGTTTACAGAGAAATCGAATAAATCAGCAATCATGAATTTCATAAATGTCTAGTTGCGTACGTCTTCAGCTTATCAGCCAACCTGGAGGACAAAAGTTGGTAGTAGTGAATTTGACATAGACAGAAAATCAGTGTGAGAGCGTATGCTGCACAAAGTAGGTGCTTGAACAGTCTGAGCTTGAACACTTGCATGAAGCGTGCTTTAATGTCCATTCCAGTGCATCCACTTGCGAAACCAGGAAAATATTGGTATTAAGCAAACGATATAAGTCAAATGAGCTGAAGGAACATACGGATGATACGAGCCACGGCCACCTCACTGAATACGAGGATCATTCTCATACATTCAAAACAATAAATTATGATTGCATCTGTTTTGTGCAACAATTCTCCATGGAATAAATCTCATTCCTTTGCAATCGCGTAAAGATGACGAGTAGTTGAAGTCGAGAATAGTGATCTGAACGATGAGTCATATGAGAATTTCATAGAACGCTTAACTAAATGCTCGTTTAAATGTATACACAAATAACAATAAATCACCATTACATACATTAAGCGCAGAAAAAGTATTTTTTCGGTAGGGCGATATACGTAGTTTTGTCATATACATATTAATATGTGTGTGATATGTATAAAATGGTCTTAGAAATGAACAACAGAAATATACATAATATATAAAAGTTTATGCATGCAATATGTTATATACACATGCCTCCGCAGAAAGGCAGCTTGACCACAATTATATATTAGAGCTTACACGTGACACGTGGCACTAAATATTGTTAAGGACAGGAAATGGACATTAATAACATACATGTAATTTTAATGTAGAAACTAATCACTGTGGAATAACATTTCGGAGAACTTTGCTTTCGTCAATTGATGAATATTTATTGCCATTGCCATACACCAATGATACAGTCGCAAAACAAAGGGATACACAACGAACATCTAGTATATTGTTGTTCTTTTCATCATTGCAAACAAGTTTGGCTTCCAGTTCCAAGAATCGGTTGTCTGGTTTAATATGAATTTATAGAATATTAAATCAAGGTAATCAGCCAGCTTCACATCGTTTATGCTTGTCATCTCTTGGCTTGCTTAATTTTTTTTTGGATTATCGTTCATTGTGCAACTGGATAAATTGTCAGAACTGTTAATGCAAATGATGATTTTCATTTTCATTCATGACTCAAATATTGTGAAAACATCATGATTCCGTCTCTATTGTAATTGACAATGCCATCATCATATTCTTTAACGAAGTTCTATAAATCAATTTTTTTACATAATGCTAAATGAAACCGGTTACTTGATAACAATGAAGTGCGCTAATTTAAAGATGGTATATACATATACACATGGTTATCCGTACATGCAGGTCAGGTGGACCGAATAATATTATTCTAAAAATAATATATCTAATTTGTATAAACGCAAACGTTTAAATTCAAACCAAGTTCATTGTGCAACTAAACCATCTTCGTAATTAAAGGCTTTGAAAGCAATATTTTATGTGCATGAATATTAGAAGGCGTGATTTTGGTCCTATTTATTGCTGGTTAATTTTTACTGGAAATTGCTTTTGTAACTTTTAGCTGTAGAATGGACACAACATACATTTTCAGTCGATAATACTGCAGCTTAAACAGGTGCTATGCATATTTAAGCGGTCACAATATTGTTGTTACTTTTTATAGGTATTGTCTTGTTGCTATTTTATTTTACCAACTTCAACTCTCTCTTTACTTTGACGCAAGAAAAAAGGATTGTGTCATCGCTATTATGATCTTGGATAATTTATGGACATGCGAGGGGGTTACTCATCATTGCACCTGCTGCTCTACAGGTTTCTACAACACGCAAACATGTTAAAAAGTTGCTGAGAATGCTTTTGTTGGTGAGAAGATGTCAGAAGAAGATACTAACTTGCTTTGCCTGTTGATAACTTCACAAACATACGTCATGTATGCAAGTAAAATGTTGTTTGGTTCAGACATTATATATAGCATGGAATTCTGCTGCATACAACTTCAGTAGTGTGAGACATTTCAAAAGAGCAAGATCTCCGTTTTGTAAAGATTCTCTGCATTTAGCTTTTGAAATGTTTAAATTAATAGGCTTAAGTTTTGTATTTGCTGCTGTGTGCTGGGCAGCACCACAACAGCAGCCAACTAGCTCAACGCAATCACCGGTACTAATACCATCAAACAATTACATTTACTTCGTTGTTTCGGCCAAGTAAGTAGCGCAATAAGCTCAAGTAGCGCAATATTATGTACAGGATTGTAAAAAAAAGTCTATTGTCTTTCAACTTTGATTTGTTGTAAAATCAACTGGAAGGCTATATAACAAGATACAAGTTTCAAAGAGAATTAAGTAATGTCTGTGGAACCTTCCACAGAAAGACTTTTTTCCAAATCCGTACTTCGAGTAATTTGGACACAATTATGATCACTTGAGGTGAGAATGTGTGGGAAGGTTTTTAATAGCAAAGTTTCGTAACAATTTTAGGGGTATTGATGGTAATGCGAATGACAGGGATGGTTTAGCTGACCCATTCGTTAAAGTTTTCTTGGGCACCGAGCCAGATAATGGAGAGCAGTCACCAAACTCAACGGCTCTAGAGCCACTTGACACATCTGAAACCTTGGAAAATGAAAACAATCCTGCGTGGAACAAAGTTTTCAAAGTTAAGCACATCCAAGGCACAAAGCAGGTTTGTTTAACTAATAAAAACTTGTCTTCTACGCTCCGAGAAACTTCATAGTTTTTACTCAACATATTGTTAAATTTGCATATGCCTGGTTCATCTTTTAACCTTTTTATAAACGTCTGTAGCTTTTATACTTGGAAGTCAGGGATCATGATCCCGTTAACCCCGACGACACCATCGGCGATGCTTACATCAAGCTTGACGACTTTGTTGCAAAGGGCACTTACACTCAAGTGTTGGAGAAAGCCAAGTCTGGCTCTGTGACAGTCACAAGAACCACGCCTATCTACTTCGATATTGTAGTCAAGTAAGAGTTTGCTTTCCCAACATGATAATATACGTATACATAACCGCACCACTTATTTGAAGAAGCCCTGTTTTAACTTAATGTGGTAAATAATAGGGATGTCCCAGCCAAGGATGAGTTTGGCGGGCTCAGCGATCCCTACGTAAAATGCTATTTCCGAGTTGGCAAGGAAGGCAAAGACTACAAATTCCACCAAACTGAACCTATTGACAATTCTGAAACTGCTTCATGGGAACACGTGCCATTTGAAAATTATCAAAGAGGCACAAATCAGGTACGTAAAAATTGGCAAAGAAAACGCAGACAAAATCATAGAATTGTGCGTAAATTTAGTGCGCGCATGACAATGTACGAGTATAGGAAACATATAACACAGTATAATTGGAGTTATGCCTTCTTTTTGTGACAACAGATTCTACACTTCCGTGTCAAAGATAAAGATACCATAACAGGCGACGATGATCTCGGCGAAGCTTTCGTTGAATTAGATACATTCATCGCTGGGGGTAGACCGGTTACATTTACTTTGCCTGAAAATGCTACTCTTGTAATCACACCAAATAGAGACTTGTAAAAATGTGATATTTTTGTTATTATTATTCTCTGTTATTGAGTTCATTGTAAATTACAAATAAAACTGCATCATACCTACTCACTTATTCAAGTACATATTCTCATTGAATCCATTCATGCATGAATTGAATCCATGCATGTTTTTCCATTGAACCTCTATAAGGGAATTTCGTTGTAGTAGGAAAGACGAGGCAAATAATCTATTCAAGGCAGAAGTGCTAAAAATTGAGAAGCGTGAGACATTCGAAAAGTTACTCCCAAAACTTCATTTCCACCACAAAGCCCCACTTTGCAAAAGTTTTTCAACCAAAAGTGCCTCTTTCCAGACCCGTTTTATCATTACCACTTCTAGTTCTACTGCTTGTGATACTATAAAGCTTCACCGCGGCATTGCATAACATGGCTTTCATGTAAGTGATTAGCTCGGTTGAGTAGACTTGGAGCGGCGAGGCAAAGCCAAATATCACTACAACTGGAATTCCGCTCTTAGATGCCATATAACGAGCAGAGACAGAGGGAATGCAACTCGCCCTAATATTTTATGCCAACAAAGGTGAAAAGGATTTGGCAGAGGAAGGCGAGAAAAGACACGGATGACGTAGATCGTCTGGCTCTATAAATCATTGGAAAATATTGATACGCTTTGTAGTTATCTGTGGAACGCGTGGTATAAATGTTTGTACAGGGGATGTGTTGCAATTAGAGCTTCCCTTTTAAGTTCCCTTCTGGGTTTACGGTGCCACACATAAATTACAGAATTAATTAAGTTTAAATGAATGTATTGCACATAACATCTGGTAGGTCAAGACTTTGCGATGTGTAAAAATAGCTTAAATCTTCACTTGACCTTTAAACTAATCTTTTCGATCCTCCTATTAATTACAATACTCAAAAGGCAACGGAAATGTATAGATCAATAAGACTGAAGTGCTTTTTCCAAGTCAAAAACACTGTATAAGGTATAGGGTATGTTTTATGTCTCTAAACCTCTGATTCGTATGTAATTTCGTTTAGAAGAGTCACTACTTTAAGACAAAAAGGGATAGGAGGAAACATCCCGGATACCTACCTCTAACTGTAAAATTGCAGATAATCAAGTGAAATTTTCCAATCTTTGGAATTGTGTATACAACTGACAATGACTATAACTACATACCTACACTAGTACTCTTGATTCTTGACCAATTCAGCTTGAACGATAGCACTTTGCGTATGTGACCGCTTTATTTATTCAAATTGCTTTCACGGCACGTATTTACTACCCAAAGCAACTCCATCCTATCAAAAGATTCTACACCGTCAATTCAGAATGTTTCTCTCCATCTGTCTAACGCTTAAACAAAACCGCTATTATTTTCCAAATGAAAGACAAAAACACCATTAAGCTTCCTTTTCCTTCTGCTCTCCATATTGCTTTGTTCTTTTCTCTTTTCATTCTTGGAAGTCTCTTGGAAATCGATTCCTCTCCAGCCTCATAAATTGGCAAAAGCTCTTGTTGTGCTGCTGTTGTGGAAGGAAATGGAGTCGACAGCCGAGCATTCAATTTACCTACATCACATCCATTCAAACTGTTTCTCTTCTATTTAGATTTAAAATCTGTGTCAACATTGAGCATATAGAATGGGCGATTTCGCAATTCTCTAATGTATGGACATAAGGATGTTTTTGGTACTTTTTGCTAGAAAGCATATCAAGTAGGCATGTGGTTTTCACTGCATGATCCACCACGAGGGAAAGCAATGGGTTTATACACCCGTTGTACTATAGTAGTATTTTACGAGTATGGGAAACAAGAGAAGAAAGTAGCTCACGGGATTTTACCTTTCAATCTCTTTTCCTGTGTACTCCTTTTATGTGAACACAGCCGTTTTCCCCGCTGATGACGACGAGAAACATCAGGAAAACAAGAGAAAAGAGAAAAACTTTCTTTTTTCCCTTTGTCTTCTTCGCATTTAGTTTATTTGATCTGTTTTGTTTACACTGTGGTAGTAGTGTGGGCTGTAGAGCACAATATGTGTGTGTGCATAACCCGTGCATTATCAGCAGAACAGAAATATTTGACAATAAAAGAGAACGAGTGAATAAAGTAGAGTAACCTGAGGTGATCGTTCATGATCTGATATTTCTCTCGGTCTCTCTTTTTGTAAGTTGAAACTATAGATTCCGGCGGCACTGCAAATGGAAATTGGTACATTAATGCAAAATATGACATGGCGGTGAAAACTAGAAATATACACTGACATTTTTCCTTCTTCCATGTAGAAAAGTACGATTACTGGCATACATTTTTCTGCAATTTATTTGTGTATGTCAGAGATATATAGTGTATGTTAAGAAAAACTTTAAAAGTGATGTATTTCCTTTCGGTGACGAAGTTTTTTAGGTCATACGGTGGAGCAGGACGCAATTACGTTCACATGAATTTGAGTAGATATATTTTCCAATGTATGTTTCACAGTTTCTCCCTAAGGAGGTTGCATATCAGTCAAAATTTTATCCATGCACGGAAATGAAAAAAAGTTGAAGTCGCAAATGGTTGAGAAGCAAGAAAACTTTGTGTGTATTTCTCTTTAGCCATTATTTCACGAATATGCACTTGAATCTGATATGGATAATTTCAGCTTTCCTTTCATATGGAGTTTCTCCTATTTGTGTAGCCAGCATAGTGTAATAGGTATATTGGTTAGATAGGTACTCTACATGCCTTCAACAGTAAGTTTCAAACCATTTTTCCTTTTAAACATTTTTGCGCATTTGTTGCCTGTTTAGCATTTTAATTTGCAGCATCGAGCAGCAAATTACTTCCATGTCCGTGTTTCAAAATAATTGTAACTTTCTTTTTAGATATGAGTATGTAATCTTTCCAATATTGTATGTTGTATGACTTTGACCGCCTTGGCCAACATCGGAAATAGAAATTAGCTTTCTTTTACTTCCACCCCACCCATGTTTATCACTACTGATTGCAGTGTATTTTATTCTTGAATTATATATCGTATTCGTTTCTCCACAGTACCCTAAGCTTTGCCATTAATTTGCTGTTATATAGAGCGATTGTGACTGGTTTATTTTCCCACGACTAGTTTGTTTTCCTATTCTATTATTGCAAACCGAAAGCAGCTTATGCGCAAACAGGTGTAAACTTACTGCTTGTCACTCATTTGGAATAAATTTACTTGGAAAGAAACATTAGTCCTTTCAAGGCTTTTTAATAGATAGGCACAATTCGGACTCTCAAGTACGCATTCTGCACTCAACATAGGTAATATATTATCCATTACGCACGCTTCTAAATCATTCTGTTCCTGCGTGCAAAACTGTGAATTATTTCAATCTACATCGTTGACTACGTAGGGATCTTGCGCTCCGTTTCTTCTGTTCTATGAATGACTATACGTAGGCGCACAACTTGTGTTTTCAAAACTGTTTAGAATGCAACTTACTATTAGGTGACATCTGCGTCACTTATAATACGTTCTACAAACCCTACATCTGCATATCCACATCTATAAACATAAACATTTCTTTATTGAAACGTGTCTTTCCAACCTCACAGTACAACGATACTATCTATATAGGCATCTTCATTATACTGTTCATAGTCATGTCGATATTCACGAAAATTCTGGTCTGATTGAAGGGAGAAATATATTCGCTGTAATTTATTAAGATTGTAATTTAAAAAAATTCTAGAACTTTTCATATAAAAAAAGTTGAAGTAGTTTACAAAATATATCTGATTGGAATATGTTAAAAATTAATATGAAACAATAAAATTGTTATTTATTTATTTATGGAAAGCCATTGCAAAATGAAACTTATTTGTCATTACTATTAGACGAATATGCTATTTGTAATACATCACAATAAAATCATTTAAGAAGAAGAATATATAATGCACATTACAATTACTGAAATAATACATAATACAATTTAAGCTAGCTTGCTCTATTTCAATTAATTACCAGGTATAATTACTTTTACCCATGTCTCTTCTTACCGATTCGCCAGTCTATACAGTTGAGAATAAAGTAAATATATGTATGCGATGAGTTAACTCTAATGGTGGTAGTGGAAGTGATCTGAATTTGGAAAATACGACCATGATTTTCCTTTTTAAATACCTAAATATGTAGAATTGCCTAAAAGTTGATAACAAGTATTTAACTTTAATAATACTAGACATAGGTATTATCCCGCGAAGAATGTACACATTGAAAGGTATGACAAGGTCATAAATTGTGATGTTTTAAATTATCTTATTTATGTTATCGATAAAAACTCAATTTTCATGTTTTAAAACCAGAATTTACTTTGTCATCCAATATTTGAAATAATATGATAGCAATTGAGAATTTGCATTAAGCAACAATACGGTATGTTAAGATTATACATATTCTTGCTTTACCCCTGAAATCTATAATTCGTCATACGAGACCCTCTGGCAATCAGTCGTTTAGAAATTGTGAAAAATTTGTTTGGATATAATGACTTTATGTGAACCTATATAGGTATACATTTATGAACTGTAAAATTCAATATACGCCAAAGAAATGTTCTCTGATCATTCGCTTCTTGAATGGCCGTGCTTCATCATGTTACCATATTATCCTATTATTAAGTATGATTCATATTTGTGACTATAGAATAGGAGAAATCAATTGTCTCTGAATTACAACCAATCTGTTCCGTTAAATAGATATGTCAATGAAGGCCAAAGGAATATTCATTGTCCGTCAGTTGCGTGACTTTGACATTCAAAATGGGCAACCTGAAACAGCTAACCATTTGGGATGCAGTTCATCTGTTCTCAAAATTATTCTTTGTAAAATCAATTCTGGTTTGGGACAACAATCATTTATATTACAATACAAATACGAATAGTTTAAGATTGTGGTACGTGATAATATTCTCTTCGTGCTTTATTTACGGCTTCAATTTCACAACCTGTTTAATACTCTGGGAGATATTTACTCCTGAAGCGCATATTCCATTTTTAATTATGGTAGTGTTTGGATTATCAGCGGTAGTTAGTATGATAACATGGATTCAAGTATTCATAAAACTGGACAGTGGAGAAAGTTTCGTGTGTGGATTCAATCAAATGCTAAATCTACAGCGGTCAATTTACAAAAGTACATACCTATACACAAAAGTAAATCCCATTGCCTCTATGATGAGGCCGTTTATTTCCCAATAACTCCCTAACATTTTTTTCTTTAGAATTCACCCATCAAGGAGTTGAAATTGCGGCGGAGCACAAGCGCCGAACTCAATATGACAACTTGATTAAAAATTATCTTTATCCTTCGATCCTATTCACCCCACTTGCTGCAGGAGCAATAATCGGAGCAGTCATATATTTCGAAATGGACCCGGTACCTCTTTACCTAAAATACTCGGGGAAAATTTATACACATTCGACTGAGGAAAGAAACATGGTTTTCTCAAAATTCGTTAAAGTTATGATATTTTGCTTCCGTTGTATCAACACGTCTTTTCTTGCTTATGAAGCCTCCAGATTATCCTTAGAAATTCTTATTTTAATTATTTTTCTGTTTCAAATGTATGAGTTCTCTCTAACTTTTCTCTCAAGACTACGATCGCCATTCCTATATTTTAATTTTTCCATGAAAATTCAACTCTGTCATATGGCAATTCGAGATCTGATAAACTCCATCTACGTCATGTATACCTGCATGGGACAAGTCTGCGTTGTCGTTTTTCTGTGGTTAACGATGAAGGCTATAAATATCGCTCCTTTCTTATTCTACATAACCTGTCCATGTTTCTCCATGACCATGGCTGTAATGATATTTCTAATGATTGACATTCTCGGTGCAACAGTTTTTACTCGATCCAACTCTCTTGTGCAGTTTTGGAAGCGTTCTGGCCCACAAATTGTCGCCGGAAAAATATTTTCATACCATGTCTTGAGACGCTATGGACGTGCGCAAATGCCGATGAGCTTTTCATGTGGACAGTACTTTGTAATACGAAGGGAAACCGCTCTGCTATATTTGAATACTATATTGGGAAATTTAGCCACGGCTGTGCTCTTAATTGATTTTTAATCGGAATCAATCTTATTGACAAACATGTTTGTAATTAATATGATATTCTAATATTGTATTAGACACTAATGCCTCATTTTTGTCCTTGGCACAAATTTTACAAAATAAAACAAGAGAAGATTATGTCTGATGATATATTTTATTAAGCCATATTATGCATCGGCTAAACTGTGAAAACGTTGTGTACTACCGCATACCAGTAGTAGTCCATCCAATACAGCCACACATTAAAATGTCAGTCTTACTCATACAACACATTTACCCCCAAAAATAGGCTCCCTCCCATGGGTAACATTTTCTTTTGAAAGTTGTAAAACGTGAAAATTAGCAGTGTGTGAAAAGCACTTAAACAACAGAGGAGAAAATATGAATAAGGAAGGACAACAAGGAAAATGTAAGATGATGAAAATAGCATGGCATGACATGCGAAATACATCTTGAGTAGAAAAGTTACACAACGCATTTTTATGTACATATCCATAAAGCTCAACCGGTTATTTTGGAAGCGTGTGGTACATAATAATAACGCCAACGTTGTTTGTAACGAGCTCCGCTGTTGTACAATAATGCGTAGTTTTGCCTTTTCTCTTTGTTACCCGTTTAGCCATTTTCAGTTTCCTCCGTCGACATGGCTTGCATTTCATTGCACAGTGGTATGCAATTGAGGCCTGCAGAAAGAAAGAAGACGTTTTCTATGTTGTAGTAGCAAACCATTGTAATTCATCAAGTTTATTGCCTATTATTATTACATCCTGCATTTCTTGTGCCAAGAAGTAGCCGAGAAGAAAAGAAAAAAAGAGTTGGGAAGCAATAGGGAAGTTTTTTGGGTACTTCAAATTGGTGCACAAAATACATACCTACATATTCGTTTGGGCAACATTCACCGCTTTGCTACCAAAAGAGAGAAAGGGATACTCCCTCACATGCATGGCGTAATGTACTTAAGAATGAACGGGAAGGCATTATTTCAATCGCTTATAATATATAATAACAAGTTTATAGACTTGCATTTGGATTCACTCTATAAAGCCGCAACATTTTCTCGAATCGAGACTCTCGATGTATTTAATTTCATAAAAACCAATTTTCGAAGCATTTCCAGTTTCTAATGAGTCGGATCAAGAGAAAATAACAACAAATAAGCAAAATTTAGTCAGAGAAACTACACAATAGTCTTGAATTAATTAATTCAATTCAATTGCAATAATACTAGTAATAATATATGAATTTATGCGTATATGAACATGTAGAATTGTTAATAAGCCGTTAATTTGAGCCTAGAACAAATTGAGATAGGGGAATCTAAATGCAATTTATCTAACCGACGACAAAATTAATACAATGTCCAAATTGAGAATGAAAACTATTTCATAGAGTATTATTATTTGGCACAGGATGAAAGAACAAAAAACCACTTTGTGTAATACGTATTTACCGATTTGTTATCCATATCGTTTGTTATATATTTTTTGCCATTTTCCCGGGCTGCGTAGTGAATTTCCCAGACACAATGTTTTTGGACATAATACCACTTTTCACTTTTAT